>JAMWYP010000216.1:854021-1198484 GCA_025563575.1 Acacia pycnantha
TCCCATTTGCTGTGTTTGCTTAGCTTTCCGATGGCCTGTTACCATGAAATTCTTGTATAAACAAAGAACTTTCTTCCATCTTCTGACATTTGATAGAAGTAAGGGATTTCTTTTTGATTTGAGCTTTCTTTTATTTTATTTTTTTTAGAGAAGACAACGACGGAAGTGATGAAAAGGCAACGCCAAATAAGCTAGAGCCTTTCGTGTAGATCAAGGTCAAGGATAGTTTCGCTACTATTCATATATTGAGTGTTTTGTGCAGGGGAACCCGTGCTTTAATGGAACCCGTGTCAATTTCAGGGGAGCCCGTGCTTTAATGGACGCTATCACAAGCAGGGTATGCATTTCACATCTTCTGTTTGTAGTTGATTGATAATGTATTTAAAGACCAAGATGATTTCTATGCTTCCATGTGGTGTAGTCCAAAAGAAGTTGGTAGATTTGGACAATGAATAAGATAGTTTCTTGTATGAAAATGGTTTCACAATAAAATTGTTAATGGCAACTGTGGATCAGTAGTATTTTTAACTTCACCTTTGTTTATATCAATAATGTTTCTTTCACTAAATGAAAAGTAATATATAATATGCAAACTAAGCACAAGGTCCTACGATTGACTCATCATCTTCTTAAAAGCATGGATGGTCTCAATGTTGTTGTGGATGATACTGGTTGTGCCAACAAGATCACAACAAGAAATGTTGTGTATAAAGAGATATTTAGGAATGTTAATTGATTAGAAGACATTGCAGTTTATCATTGTTGAGATTTCATTTTTAATATGTACTCTAAATCAATTTTACGATATTGTTGTTTATCGTTGTTGATGTTTCATTTCTAATATGATGTTTTCACGTTCCTAAGACAATAAGGTTACTTCAGTTAGATAGCAATATATGTTTAAGTAATCTGTGAAAATTTTTCATCCCGTGCAACGCACGGGGGGAAATACATCCATGCTGAATTAGATGAGCCATGAAATGTCACCAATATTTTGTAGAACCTATAAGCAACGCTAATTATCTACTCTTTTTCTGTAAGCCTATAAATTTCAATGAAATTGTATATCATAAGTTCTTATTCTTTTAATATAATATTAATGCCTGTATACTGTGATTGCAATATCTTTTTTGACAGAAAGATTTTTTGAAAGGAATAATACTGTAATTTTTTTCCTGTCATGTCGTGCTTCATGTAAGAAAGGTGGCTCCTTTTTTTATTACTTTATTGGTATATGAGAGAAGAGAGATGCTGCAACATGTAAATATAAAATGCTTTATTGGCTTTATTGTTGAACCCTTACATGTAAGTGATTTAATAGCACCTCGGCTATAAGACTTGGTCCTCGGCTTTTTGTGTTTTGTTTTAGCACTCAAAAGGACCCTTACATGTAAGTGATTTAATAGCCCTGTGGCTAAATAACTCGTGTGTGCGTGCTCAAGTGCATATCATGAATCCAAAAGAGACAACATGCAACACATACATTGCCTACCATTTAATCTGCTACAACAATGTAGATCATTCAGGATAAATATTTCAATGTTATCTATGAGTAAATATGTCTTTTGTTCACCCTGTGAGGTATATGCCACAATCCTATCTTGGTGACTGAGTCAATTTAAATTATTGCATTCATTGGTTATTTTTTATCATTAAAAAAAAAAAAGATGATGCCGACCATTCATAAGAGCTTTTCACCAAAATTGTGAGATTTTGAAAAACACATCAAAGTAGTTAAATGTGGTAATTATGTAGGAAATTTAATTTAATTTTTTTTTCAAAAATACCCCTATTCCCTATTTATGAATAAGTGATAGAGAGTAATAGTGAGAAAATGATGAAAGAGAATTTATATATTGTAATAATTAATTGAAGGTAAAATGAAGAAAAATATATTTATTATTAAGATAAACTCAAAAGTGATCTTATGTTTAGGGATAAGTCCATAAAAAAACATTGACTCTTTTATGTAGGGATGGAGAGAACATTACACTCCACTGTAGAAATGTATTTCATATTTAAAGCCTCCTATGTTTATCTCTTCTTATTTATAATTACAATTCTTATGAAGTTTAGTTATGTGTGTTTTCTGATATTTTTGTCATATACTTTTCTGCTTAGGTTTAATCAAGCCACGTCATTCTTCCATCAAAGACATGCATTATGAGATTGATAGGTCGACTATTATTGGTAGACCATTATTGGTAGTGATATTTTCACGTTCCTTAAAAGTAAAAAAGTTGCATCACTTAAGAAATAAAATATGTTTAAGTAACCTGTGAAATATTATCATCTCGTGCAACGCACGGGGAAGTATAAGCTCGTTATAATAAATAAGAGTGTTTTATCAAAAAAAAAAAAATTTAAGAGTGAAATAAACTTTTTTTTTAATATACCTTTACTTATTAAGAATAAGATAGATAAATAAAATAAATATAAAAATTATTAATATTTTAATTAATGTAATATATATAATTAATGAAAAGTAAAAAGTAAATAAATAATCATTTAATATTTAAATAATTTTTATTAATCTCATAATAAATGTTGTCCTCTTCAACTCTATGTTGTGGGTCAAAATTGTCAAACTCACTGACCGTAAACTTAGATTGTGAATTTGTATCGTAATACCTTTATCAATAAATAAATAACTATTTAAAGTACTCTCTTATTTTATATATAGGAAAAAAGATACATAAATATTATTTGAATTTACAAAAATTTAAGAAATAGAAAGGTCAGAGAGGTCATCTGGACCACAATATAAATAATAATACGTGTCTCGTCCGTTCTCATAAGACTCTTCAACTCTGTGATTGACCATAAGAATTTGGAGTGCAAGAGGGAGACGATAGAACATTAGTTTGAAAATGTTGCTTTGGTGGCCAATTTTGAATGTTAGTATTTGCAGGAGAAGGAAATGGCTTGAAAGGGAAAGTTGGGAAGCCATCATATATGAATAGTTGGATCCCCACCGGCACACTTGTGACTACCGGTGAATCAACGTTATAGACGGTGGACTTGGCTTTGGTCCACTGCGGACCGCTGCACAAAACTGCACCGTTTTGGTGCAGTTTTGTGTAGCCTCATCCCGTTTTTTATAAAAATAAAAAATAATATAAAAAAAATCTAACTCTTTTTGCCTCAAGTGATATAAAGATAATCCAGGATACTGAATGGTACTGAAAAAATTATTCATGATCATAAAAAATTATTTTAGGGTGTTAAAAAATATTTCACTGTACTGGTACTAAAAAAATATTTCGGGATACTGAAAAAATAATTCATAATCTTAAAAAAATTATTTTTGCATCTTGAAAAAATAATTTAGGTACTGAATGCTACTAAAAATATGCTTTAGGAATTTTTTTAGGAGAATAAAATAATTTTGTAAGATCGTAAATTATTTTTCAGTACCAGTCAGTATCCTGAAGTATTTTTTTGGTACCAGTCAGTATTCTCAAATATTTTTTTTAGTATCCTGAAATATTTTTTTAAGATCCTAAAATAATTTTTATGATCATGAATAATTTTTTCAGTATCATTTAGTATCCTGGATTATCTTTATATTATCCGACAGAGTCAGAATTTATTTTTTTTTTTAAATAAAAAAGGGGATGAGGCTTCACAAAATTGCACCAAAACGGTGCAGTTTTGTGCAGCAGTCCGCAGCGGACCAAACCCAAGTCCTATAGACGGTGGTGTTTCAGTGAGGTGCCATTTTCTTTTCTTTTTTATTTAAAAAACTAAAAGATATTATAATAAAACCATTAACATTTTAACATCTCAATTTGATTCTTTGTCACCCCTCTATCATTTACAAGTGTTAACAAACCTTTTTAGGTTTTAATAATGGAATATGTCTTTTTCCCTTAAATATATTATGTCTTCTATAAGAAAATTTTTAATTCATAATATAAGTCACTCGGTTTGTTGTTAATAAACTTTTCACAAATATTACTTCTATTATTACCTCCGGTCCTAATTATAGGAACACTTTTATAGTGCAATTTGTATTACAAAAGTGTTCCTATAATTAGGACCGAAGGGAGTACCATTTATTAGGAGAAGACTGGAAGTCTAATGCCATGTTTTTCTATGCTCTTTTTCTCTTCCTACCAGCTTTTTTCTATGTTTTTAAATATGGGTTTAATGTTTCTACTTTTGCTACAGAAATATTTTTTGTCAAACTCACATAAAAATGAGTGTGTCACACTAATTTTTTTTCTCTCTTGTTCTTACAATAGGACCCATTCACTTTTATGTAAGTGTGACATAAAAAAAAAATTCTGCAACAAAAGAAAAAACATTAAATCCCTTAAATAGTGGCAAATTAAAGTGGAAATAATGTTTCATTTATGAATAAAGTTAATGAAGTAATACCCTCTCCTAAATTCTTTAATTCTTATAAGAGGGGTAAAAGTATGGGAAAATCACATATAAAGACGGTTAAATTACTTAAATTCTAATTTGGATTACTAAACTTAAATTACTGATTAGTTTATGTAATACAATTAGAGATTTAGAATTTGAGTCAAATTACCTCTATATCCCTTATTTATTTAAAAAGAAGTAAAATTAGAGACAAAATAATATTGTTTATGTGCTACGTAAGAACCCTAACGACAAAAAATTCATTGGAGGTCTTGACACAATCAGAAACTTAGCAAAGAAGGGTACGATAAGTTGGTTCTAATGTCAAAGGGAGAATCTCATATTAAGACAATTGCAATAGGAAAATCTTATATAAAATTGGTAAACTCAGCAAATCTTAAATTAGGTCAATTTCGCAATCTAAAATGTCTAAATGTTGGTTATTTTTTAATAATAAAGATAAAAGGAAATGCCAGAAGTAAGATGTCAATCGCACTCGTTACCATTATCACTCTCTCTTAGGTGCCCTTGGAACATGATCGACTCCAAAAGAAGCCGCTACTGTTACCGCTGTTGTGAGAAGCCACCCCTATCCCCGTGAAGAACTCTATTTGTGCCAAAAAGTGAGGTATGAATTTCTTCTACTATTTTTGCAGGTGTATGTTTCTTCATTTCTAGGTTTCTAATATTTTCGTGGTGGATATGCATATGGGTTTGGTGTTGGCTGAAAGAGAGGAGGAGGCGCAGCACGGATTGAACAAAACCATGGTGAATAAATAATCCCATTTTGCAAGTCGGGTACTTCACTTTTAATATTTGGGAAATGACAAATAAATACCATCTGAATTTGTAAAACTTCCAGAAGCCTAAAAAATCTGTAAAAAGACTGAGAAGTGACAATAACCTATGAGGGATATGCAAATTCGGGTGAAAAGTTCACACTACCCTTAAGAAACTTTATGAAGACACTAGAGGGAGTAAGGCTACTCCATTCTCATTCGACTGCCCCAGCGCGTTCCTCATCGTCTTCATCGCGACGCTCGTTCTTTATCATCTTCCTCGCGACGTCGTGAATCCCTTAAGAAAAATCTGATTTGATTTTCTGAAATTTTAATTGTTTGGAATGTGGTGGTGGTTGTTGGGGCTGGACTCCATTGTTGGAAGGTGAAGGAAGGAGAGATGAAAAAAAAAAGGCGAACAGTAAAACGAGTTCAGGAGGTTGAAAAATCCAGTAATGAATAGTAAATGTGTTTGAGGAAGAATATGAACAGTAAATGTGAACTTTTAACAAAATTCGTAATGGGATGAACAATTTTCAACGACTATTTTCATAAAAATCGTCGTTGAAAGTTAAGCAAAAAAAAAAAAAAACAGCATTTTTTACGATTGTTTTTTCAAAAAAAGTCATAAAAAACAATATTTTTAACGACTGTTTTCTTCAAGACTTTTTTTTTTTTTTTGCTTAACTTTCAACGACGGTCTATATGAAAATAGTCGTTGAAAATTGTTCATCCCGTTACAATTTTGTTAAAAGTCCACATTTACTGTTCATCTTCTTCCTCAAACGCATTTACTGTTTATTACTGGATTTTTCAGCATCCTGAGCTCGTTTTACTGTTCACATTTTTCTTCATCTCTCCTTCTTTCACCTTCCAACAATGGAGTCCAGCCCCAACCACCACCACATCCAAACGATTAAAATTTAGAAAATCAAATTAGATTTTTCTTACGGGATTCATGGCGTCGCGAGGAAGACGATGAAGAACGAGCGTCGTGATGAACAGGATGAAGAATGTGCTAGGGCAATTGAATGAGAATGGAGTAGCCTTACTCCCTCCAATGTCTTTATAAAGTTACTTAAGGGCAGTGCGGATTTTTCACCCGAATTTGCATATTCTTTATAGGTCCTTGCCACTTCTCAGTCTTTTTACAGATTCGATAAGCTTCTGGGGGTTTTACAAATTCAGATGGTATTTATTTGTCATTTTCCCTTTATATTTTTTGTTTAGAATATAAATATGAATAATAGTCCTAAACAAAAAAAAAACACTTCTAGGATTATTACTTTTGAAAAGTCAAACAAAACCATGGTGAATAGATTATACCTCCTCTTCTAATTCTAATTATATCATCAGATTGATTTTATTTAGAAAGATTCGTATCTTTAGATTATATATTAGTTTATTAGTCAAACTAATTAATTTAAAAAAATATTAAAATACAAATAGTTTAAAATAGTTTAATTAATATCCTTAATTTTTTTTTTAAAAAATCAAACTAATCCTAGTCTTATAATTAAAGATGGAGCGAGGGACTATCAAACAAAAACAAGTGGATATTAGTGTCTTTTGGAATGAACATGGGATATCAAGGGTGAGATGAAAGCAAGAAAAAGGCCTATAAATGAGAAAACTTCAAGAATTCTGAAATAAATCGAACACGGAGAAGGGATGAGAAGGAATTTTCTCAGCAAACTGGAAACTCGCAAAATCATTCAAGAAGTACGCGATTCCACTGTAAGGCCCCGTTTGGTTTACGGAACTCGCGCGAGTTCCAGGGAACATAACACAGTTCCCACCCTCAAAACCGTTTGGCATCACAGGTTCCCGTGAGACTGAGTTCCAGCCTTGCCCAATCTTCCCACAAACGTGGGAAATTAAGATCCCTTCAAAAATGGCGGGATCTTGAAAACGTTCCCGGGAAACTGAATTATGAGACAAAAAAGCCCCTCTGAAATTATAAAACCACATGCTTCTCGCATTCTTTCTCAGATTCATCATCACCATTCTTCTTTTCTTCCTTCGACCACCACAATCGACGCTGCCTTGTAGGCATGAGGGATCGAGCGTTTTTGTGTTTCCTCTTCCTTCTAGTCGCATCTGTGTGCGTGATTGTGGCATGGGTTTTGGCTAATTTTGTTTTTCTTCTTCATCATTTCTGTTAGATGTTGTGGGTATGTGGATCTGTGTTTTCCTTCCCCTATTTCGTTGTTGTGTGTGATTCAGGAGCATTTTTCGTTTACTTTTACTCTTCGGCTCAATAGATGTGGGTGGGTGTGGAGGTAGATGGCTTTTCCAGTGTAACTTGTTGTCGGCGCTTTGAGACTCTGCAACAGGGGAGACTCATGGAGCAAGGTTCTTGTAGAAATTTGAGAGATTGTGTACATGTTTATTTTCACTTACCTCCTTAATTTTCTTGTCTTGGTTGACATTTTGTGTTGTGAGTTCGAACTTGACTGTTTGGTTCGAACTTGATTGTTTGGTTTGAACTTGAATGTGTTATTTTGCAAGTGTGTAACTGGTTTTGTAAGTTATTTGTAGGCTATTTTCGCATATCTTATGTTTGTTTCATGGTCCAAGTCCCTTCGAGGTCTCCAAAAATTTTCTTTCTTCATCAAGACGCGATTTGGTTTGCCTTTGTTTCTGTACAATTCACAAAACAAAACAAAAAATATGTTTTATGCCTTTTTTTGGGGGGCATTGTGGTAATTTTAGATAATCTTTCTACTTAACCAACACCCAATTCTTCTTACCAAACAGTTTATCTTCCCTCAACTTACTTAAATTCCCATATCTACCAAACAGCTCAACTTTTTAAAGTTTCCTCTCAATCTTCCCTTCCCGTCCTTTAAGTTCATTTCCCTCCTTAAATGTTCCCTGAACCAAACGGCCCTAAATATACGACGAAAACCGAGTTTCCCTCGAGTTTGTTGAAGTCTGATTCTGTATCGGAGTTAACAAGATTGATTGAGACACCTAAACTCTTTAAAACCGAACGAGTATAAGATTTAAATCTCGTTTTTGACAACATTGGTGTGGATTGTCGACAAGAAACGAAAAACCAGACCGGCCAGTCAACCGGTGAACCGGCCATATGCCCGGTCAGGTTCAGCGTCTGGACTGGGGAAGGAGTGAGTCGGAACAAACCGTTCTGAATCTAAGAAAACCGGTGTTAACTCGGGTAAACCGCTGAGTTAGGCGGGTTACCCGAGTTGTTAATTTTTTTACCAAGATGGCAGCTTGCAACTGTAAGCCCGACGAGAGATGAAGAAGATGACTGGAAAAAAAAAAGAGTATTGTAGAAGAAGAGAAACGGAATAAAGGAGATATGAAAGAAGAAAGAAAAATAATAACTATGAAAACCTACCAACTAAGAATCACCAATATTGCAGAGAGTAGGTTGGCGAGAAAAATATTGCAGATAGCAAAAGAGAACAAAGGACAGCAAAGTCGCGAACAAGGGAGACAGATGTAGTTGTTGAGCAGGAAAAATGAAGCGCTCGGATTCAAAAATACTTCTTTCCATATTCCAACACAACATTTAATTTCAATCAATCTGCCCGGGTTTGATTTTTCATCAAACGGGTTCAGTGACCCTGTATTCGCTCTTTTGTTGATGTCTTTGTCGTTAGAGCAATTGGAGGAGATTGAATCAATACTCTCGATTTGAGAGTTTCTTTATTTCTCTGCAGTTTGTAATCCGGAGTTTATACGGATTTAATTGTTCTTTAAAAGAAGCCCGGGTTGTAACCGTATTAAGTGTAACCGGGGCAAATGTACTTTACACGGGCCGGGTTTTAACTGTATTAAGTGTAACCGGGGCAACTGTACTTTAGACAGAGCCCGGGTTGTAACCGTATTAAGTAGTGTAACCGGGGTCCGCCTTTTCACTTCTCGCAAAACTTTACGCGGAACCCGAGTTTTAACTGGGATCAGTGTAACCGGGGTCGGCGTTCTTCTATTTTTGGAGGTGGATTTCATCCAGTTTAATACGGCACCCTTGCGCCCAGTGATGGGAGGGCACCAATAGCTCGAAGGAAACACATTTGATATGTGGATTTGAGGAAATATAATTCGATCATTTAAATAGATTTGGTGGTCGTAGCCGTTTTTACCCGAAGCCCGGATTTTCACCAGATTCGGTGTAAACAGGGTCCGCCTTCAAATTTACACGGAGCCGGGATTTTAACTAGATTCAGTTAAACCGGGTCTGCCTTTAAAAATGTAAACGGAGCCGGGATTGTAACTAGATTCTTGTTGCAGTCTCCTGATAAAATTGGACTGACCCAACTCGAATTTGCCAAAATAAAAATAGGACGGACTGACAAAATATGTCATAAGATCAACTTCAGCTATTGCATTATCCATTTCATCAACTTGGACACGTCAAGCTTTGCAAAGCTACGTGTTACAACTCATGCAATTTGAGGCGCATGTTATCTTGAATCAAAAAGCAAGCGGTGGTGGGGGTAAAGGATATTTAAATCTCTTTATGCCAAAAGTTGACCATTTTAATGGCCATAAACTCTTCACACTCGGTCTTTGACACCAAGGCAGCAATTGATATCTGTATCTACTTGTTGCCAGAGAACGAAGTATCATAGGCATGCTAGAGTGCTCCAATTATATATAGTAGATTCACCCAACATGATTATGACTCCATTATATTGCCTTGGAACCTTTCTTGCGTGGCCCCAAGGACACGTTTATTTTTTTGAATTTGAAAGATAAATAGTGTTGCTTGCAGTAATCAAGATGCTACTTTCCACTAATTGGCAAAATCCTTTTAAATGAAAAATATGCTGACCCCACCGTGAGAGTGAGAAGAACGACAAAAAAAATATAGTCTATGCTATATAATACTCTTCGACATATATAGAACCAATAATGGAAGAGCATGTCTTTAAAATCATAGCAGGAAGGATAAAACCTGGATGAGAAGCTTTACAGTCTGCCATATATGCTTAGTCTCTTCAATATCCGTATGTCGGCATGCATCTCGGCATTCACCACCAGCAACGATTACCTGCTGCTGTAAACGGAGTCGAAGCATAGGCGGAGCGTGACTACCAGCTTCTCGTTGCTCCTCTGCTCGTCATACAATTATCTTGTTGTCTAAAAGGGGAATCGGCACTATATTTGGCATCAGGTGTCACTGCCATTGCAAGAATATCATCATTAATTTTCATAGTTCCCACATTCACCGAACTAAGTTGCTTTTTAGCTTGACCAGGTTGTTTTGCTTTAATTGATACTCCCGAACTTCACCTTTGTGGTCTGCACTTCCTTTTCTCCATCACTTGGGTAACCATGAAAGAGTTACAGCTTTTTCTCCATGCTACAATATTGCGGGTGGGCCCGTTGCAGATGCCAAACAACCCGATTTTGTTGAACATTGAACCTCGGCCCTTCCATATTTAGAGGATTTGAGCAGAGGCCTCCCGGAGTTGGCATCTCGGCACCTCTTGGACGTTTCCAGGAGGAACGAGAAGTGAAAACTTCCAAAGGAAGAGCATCCAGGAAACTAAAAGGATAGTGGCATGCACACGTGTTAATGGAGAAGTCTCTGGCTCAGTGTGGTTCAACAGAGTGAACTCGGTTTCTTCCTTTCAATCCTCAACTGTGACTCTCGGTGCCCACCCTTTTCCAGAGTCCACATCACAGCGTCTCAGGATCCGATTTCTTGTTAGCTCATAATCTCGGCATCTCATGACCTCAGCAGCTCAAAATCTCGACACGTCAGCAGCTCAGGATCATATTTGAAGGATTTAAGTATACTGGATAAGTATCCAGTACCTGAAGCATCTCGGCAATCATGTTGACTTGGTGACCTGGAACGGCACATCACGCTCCAGCTGAGGCTTTCAGTTTCTAATCTCGGCTGTGAGCTGCTTGGACTTTGATTTATGGTGGGGACGCCCCTGAGACCAGCTTTCTCACTGAGAATCTTTTTGAGCTTCTACAACTTGAAGCTCTTGAGGAAACTCGAATGCCGTGAGCACGTAGTTCTCCCCCAACAGAAAATTTACAACGAAATTACTCAGGGACAACCTCCCTACATCCACCTATGGCAACTCAGATTGAACCTCGGTCAAGAAAAAGAGAAACCGGCCATTCCAATCCCGGTCATTTCAGGAAAAGTATCCCGGTCTTTGAGTTTTCAAGGATCCCGGCAGCAGCCATCCAGGCTTCATGATCCTCGGGCTCCACTGCTACAACAGATGCCGCATGAAAAAACGTTCTTTCCTTCAATTTAATCGGCAATCTCGGTTTGCCAATTTAAACTCCTCATAGTTGATGATACGAACATATTAGCAAAGCTGCAGGGCGTTCTCCATCTTCTCATGGTGTATCTGTCAACTACACCTCCTCACCAATCCCCAGCAATCAAAGACTTGATCGACAAAACCCATACTCCAATTAGAAAAATGTCTTGGCAAGGCAGACCCAGTAATCTCAGCGTGGAATTTCGTTGTGACAAAATTCTCCATCTACAGCTATCTCGGTATTCATAATGAAGGTATCTATCTCGGCTGTGAGGTTTGATGCCGTTAAAGTCGCATCCGTCGATGCTATGTTGGTGTTTGGCGCAATCATGATTGCGTTACCCATACTGGAAAAGCCATTCCCTGCCGCCGATGGAAGATTCGAGAAGGTTTGAAACCTTTAAACAGCCGGCGGTGGAGCTCATGGGGAAGATTTGACAGAGATCCCCACTGCGCTTCTTACACCTGCGAACCAGGATTAAGGCTCATTCAAGGTTCTGGAGATTTGAGGAGGCAAGTTTGACGAAGAATCGAAGCTGGAGGGAGACGGTTCACTCGCTTAGCAAGTTCCACGATGAAACGAATCAAGTATGCTCGGCCTCTGATCGATACGTTATTGTTATGGTTATTTTGCTCGATCGGCCTTTGGCGTTATTCATGGATACAGAACCAAAGCAACAATACGATGGCCTCCACTCTCACCGGAGCAGAATGATTGTGCTGGAGCGATTTCAGAGACCAGTAACGTCGTGATTCTGGGACTTGAAGAATTGCAAAGATTATGGGCTGGCAGGCTTGCAAAGATTCCCGGATCTCGGATTATAATCCCTGGCTCAAACTAACTATCTCGGGTTTCGAACAGGACGACTTCAACTCGAATTGCAATCCCGGATGGCGGATTATAATCCCTGGCTCTGGTGAATCTTGTCCACATTCTTGGGTGTGACGATGAAAGAGGAAGCTGCTCGAACAGTGTGAGTCGAAAAGTGTTTCCATCAATCACGAGATTCGCGGAGATGAATTTATGTAAACTGTGCCTTTAATTTCTGGAGATGATATCGCATGGATTAGGAAATTTAAGGGTGTTTTGTGTGTTTCACGTTGGAGGCGCGATGAATTAGGTCTCTCAAATCTCAACAAATCACAGTGTTACCATCTTTGGAAATCGGATATCGTTGGATTACAAGGCTCCAGATTTGTTTCAAATCGGGTGCCTCAATTTCTGCTCGTCTTCGGCTCTTTTTCTGGAAATTGGGATATGGCCTTTGGAAGAACAGATTGCTAACTCCCCAGACTCCCAGAACCGGAATAAATTATTGCTTTTGATATTAACCATCGTTAGTCACGGGAATCAAAGTTTATCGATCCCCACGGTCGGCGCCACTGTTCTGGCGTAGAACCAGAACCCTAACCCTGATGGGGCTAGGATGTTGATGTTGATTGGGACTTGACCTAGGAGCGATTCCTAGGGCCTACGTACCCTGAAGAGGATCAAAGTCACGTAGTTCGATGATTGATGGATGAGGCGTTTGCTTGGAGGGGGTCTGTATGCTCCGAGGCAGTGCTGCTGTGAATAGCCGGAGCGTAGACCGTTGTAGAAGATAGATGATGATCTCTTAGGTTCACGCTCTATATGTAGATGGCTCCCACGTTGTGCGTGTCCAAGGATCGTGCAAACCGCCCTGGTCATGGCTGGGTCCCACAGTTAGTGGGTTGTGATAGTGAGATAGTGGGCCTTGACTAGGTCCATAACAATATGCATATCAAATTACATCATTAAAAAAAAGTAAACTATATATAATAATGAATGCTATTTCGAAAAAGATGAGTATATATCAAATTACAACATAAAACAAAATAAAGAAATAAAAAATAGGCATTTAATATAACATTAAGCCCATATATATCTAACAAAATAAACTCAGATAAGTACATATCAATTTACAACATCATACCCTTCGTTCATTTGGTTGGATGGTTAGAACATGTTTCTTTTACCTCACAATTCACAAGATCGATACCAACACACATGCATCCACACGTTACTTTTAAAAATAAAATAAAATTATGGGGCCACCCCTAGCCCCCTGTGTTCGTCTATGATTTTGATGCAAAGGAGGGCAGCTATGTTTTTTTTAAAAGAAAAAAATATTTCAGAGCGCTGACTTGTACTAGAAAGATACTTTAGGATATTGAACGGTACTAAAAAAATTTAATAATCTTGAAAAATTATTTTATCCTGAAAAAAATATCTTGATATATCTTTTTAGTACTAGTCAATACCTTAAAATATTTTTTCAAGATCCTAAAATAATTTCAAGATCATGAAATATATTTTCAGTGTCTGTAAATATCTTGAAGTATCCTTTTAGTACCCAGTCAACACCCTGAAATATTTTTTCAAGATCATAAAATAATTTTTTTAAATGATGAAGTATTTTCTTAGTATCAGTTAGTATTCTCAGGTATCTTTTTAATACCATTCAATACTCTGAAATATTTTTTAATATCCTAAAATAATTTTTCAAGATTATGAAATATTTTTTTAGCACCGTTTATTATCTTGAAATATCTTTTTAGTACCTATCAGTACCCTAAAATATTTTTTCAAAAAAAAAAAACATAGTTCCCTCCTTTGCGCCAAAACAACAGTGAACGGGAGTAGAAAAGGATCAAAGTCAGGTCTAAATATGTGGGAGGAGTTTTATCTCAATTTACATGAATAAGCACTTTTAGAACCTCAAACATGCTTATTATTATAAGATAGATATTATAAATATATGGATATGGATATCTTTTCTCTTTTTTTTTCAAACAAATGATTATTTTTTTCACATTTTGAATATTTTTAAATCCTCTAAATTTCATTTACATTTTATTTTTATTTGACACTTATATATCTTTATATATTTATTATAACCTCTGGTACTAAAAATAAGATCTAGCTGACTTTTTTTAGAAAAATGAAAGAATCTAAATAAATCACTTAATCATAGTATATGTTGTGTAACATTATATTATATATTAGTTTAAGTCAAATAATTTAATTTAGAGAAAAACCATAATTATAAATACTTTAATGTAATTTATTTTGTTTCCTTAAATTGTCAAAAAGAAAAATTCGATTGAGCCTTATATTTAAGACCAGAGGTAATATTATCTAAACTAACCAATATAGAGATAGGATATTGTCACTACCAATTTTGGTCACTACAAATCTACCACTTTTTTCACCATTAGATTGAGATTCTAATCTAACGGTAAAAAAAAGTGGTAGTGACAATATCATAACCCACCAATATATACTTAAAATTTTATTATTTAATTAAGACCGATCTAACCTTGAATTGATCCCATAACCATGGAACCACTTTTTTGGGGACTGATGTTCATCGGAGATTCGAAAGCGCGCAAGCAATGACTTTTTTTTCTTTTTAATATATATAATAGCAAGCAATGACTTTTTTTTCTTTTTAATATATATAATAGCAAGCAATGACTTTCTGGAACCAGTTTGGGCTTTTGATTATTTAACTCTCCATGCAAAACAGGAAAAGTATTAATAAATCCGAGTATTAATATTATTGGTTCTTGAGTATCGTTATTCTTATTATTACTTATTATATTATCACTTAATTCCATAAATTCCCTTTTATTTTCAGTGATTTGTATTATTGTTTTCTCTCTGGAAAAAAAAATAATAAATGGCTTTTCTCAACTTTAAAACACAACACATGATGTGGCTGTGACTTTTGTACTCTCAATTTGTCTATTATTTTATAGAAATACCTCTTTAAATTTTGAATTATGTATAAATAATTTATTTAAAGTAAAATCATATGCATTTAATAAAGTGTTGTCAATGTTTTGATTTATTAGTGAAATAAGCATAGATGTAGGATAAAATAATAAGAAGAATGACAATTAGGTTCAAAAAAATCAATTCAATGATAGTTAAGTTTTTGACAAATCTTTTTTAAAAATGAATTACAAATATCAATTTTGATTATTCTAAACTTTGGAGACTCACCTTTTAGTATACAACTGAAATTCTCATTTGTAACTGATTAAATGGTATTTACAAATAAGCAGTCCTAATAACACACAGCACAGACTGCCAGGAACGGCACACAACAAGTCCCGTTTATGCATACACCATGTTCCGGTTCCATAACGCTTGGAAATAAATGATAACCAACTGTATGCAATATACATGGTAAAAAATATATACACAAGTCACACAGAATATATGAGGATTAAGATTATTACTTGATAGTCGACCACGAATATAAATGAATTTTCTTGGTGCACAATATCACAAATAGTCCTAAAATAAAAAAAATATATAAATATAATTAATTCCTCCTCAGTAAATATTTCCTTTTGATAATTTAAAATAATCTCAATTCATGTGTACATATTTACTAAATTTCTTTTCTTATTAAGGAATTTAATATGAGCTTATATTCCCTCTATTTTCATCATTTTTCAGGAATTTCCAGCAAACAATGACTGATCTTCAAAAAATCACAATTAAATCTAGAAAAACCCTTTTGGGGTGGTTCAAAAGCCCAATTGACTCTTATTATGTCTATTTGCAACCAAAAATACTCATTTGGGCCAGACCAAGACGAAAATCTAACGATGGGCCAAAAACACCATTGCTGTCCGAAACATTTCTAGTTTTCAGGGGCTATTTTGAAACATTTATTTCTCTTAGCAAATAATTCATAAAAATACGTGTTACCTATCAAATTAAATATTATTATGTATAATTTAATCTTGTAAAATTTCATGGGAATTGGACATCATTTACTATCCCAAAAATACATCGTAAAATCGCTGCCTGCACAGGGTTTTCATGGGAGATTTCATGATTTCGGTATAATCCAATCCCGGAGCTTTCAAAATTTCTACCGAACCTCTCCCCTACACAATTTTTCATTTTGAACACAATGAAACCATCAAAATGACTAAAATACCACTCCTTGACCATGCCCTATTCAGACCGAAATTAAAGCTCAAGTGTGACAATTTACCAATTCACAATTTAAACACCAAACTAGGTTCATATGCTCTCAAATCATCATAATCACATATTCATGAATAAATCACCATGATGCTCCAAGAACCTTAGTTGTTTCAAAACATAGGATTTTACAAAATATTCAAAAAAATCATCCAAACCTCAAACCAATCAATTAAAACGAAGCTTATGCTTACTTTATCACGATTCTACAGTCGGTTTGGAAATTTGGCAACAACTCCACTAACCCGATGACTTAAAACTCCTCCTATGAAAAAACTGAAACCGTAGAATTGAAACTCTCGAGGTGTAGAACAATGTTTATGAAGAGAGTTTTTGGATTGGAAGTGGTTTATTAAGAAATTTCACTTGATCTAATTTTCTCTTTCCTCTTCCATTTCATACGCCTTCATTCTTCTCTATTTCTATTTCGGTGCTCTGGACGTGTCTAGCTGAAATGAGTGAATGAGAAAAGGAAATTAATGGATAAATGAGGAGTCAAGTCGGCTAATGAAGGGAATTTACGATGGGACTTGGAACTTCATGTAATTACCATGATGCCAATGCACTTTAATCCCATTTGTTTTGTTGTTCCAAAAGTGAACGGATATGAATGGGCTTCAATTAATGCAATCCGACTTTGGTCAAATGAGAAGGGAAATATTGGATATTAAAATGATCTTATTTGATCTTTTATAAGACTTTTATTTGTAGTTTGGTTATTTACTCATATAGTTGCAAATATTGAGTAGGTACTAGAAATGAACCCTTAATTCCTTATAAGACATTTTCTTCTTTAATTAGTTTCTCCAGGTTATAGAATATTATCTCTAAAATTTCTAGGCCAAAATTATCCCTTACAATTTCTCCTTAAATTTTCAGGAAAATTGGCCCTAAATTCCAAATAATGATTTTTATAATTATCTGGGTCAAATTTCACTTTATATAATTTCATTTATATCCGCATTTATAAATTCTATTTTGGTTGAAAATAATTGCCCAAATATGTTAGACAAATAGCCGACAAAACTGCTCTGCCAGTCTGGAATCTTCATATGTCGGAATCCGCCACCTTGCCCTGAGAGACGCATCTACTATGTTGTTCATTACACAAATAACGACAAGAGCTAGGATTTAAACGAATCTCATAGTAACAGTTAATCTCACATAAAATACATGCACACTACATAGTAGTCAACCAACAAACAATATATTTAGCATTCAGAGATCAATCATCACAAGTAGAGCCGGGAAATCGGGCCGGCCCATTTAGGCCCTGGCCCGTCAAGGGCCGGGCTTGAAAAATGTACGAGATATTTGAAATTGGCCCTGTAGGGCCAGCTCTGGAGGGCCTCGGGCTTAAACGGGCCGGCCCTGGAAGGCCTCGGGCCAGCCCTGCAGGCCCTTTTCACGGTAGCTTTTTCTTTTTTTCCTTTTTTATTTTATTAATATATATATATATATATATATATATATATATATATATATATATATATATATATATATATATTGTATTTTTTATAGAGTTATTTATCCATTTAACTACAAATACATAATAATTATACTCTAATTTTATGATTTGGTTTATTATTTGTTGCAAATAAAATTACTCTTATGTTTAACAAACTAAATTATTTGTTACAATAATAGTCATCGTACTAATGTCGCTTAGTGGTATGTTTCTTATGTTTTATGTGAGTTATTTGTGAACATAGTTTGCTTTTGATTATGAATTAGTGATTGTGCTTATTTGTTAGATGATTCGTGGTGTAATTTACTAATTATATTTCTTTAAAAAAAACAGAGTAGAATTAATTAAAATTTGGAATAGTAATTTTCGGGCCCTGGAGGGCCGGCCCTGGCCTTGGTGCTCTCGGGCCGGGCTTTGAAAAACAGATATTTTTCTTACCTCAAGCCTTGAAGGGCCGAGTCGGCCCTGATTCCCAGCTCTCTAATCACAAGTCATGCCTGCAACAAAGAATGCAACCAAAAGATCACATGCAACGTTGATTGCGAACGCAAGACTTGACTTGTCCTGGACCTCAGTGCTGGGCATCAACTCATATCATCTGAATGCAATTTAGGTTTCGTGATCCAAGGTCCAATAGTCCCACTAGGCCTTACTACCTAACGCGTGTTCACAACACAAATCATAATCATGGTTCACACATGCATATAATGTCACATATAGTATGTGAGAGAAGAGTTACTACATGGACGCTTTACCAATTCTCAAATTAGCTCTCAATCCTTTCACCGTCCATGTTCGAATAAATGCTAGATGATTGTCTAGTCGGGGGAATTTCTGAACAAATGCAGGGATACCAATTTGTTTAGAGTCAATCACGAATTTAGTAATTTCTTGTCCAATGATGGACGTTGTTGGGTCTCAATTCTGGATTGATTGTTTTTAATCTTTTAATCTTGTTTTTATATCTTGTCTTACTTTAATTATAATTGCACTGAAACCCCCCATTTAATTTACTGTTTTACTTGAGTCATTTAGACCAAATGCGAATTCCTTTAGAGACGATTCAGGTTGTCCCTATATTGCAAATCTTTGGAAAATTTGGTTATTTTACATGAATTCGACGACTCGCGTTAGTCCCGGGAAAATACTGAGTCCTATAATCAAATATTCACAGACAACGAATTAACACATGTTCACTCTTCAGTATCTTAAGACACTAAAGTTGGTTCTCTTTAATATTATTGCGTTAAACTCAGTGTGTAGCTAATGAGACTACACTGGTTCTCTGCAATCAGGTAGTTCATGATATCTTTCAGACGATTTTCTATAACCTTGGTGATTATCTTGAAGCTGACATTGCAGAGGGAAGTTGGTCTAAAGTCCTTGAGCGATTCTGGGTGGTCTACCCTAAGAATCATATAATATTAGTCTGGTTAATCTCTCTTATGATCTCTGGAGATTCAAACGCTTTCCTTGACCATCTCACAGATACAAGGACCTACAACTTCCCATTGTGTATGGAAAAGGTGTGGCAGTAACCCATCAAGTCCCAGTGCTTTGAAAGCACCCATTGCAAAGGCTGCATTCTTGATTCCAATAGGAGTAACTTCCTTCTGAATCAGCTGGTGAGGATCAAGAGGGGAAAACTCCCTGGCCATGAGAATATTCTTGTAACATTTCCATCTGCAGTGTATAAATTTTTGAAGAACTCCTAGGACAAATTTCTCAAGGTGCTTTAATCTGTCACCCAATTCCCATTTCCATCCTGAAGAGATTCTACTTTATTTCTTTCCCTTTGTATGACTATTGTGGCATGGAAAAAGTTAGTATTCTTATCTCCTCACTTGAGCCACTTACATTTTGATTTTTGGTACCAAAGAAGCTCTTCCTAAGATGAAATCTTATGATACTCTTTCCAGAGCTGTTGTTCCAATCTGAAGAGGCCATTTTGACTATTTTATTGTTTGGCACGATCTATATTCCTTCAAATCTTCTAACAATTTCCTTATTCTTCTTGGCTAAGTTCCCCACAACTTTGTTATTCCAATCAATTGCAGCTTCTTTAAAACTTCTACTACCTCACAGCCAGTCCTTACCATCCTAGGATGATTTAACCTGGTCAAGGAAATCATTCTCCAAACACCAAGCTGCTTGATATTGAAAGTGACCTGACCTCCTGACATTTGATCTTTCAGGGAGGGAACTGTTCACAACTACCACCACTCTATGATCAGATTATGGAAAGCTTTAGCCTGGGGTTATGAACTTCATACTCAAAATTACCAAAAAAAAGAAAACCATCAAGATGTTCTTTAACTCCCATTCTTTCCCATGTGAAACGATCCCAACCACCGACACCTCCATAACTTGGCATTGATTTATACAGTTTTGAAAAGGGAGCATAGATCCAATAGAAGGGAAGGGTCCACCTAATTTGCGGTGAAGAATCTGAGTATTTGAGTGAATGTACTCAACCTAGGTTTCCCAATTGTTCCATAAAAACCCAAATCCCTCCTGCGTATCTAATAGCTTCCACTCTCAACCAATCAGAAAATCCCAGACGTTTCATAACCCGATTAGCTCTAGTACCATTAACATGAGGCTCCAAAATCCCCATAACATTAATTCTATATTTTTCTTTCACAACATCTTGCAAAATTCGTGAGAACGATGTGCCTCCCTCCCCACGGCAATTCCATGTTGATATAATCACGGATAACAAAAAAAAAAAAAAACCAGCGAGCAAGCAACAAAAACGCACCTTTAAGGATCATGGGGTTTTCCTTCTTGATCCCCAGAGTGTTCTCATGTTTTCCTTCACGTTTTTGCTCCCTCGCCGGCGGTTTGTACCTTATGCACAAGCCGCCGGCGAGCACCGTTTTTGTGCCACAGACGAGTCCGAGTGGTAGTTTGGTGTCCAAATCTTGGATCTGCGGTCCTGATGTTTTGGAGTCCAGATCTTTGAACTATGGTCCTCTCCCTCAGAGTTTTGTCAGAAGTGGCCTTCCCTCGTCCTTGTGGCGAGTCCTCTCCTCTCCTTCTCTAGATCTGATCTGTAGAGGTGAGATTTATCTGTTTTGTGTTTATGTTTTTGTGTTACTGGGGTTTGTGGAGGTGTTTTTG
This sequence comes from Acacia pycnantha, assembly GCA_025563575.1. Lineage (NCBI taxonomy): Eukaryota > Viridiplantae > Streptophyta > Magnoliopsida > Fabales > Fabaceae > Acacia > Acacia pycnantha. The sequence goes on from JAMWYP010000216.1 coordinate 875,061, forward strand.
GCTCAAAAAATAAACAGATCTATCAGATCTGCGTTCAAATCCTCTTGGTTGGTTGGCTGTTTGAACGTTATGAGATCCGACTATCATTTGGTAGCTCAGATTTGCGTTCTTGGGGGAAGATCTAAAGAGGTGTTGTTTAGTGTGTGGTCGAGGTCACCGTATATGTTTGATCAGAGGAGTAGAAGTGTTCTTCAGGACATCAATGGTCTTCTTTCTTTTGAGGTTGGATTTTCTGTGTTCTTTACCCCAGGATGGGGTACCTATTTAGCTGACTTAATTGCAGCTATTGATTATAAGATTGTGTGCCCTTTGGGGTGGGTTTTCCAACCAACACTTTCTTGCTCGTCACTTCTAACCTTGGATATTGAGGAGGCCGATTTTGTCCATGATTCTACTTCTATTCTTATATATTTAATGTACGGTGTTTGGTTAATATTGTATCCAGTTTATTTTGTTGTATTTGTTTTAGCAGTGCTTCTGTCTTTGCTTTGATTAGTTGTAACCTTTGTTTCTCAGTAATGAAATATTCTAAAATTGTTAAAAAAAAAAAAAAAAAGTAGTGTGGATATGTGCCTCTGCTTCTCATCTTCCAACGCTAAAAGTGATATGATGTCCCTAAGTGATCATAAATATTTTAAGACGATTATTATTTTATAAAGTCATAATTTTTTTTCTTAACGTTATAATATTACTTTGGATCCCTACATTTAAGAAATATAAATACAACTTTGAAAAGAATTAATAAAAAATAAATAAATAATAATAACTTAAATGAATTTTGAAATTATTAAAATTTATTGATTCTTGTTTAAGATTTTTTCCCATGTTTATGTAATATATATATATATATATATATATATATATATATATATATATATATATATCAAATGTTGTATTAAAGTAATAAAAATATTATATTGGGCCTGGAACAAACACATTACATGAAATTTGCAAGACTATGTAAGGGTTTATTATTTTTTAAAAAGGACTGTATAAGACTTGAGGCCTAACAAATAGGGGTCCGGTTTCTCTCCATATCAGTTCTCTGCCCATCCCTCATCATCTTCAAATCCCGGCCGTCGAAATCTTGATCCAAGGGTCCAGAACAATTTTTAAAAAACTGTTTTTTAAAAAACTGTTCTAGACCCTTGGATCAAGATTTCGACGGCCAGGATTTGCAGATGATGAGGGATGGGCAGTGACTGATGGGCAGAGTATCTGCTTCCAACAAATAGACCGATGGGGTTGACCTTGAGAGATAAGCTGCAAACAAGCACTCCTCTAACCAACATGATGCTCTTGTTCTAACCAAGGTAGGTTAAGTTTAACATAAAGGAATAATCTATTGCAATATAGTGAACTAATATTTAAATCTCAATTGAGAGATACGCCCACATTCACATTTAGTGACAATAAAAATTTAATACTTCAATAGTGGGCGAGTTAGATGTCATTCATATATATATATATATATATATATATAGGAAGAATTTCATATTTCTATAAATTTTGATTGATATGGTTCACATTGATGTTAGCTGGCACCTTTCCTATATAGCTTAAAGTTGAAAGGTGAAAGTTCAAAACGGAATTGATCAGTAGGTTCCACTACATATACATATATAGCAGGATATTATAAATTTAAAATAAAATTACACAAATGATATAATATCATAACAAATATAGAATTTTTTTTAGAGCATATTTTGCTGTCATTCTCTGATAATGCTTTTTTTTTTTTTTGAACCTCTGATAATGCTTTTCAAGTTCTTTTCTTGAGATTAGAATCTCAGCTCAAAATATTTGTAACCATGTGTGACAATTAATTATGTGTGATAATTAATTATGGATGCAATCCATATGGAAATTGTCATGAATGTGTATTTTTAGAATGGGTCTGGATCAAGAGGCAACTCATGAGGATGGGCCACATCAATTGGTATGAGAGGTTTACATGTATAAATTCAACATTAGAGATAGTGGAGAGGGTGTGAAAATTTGATGCGTCTTTTCTTGAGTCTGAGTCTTTTAATTTATTCCTTCCTAGCAATAACCATTGGGAGCAAGTGGAAAATGACTTACTTTCCCTTAACCACATCATTGGTTCGGGCGTGAGAATAAAGAAAATGGTGTGGGGAACTCTTTCCCCACGACCGTGAGCCCAACGCAGGGTGAAATCAAGATTAGTCAAAACTGAAGGTTCTGTTGAACCGGGTGGAATACCAAAAAAAAAAAAAAAAATCTTCTTTCCTATTCTTTTGCTACTGTCACTTTCTTCTTAATTGGATATACATACACCAAATTTCAGTTTAGCTTCAATATCTGATTGTCTTGCAAATTTTATAGGGAGAATTACATTCAGGTTCCAAGGAAGGAAAAAAATTACAAAAAAATCCCTTGAAATCACAAAATTACCCAGAAGTCCCAAGGAAATTTTTGTTGTAAATACATACATTTCCTGTTGTAAATACATACATTTTCTGTTGTAAATGGTTTGGGACTTTTTTGATATTATTTGTACAGAATTTTTTAAATGTTGTTGTAAATACATACTTTTTTCTGTTGTAAATACATATTTTTTCTGTTGTAAATGGTCAGGTGTTTAAATGTTGTTATAAATATATACTTTTTCTGTTGTAAATGGTTTGGGACTTTTTTTATATTATTTGTACGGAATGAAAATTACTTTTCGTGTTGTTGTAAATATATACTTTTCTTGTTGTAAATATTTGTATGTATTTACACACGAAATGTATGTATTTACAACAAAAATTCTCTTAGGACTTTTTTGTAATTTTATGATTTCAATGGACTTTTTTGTAATTTTTTTCTTTCCTTGGGACCTGAGTGTAATTCTCCCAATTTTATATTCTAATAAGTTGTTATTATTCTTGAGAGACCGTGCCGAATTTGAGCATATGTAATTAATACAAGTCTTTGAAGTAATGTGACTTGATGAGACATTTGACCCAACTCACATCATTTTTTTTTTTCTATTTAAGAAAATCATTCATCCTTATTTTTTTCATCCATTATCATGTGTGTGTGTATATTAATTTGAACTATTTGATAAAGATTTCTCAAGAACCTCATCTAGTTTTTAGTTTTTATCGTGTAAAAAAAAAATATATATATATATATATATATATATGTGTGTGTGTGTGGTTTTTTTTTTAAAAGTACACCCAATAATACTGAGCGTTTTTGTTTTTTTTATGTGAAAATGACTATATAGTTATAAAAATAATGATGTGGACGACGACCAAGATCACTCGATCTATTTGGAGCAAAAATGGAGAGATTTTCTCATAGAGAGGGCGTCCTCTTGGCTACAATCATCAAAGGCCATGCACGAATCCGAGTAGGCCACTCCGAAACTCAGACATGGATTTCCACGATGTGTTCGGCGGCCTGTCGAGGGGTCTTCAATTCAGGAAGTGCGTTACGGTATCGGCGAATCGCCGAATTTCAGTGCATCGCGAATGGAGGAAGGTGCTTGGTGCGCGTGGCCCCAAGTTCGCGAGAAACCTGTGTTTGGGGAAGAAATTTTGAACGGAAGGCGGCACACAAACGATAACTTCTATAATGATATATGCGGGGGAGATGAGTCTTTGTGTCGTACTCCGGTGAAGCATGAACGACACCCTTTCTCTTCGACGCCAGCTTCTAGAACTATGAGCCTGGCCCCTCCTCTGCCTCTCGTACCCGATTCCTCTGCTCCTTCTTCTATCCCTTCAACATTGAGGTTTACCTTGTAGCGTGGCTTGAAAATCTAGATAGATGAGTGGCTGGAGAATCTGAAGAACTTAAGCCATTTGAAGAAGCATCCTTGTTGCTCATGCGTAGGCTCCTTGTAGCAGGGGAACCAAATGTTGGAAGGTCCGTCCATTTTGTCAATTTGGCAGGAAAGCTGAGGAAATTGAACAATGAATATGAAGGTTTTATTAGTGTCTGTTTTCAGCCCTCTCTCGCGACTATGTTTTCACCGCTATAACTCTCGATCTGTGATGATGGAGCTCGTCGGCGGCTGTGGTGGTGGATGACGCTGCTGGTGAGAAAGGAAGAAGAAGGCGAAGGTGATGAAGGGAGGGTCAAAGGTATGGAGGTTCAGCGTTCTATACTCTGGTTCTGATTTTTCAGTTTGCCTGCGGCACAAATCTGGTCCCCCTTGGTATGGCGCCTCTGTTCGCGTTTTGGAAGAAGGACTTAGGGACTCAACTGAAAAGATATAAAGCTCGTGGAGAGGAGTAAAGTGAACATTTTTCAAATGTTTACAAGGTTGAACTGTAATTTACAAAATATCTGGGCCTTTTCTATACTTTTTCCTGATCTCTTTTCTTCATAGATTTACAAACATTCATGTCATCATGAAGACATTTTCAGTGATGAATCCATTGAGAAAGGAATTATTAATGTCAACTTGCCGAACTTCCCAATTGAAATAGGAGGCAAGAGTAAGGAGAACTCTCACGGTAGTCATCTTAGCTACTGGACTAAAGGTATCACCAAAGTCAATTCCCGGTTCTTGAAGGTAACATTTAGCAACAAGGCGAGCTTTGTACATTGCAAGAGAACCATATGGATTATACTTCTTTTTGAAGATCCATTTATTGCCAAGTATGTGCTGAGCAGTAGCAGGAGGGACAAGAACCCAAGTATTGTTACGAAGAAGAGCATTATATTCTGTCAACATAGCAGTTCGCCAAGCTGGAATTGAGAGTGCCGCTACAACTGTCCTTGGCACCTAATCAGAATCAGAAGTAGCAACTCCAACAAAAGGATGCTTGTGCTTGTGTATCCCAGCTTTGGAGCGTGTCACCATTTGGTGACAATTGTGATTGGAAGGGAGAGAATCAGGCTGCACAGAATGAGCAGAAGATGAAGTCATTGAGATTTTTGGTCGGCTCCTTAAAGAACGATTCAACAAGCCAGGACTTTCCATCTAAACCATCGGCTAAAAGGTGGACGTGCACGTCTTCCTTTAAACCGCGCACCTGTAAGGCTGCATGCTTAAAGTGATCCAAGTAACTTTGGAGTGTTTCCCCGGGTCGCTGCCTAGTCTTAGACAAGGTGTATTGGGATTTTGGTTGTTGTTTGCTAGTCGCAAAATGCAATTCAAAGGCCTCCGCCAGGTCATCGAATCAATGAATCGACCCCACAGGCAGAGTGTGGAACCACTTTAACGCTGCGCCTTTGAGGGTTGCGGCGAAGATCCGGGTGATGATGGGTTCCCTGAGTCTTCTTACGAACATGACCACCTCAAAGTCTTCCAGGTGAGTTGTCGGGTCTTGGGATCCATCGTACTTTGTTAGCTCGGTGAGATCGAGTTTCTCCGGAAAAGGAGCTTTGAGGATATCGTCCGAGAAGGGGCTGTTGCCGAGCTGCCCGACGTCCTTCTCCGTCGTGACCCGGCTACTGGAGGCCGAGGAGGCTTGTCAACCCGGGTTGGTTCCTCCCCTTTCAGTTCCTTGTTAGAGGACCCCGGTTTCTTGTTTTGGCCGCTTTCCGTCTTCTGCGCGCTTTGGCGATCACGCAAACTATCGCCTTCTCGGTCCTTTTCCCAAGTCCTATTATCCCGATTCTCGTTGGTTGACGCAAAGTCCCTTATCCTTAAACGCTCTTCTAATCGCTGGAAGTGGAGCGCAGTCCGCTTGTCCGTGTTCTCCATACGCCTCATCATCGCAGCCAGTGAGTTTTGGAGGAGGAGGATATCCGGATTGACGACCGGGATAGATTCCGGGTTCGAATTTTGGGGTTCGTGGCGATGATTTCGCGCAGCCGAGGACTCCGTGTTAGACGGGTCGTCCTCCAGGTACCCATTATTGTTGGGGATGACTGGTTCTTCTGGTTGTTGCTCCGGTTGCGATTGTCGATCTTCCGCTTCCTGCTCATTGTTACCAGCTGGGTTGATCGGCTCCTCAGTCATAGGTGGGTGCCGAGGTGGTTGCCGCTGGTCATGTGATGGAACCGTTTCCACCTGCTTGTGGCTTGTACTTCTGGTGTTAAACCTCATTGGTCACGGGGATTGAAATTTACAGTCCCCACGGTCGGCACCACTGTTCTGGTATAGAACGCAGATGTCCAGCCCGATAGGTTGGAGCTTTGATATAGGATCGATGGACTTCCCCTGAATGCCTATAGGGCAGGGTTCCAGGAGAAGAATTGATCACTGTACACAACCAGGCGTTTCGCCAAAGGGGTGCGGTGTGTACACAGTGTGACTGTATGTAAAGAGTTCAAGGATTAGAACCTGTGTACCTTGATCGAGTACTTCCTATATATATAGAATGTACCTTATGGTTAGAGCTTCCAATCCCGCCTCAGGTGTAGCCGAGGATCTAGGAAACCTCCCGCAGGAATAGATCCTTCTGTTTGGATCCTTGTGGGTCGGTTGAAATCCTTGCGCAGATTGCCCCCTACTGGGCCGGTTAGCTAATGGGCCTAGATTTAGGTCCATAACAGATGGTATAAGTATTCTGAAGGTGAAAGCAGACTTAGAAAACCAAAAACATATATGCACCCCTTAATATTACCTCTACCCATCACAAAGGTCGTTATAATCGTGTACCACTTTGGTCTTATTTATAAGTTCATTTTAACTAAATTACATATATCAAGGAGAGATAATTAGCTCAATAATTATGGGGTAAATTTTTAACTTTACCCTTATTTATGAATGTGTATCTTTCAACTCTTTCTTCTATTTCTATTTTCATTGGTACAATGAATATAGGGAAAATTTTCACAATCTCATTTATTACCTGAAAAATGACTTATAAATATAACCAAATTTTTTGGTCAAAATGAACTACATTTAGATAGGACCAAAGTGTTATAAGTTAGTGGGCGGTAACAAAAAAAAGTAGGATAGCGGGAATGAACATGGACCACATAACATTCATACACTTAAATTACATTAGAAAAGCAACTCCTACTTCCAATCCTCACCGCCATTAAATTGATCTCATGTCATATATGTAATAATTTGAGTCATACACTTAAATATTGCAAGTCTTAGTAATGATCAACTTATCTGATGTTTCTGGAATCATTGATGAAAGTTATAATCTTGACCAAGATATTAAGTCATTCAAGTCATAGGCATAGGACCAATACCTTTTCGATGGAAAGTTCATCAAAATTTGCCTAAGATTTAATAATTAAAGTCATTGTTGAACAACAATAATTTATTTAAGTGGTTCAACCCTGATTCTTCTTAAATAATACTAGTACCTCAAGATCAATGGTCAACTTATGTGATGTATAAAGAAAAATGTATTGAAAAAATTGTGCGTTTATGTGACTCGACCCAACTCAATTTGAATATTTACAGACATCTTTATTAAAGTCGTGGTCATATAGAAAAGAGTAAAGGTCGAAATCTACGCATAAAGTATTTTGTCATTGACATCTAACACCATAAAATTTTGGGAAAATTCTAAATAAATACCGTTTGAAATTGTAAAACCTCCAGAAGTCTTCCGAATTTGTAAAAAGACTGAGAGGTACAAAGGACCTATGAGGGATATGCAAATTCAGGTGAAATTACCCTTTTGCCCTCAGTTTTAAATATAAAAAAAAAAATACCCTCCACCCCCTGCCACCGCGACCACCACTGCTGGCCGGCCGGCCGCCGGCGACCACCACCGCCGGCCCCCACAAATTTTTTTTTTTATTTAAAACTAAGGGCAAAAGGGTACTTTCACCCGAATTTGCATATCCCTCATATGTCCTTTGTACCTCTTAGTCTTTTTACAAATTCGGAAGACTTCTGAGGGTTTTACAATTTCAAACGGTATTTATTTGAAATTTTCCCGGAAATTTTCTTGACAGTAAATGTACACATTAAATTCTTAAAATTGGGCAATATAAGTCAATTAATGTTGATCACTTAATAAATCAAAAAAAATTATGCAAAAAATACACACAAAATTTTTACAACGGTGGTGGTGCAAACATGCCATGTCTAGAGCACCAGCGTGAAAATAATTACCTTAATTAACTCACAGAATACTAAAGAAATGAATAATTAAGTTAATTATTTTAAAAATGTAAATTAATTTTCTTAAAATACCCCGTTTTTGCCAAACTAAAATACCCACTTTACTCGTTTACATTAGAAGCCACCTCCATTGATGCAAACCTCTTTAATTATGCAATTAGTAGGGAGGGATTGAGGGGGAAATTATATATTTAAACGATAAAGTGAATTAAGGAATTACATTTAGAACCAAGGGTAATATTATTCGTGTATAGAGGAAGAATAATTATTTCAAGTATCAACGTCTGGAGCACAAGGGATCTCTGGGCGATAAGAAAGGATAACCAATGCCTCTCCTCTTTGAAGGGAACACCACAAACAAAACACTCACAACAAAACCAACCACAAGAGGAACAGTATTGGTCACCTTTCTGGGAATTCCTGGGTAATAGCACTTTACAACATCATGATTCAACCCTGCAAAAGCAAGAAAAGAGATCAAAGAAAGTGAGGCATAGAAGAGATCACTCCATGTCAGCCTATAATCCAACGGCTCACGTGGCTTCTTCTTTCCTCCATTGAAAGTCCAAATCCCTCTCCATGTTGCTACCCCATAACAAAGCCTTCCACTGGCTGTTCTGAAGCTATCTGTTAAGGTGAATAACACACATGACACTGCTAATATGGCCAGAAACACGCCTGTGAGCCACCGGCTCAGCACGCTGCATTCGCCATCATCGGTTAGGATTGGTGTGAAGATGCTGAAACCAAGAATGGTGGCTGTGGGTAACAGAACGTTGAGCCTGGCTGTGCCACTGAGTATTGCATTGATGATGTAGAAATAGTAAGATTCATCAACCCCATAGTCATCGATGTCGTAATATTCATCTTCACTTTGTTCTGCTTGGAGAATTAAGTCTTGAGTTGTTGAGTTGTTGTTCATGATCTCCTAAAATGAAATGAGGTTGGAGAATGTTTACAGGAGGAAGCTTGTGAGGATTTTTAGGTCATGTGTAATGGGGGATATGTTCCTTTCTTTGAAATGAAATGAAGGAGTACTTGTTTCTCAAGCAATAAGGCATGTACATATACATATATATATTGCTTGCTTAATAGTTAGGAGATGTTTATGCTTTCCCCTGTTTCCAGAAGAAACCCACCATGTAACAATCTTTAAAAGAATCTTTACCATCACTGGGAATTTAGTCAGAGATACATCATTCTGCTTCTTTTTCTTTAACTTCTTTTTAAATATCATTATTTGATTTAGAAATGAGAAAAATCTTAAAAACTTACACCATCCGTCCTTTATCATAAGATCCAAATAACCAGATTGTGCGGTTAAAAAGCCTATTCAAATTTGTTAAAAATAACAAACAAATGAGAGAGAAAATGATGAATGAGAATGTATGGGGAAGTTTAATTACAAGTAAAATTGGTAAAAATGTATTGAATGTTCAGATAACTCCAAAGTAGATCTTATAAAGAGGGGAGGGGGAATTCAAAAATGTGGATCTTATAAATAAGGAGGAAGGGAGCATGTGTTGTTTGTATACTGATGCAGTGTGAAAACCTAACTTCCTTCTAAAAAATGAGTGGATTCATTAGACCAACATGTTTGGGTCAACGAAAATTCTTATTTCGTTCATAATAACTGAAGCATTAGATTCCTTCCCATGATCAAAGGAGAATGTGGGGAGAGAAAAAGAAAGTAGAGTAGTGAATTTCATCACCGTCTATTTTTCTCTCTCCAAACAAACATTCAAAGGGGAAATAGATGCTAGAAACTGGACCTTTCATTGATTTCAAGTAAATCTTTACACTTTCCCAACGCTATACAAAAGTCATACTCATATCTCATGCTATGAACAGGATGGACCAGAAGAAATAACACCATCCTCAGAATTTTGCTAAAAATGGCAGAATAGCCCCCTAATTTCAACTCTGAATAGAGATTAAAAAATATTGAGAAATTAGGTATCATGAGTCTTTAAGACCATTCACTTATCATCTCTCTCTTCGTTTTGCTGAGCAGAATCACCTTTCCCCAGTGCCACAAAGTTTGCAAGGATCAGTATTTTCCTTATTGCACCAGTGATCAGGAACGCTCAAGAAATGAGTAGACATGAACTTTCTGAATCTCTTCTTGTACTCTTCGGGAGAGATTACAGTTGGCAACACATTCCTGGGCACAACGAGTGAAGACTTCACCCAAGTCTCAAATTGCTTGTCCCAGGTATACTGCCTGAGATAATCGATAATCCCGCAGACAAGCTCACGCCTCTGTAAATCTACTCCAACAAGCAAGGAGTAATCCATCACTTTGATCGACTGCACAATAAGGAAACCATGAAACTATTAGACTCAAGCACAAACTAACCATAGGGCACAATTGGAGGTATCATCAATCATGGTGGCTTCCAAGATACTATAGTGATTTAAATGCAAACTCACTTTAAGAAAAGTCGTGTCATTCCAAACAGCACGTTGAAGAAAACGTTTTTCTTTGTTGCTAACGTATAATGGAGAAGAGTTCATGTCATTCACAAAGTTCTGATCCAGAAGAACATCACCAGCACTATCACCAGCAGAATTGTACCGATCATAAAGTGCGCCTTTAAGATCATACTGGCGAGTAATATTGCGATTGTAGGTAAGATTTTCCATCACCATGAGATCATGCTTAGACTCTTTCCCACTCTTCACATTCCTTTTAGTTACCTGCAGAGAGCACGAGTTGCTGAGATCCATGGAAAGAAAATGAAACGGCACAAAACTTAAGTCCAATACAAGAGAAGTACAAATTACAGACAGTATACCAACCTGATATATCCCCAAAACTTTTGCAAGACATGTCTGACTACCAGTCTCAAATGAATGCTTCATGTAATTGAAATATGAAGGAGCAAACACCAGAAAAGAATCAAGCTCAGTCTTCTTGATTTCCTTTATGATGAACCTATCATCAAGTGTCTTGGCAAAAAAGGACTTGCTTTTTCCACCTTTAGCATCCCAATTCCTACAACGGCTTAAAGAAGCAATATAGTCAAGCTCAGATGGGCAACACCAACTTCGAAGTTCATGGAATTGACTACCAAAGTGACAAATCACAGAATATTTATCCCTTCCAAGAGATTTCACATATCCCATAGATATCTCCCTAGCATTGTTTTCTGATGCTCGGGAGGCTCGTGACTCTTCAGAATAAGTGCTTCCTGTTGAATGCACAGAATCAGAATCCGCTGAACTACCTAGACTTGAATGAGGAGATGATAAATCAGTCAGGCCTTCCAAAATCTCGGTCAGTTTTGAGGATGTTCCATTTTCTCTCCTATAATCCTCACTGTCAACTCCTGTCACCACATATGAATCTTTCAGCAAGGCCAGTGCACAAGCAATTATGCTTGAGAGTTCACCCTCATAATCAGATACAACATGATCATCTGTCCTCAGAGGTATGTGCATCCTTGTACCTTCCTCAGCAATCAGCTCATGGGCTGTAGGTAGATATTCAGCACTAGAGCTGCTAACAGATTCAAATTTAAGCACGCATTTTTTATGGAGCTCTCTTATGCTTACTTGTCGGATTTCAACAAAAGGCTTCCAGAACCATTCATTTGAACTCAGCAAATTGGAACCAGGCGAACGCAGGGACACACTTTTGTTTAATACCTTTAAATCAGAAATCGAGAGATTAATATCTTTGGAAACTGGATGGTCTTCATGTGCCGGACAATTCGGCATAGAATCCTTTGCTTGGAGATTTCCATCTGCTGAAGGATAATTTGTAAAAGCTTCCGACCTCAAATTCAACTCTTGGTCAGAAGATCTTTTAAAGCTCATATTACCCATAATAGGCTTTTCCAAATTGCTTGAGACATTAGGAGTGTCTGAAGGATCCTCTTGTTCACTGCCATCTGAAAGAGGGCCTTCTATAGGAATTTCCCTTGCCAGGAGTTCGTTTACTTCCATTGGTGAATCTGACATAACTTCCACATCTACACTCCTATTTATAGACCCAGTTTCTCCATCAATGGCGCTCTCCAACTTTGAATTATGAGTATGTTCTTGCTTAACTTTCTCAGCTACACCAGAATCAACTCTTAATACATCTGGTGAGAATAATGAGTGCATGCGTTGAACCCACACACAAGATTCAATCAGTAGATCCCATATCAATCGATTTAGACTGAGAAGTTTGTAGGCAGCGTGGCCAGGATTACCATTCTTAGCAACAGCATTCTTGATGTTAACCTGTTACAGTGACAAAAGCCAGACACAGGAATAGTGCATAAATATTTAACCAAAGCAGCAAATAAAAAGCTTCAATTCAGAGAAGTAATTAGAATCACTAGAGAATGAAAATCCAATGCTGAAGTATTATTTCTAATGTGCAAAGTATTGTAGGCAATAGATATCCTAAACTTTGGAGAGAGAAATCTATCAGTTCCTCTACCAAACATTGTATAGGCATCAGAATGTGTTTCAAAGTATTGTTTATGTATGCATACTATATTGAAATGCAACACCCAAATTTAGAAAACTGAACGTGAGAAGTTTAAAACTCTCGTTGGGGCAGATGGAGTAAAAATATCAAAATCATTTACCAACAGAAAGCTAACCTCAAATTCTTCTTGTTCTTGCTTTACCATCTCTTCAACTTCAGAGAACTCTCTTATTGATCCTCCAAGGTTCAAAGTTGAACCTTCAAATTTACCTTTTAATGTCTTCAAACAGTTTGCAACTTCATTGAATAGTAACATGCCTTTCATGTACACCTTAACACGTAGAAGGAGATGAATTTAGTGTGGGAATTTCATAAGACAGAATAGTAACAAAACTTTGGACATCAACAATCAAGACAGGATCAGGAATGTATAAATTGCAAAATAGGGAAGCATACATTTTCAACCTCCTTGCAAAGCCAATCTTTTCGAATGGCACCAGTGAACTCTAGCTTTTTAGGGGGCATCCACACAGTACAAGTAGTGACAGAAGAATATCTGAACATGGCAACCATGTGACCAAATCTGTATGAAAGAAAAAATAACAATAAGACAAATAAAAAAAATGCATAACAAGCAATGTTAATGCCTTGCCCTTCTACCTGGGTTGCTCCAAAATCACAAAGGAAAAATTTGGGCACATTAAAGTTCAGAAATAATATTATTAGATGGAAATTAACTAAAGATTATATAATACCCTTATTCACAAGCATTGAAAACAAATAAAAATAGGATTCTAAAAAAAATCCTTTTCAAAAGCAAAACATTTACCAAGGAATCTAAAATTAGAATAGCACAAAAATTGCTTATCTATCTAAAGTTCCTTCATCTGATCCCATGACCTGACCAAATATCTGTCTTCATAAATCTCTGCTTTTTCAGAATACAGGCTATTCTAAGCAACACATGGCCCAACCAATTACCTTGAGAGACTCCCTTATTACTATACTTTGTTTACTGTATTGTTTTCCGTTTCCCTTTCAGCCACAGCAAGGTTACGAAAAATTTAAATTTACAAAAAATGGTTTGTTGGTAAAGAGAAATCGTTATACCCAAAGAAATACAGAAAATCCCTATCAAGGAAATGGCCACAGCTTGATTTTTGATTGGAAGAATAGTGAGAAAGGCTAAGCTCCAAAAATTTTCCAAATGATAGACTACGGGCAGTGGTTGATATCAACACTCTCTTAGTTGACCCAAGCTTGCATTTTCCACAACGGCTCCACATCCAAAGTTTCCCTTCTGCTGCTCCAGGTAAACACTTCTCCTGGGGAATTTGTTTAACTTGCATCGTAAGCTGCTTATTGTGATGGGCATAGTAATAGAAGTGAGCTTCTGGTAATTCATGACAGGTGTTACAAAGTCTTGTCTGCAAATTCAATACAATAATTAGTTAGATCTTGATCAAGAACAATTTCAAAAACTATAATCAGTCATCAATTATATATTGGGTTTTAGTGTCAGTGCGATGAGATATATACCATTCAAATAAACCAGACTGGGACAATCCTATCTTAATTAGAAGCAGGCACTGTATTCCCATTACCCCTAAGTCATCTACCAAAAGGAAAATACTAAACAAAAAAATGAAATAAATGAAAACCTGATTGAGTAGATTATCCTGAAGAAACTTTCCCAGAGGGACATCAAAATTTTTGTAAAACATAATATGAGAGAAATGACTTTGCTGACATATAGTCCCTCTTAATGCATTCCGGCTAGACATCAAGACCAAAATACTCTGAGAATCCAAGACAGTGTTGATATCATCCTTATTTTGCAACTGATTTTTGTTATCGTCACCCTCTTTAATTTTGTCCCCATCAAATTCCAAGCACCCAGGAAAACTCTGTGATTCTCTACCATTACATGATTTCTCTTCATCAGAAAAATTTCTGGCTTCATGTTGGCGATTGTCATCTGTTTCTTGATTTTCTAAAACAGAAACTGATGTGTTGACTTGACCATTTGTTTCCCTTTCATAGAGGCCAATAAGCTGGGATTGTCTACCATTTGATGCTTTCTCTTCATCAGACAAACTTCTCACTTCAATTCTGCTATTATCATCTGTTTCTTGATTTTCCGAAAGAGAAACTGATTTGTTGACTGGAGCAACTGGTTCGCTTTCATTCAGACCAAAATATGCCGACAGAGTTTGATAAGGTGCAGAAGATGGTACGGGAAAACTGTCACCCAGAACTTTCTTTAAAGAAGAAGAAATGGCTGAGAATTGAGAAAACATTAATGGATTAAATGATTCATGGGATCCATTGCATATGGGAATTTCAATACTAACAGGTCCATTTTCAGTTGGCGAACACTCTACAGATGAACTGCTTGAATCGCTGGACTCTATGCTATGGGATTTTTCATCAGTTGCCAGGGTATCTGTCACGACATTAGGAACAGAAATGGTAGAGAACATTGCTCTCTGATCAACAACAAAAGAAGTCTCAAGGATTAGGTGATATGCCATGACAACTGCACACCTCAGGACACATTTCACCCTCTTCAACTCATCACTGTTTGCTCCTTTCAGCAAAATCTGCAAAGTTAGGTATTGGAGTACTTAATATAACCCCAAATAATAGATGCAAAACTCATCAGCAGGAAGAAAAGTCTTCAACTACAGCCTTCAGTATATAAGCAGACAGTACTAATTTATTATACTACGTGTATATTCCGGATTGTAGTTAGATTTATTCACCATATATTATTATTCAAATGTAGTGCATTTCTGTTGTAAATTACCCAGACACATCTTTATATTGATTTTTCATAGCATACTGACTTCAAGCATACCCTCTAGGGTGGGGAGGACTCTGAACACCCAGGTCTTAACATTTGTTTCATAACTGAATAATTAAATGAAGTAGTTTATACCCCTCATGCCTCATTATTATAGACTTAAAATTAAAAATGACAGAGGAGGTTCATAAGTATGTGAGAAAGCATACCGTACAACCCAAACGTGTTGGACAGCCCTCAATGAACATTAAAGTCTTGATGGGCCTCTTTCCTCCTTCAACAGAACCAGCATGTTCCTCCACAAACTTCTCAAAATAAATGGAGTCACAGTGCTTTAGCTTTTGACCATTCAAATTATCACATGATAGAATTGGTGAACCAGTACAACGTGCAACTCTTTCAAGGCGATGAAGCTTCATATCAAGTACTAATGTCATTCCTTTCTTCAGAATTTGCTCTTGTATATCACGAGAAACAGTTTTCTCCACCAAAATAACATTTGGGCGGCACTTCTCTATAAGCTCGATTAAAGATTTCAGATAGTCTTTCTCCTGTTAGCAAGCAAATTATTAGAGGGAGAATACACTAAGGACAGAAGCCAAATCAATTTACCTGTTCCATAGAGTCAAATGAGGACAGGCCACTACAAGAATGGCCAAGCATTCCACTCATCAGCAACAACCTTGGATTTTGGTACTTAGTTGGCATGTGCTTGTGTGCAGCATGCTTTTTGAAGACCGAACCTTTGATAATTTGACTGCAATAGCAAATATAATAAGTTTACAGGACTATTGTCCAGGTCAAAAAACAATATTGTACAACCCAAACATAAAATTGAATGAGTATCCATGGTTGTTTACAGGGCAAAAAATTATCAGTTGAAGACCAAGATAAAGCATTTCAGGGACAAAGGAAGTTTCTTAGAAGGATAATGCTACGGGAAAAGAAAATCAGCAGAGCTCAAGGATATCTTACTTGGCAAGCAACATTTTGGGAGAAAATTACTTTGACGACACCAGAAAAGACAAAACAAAACGAATTTCCTTTTGAATAATTAATAAACACATAATACAAATATAATACTCCTCTGGTCCTAAATATAGGACCTAGCTTATAGTGTAGTCAAGGATATCTTCACAATCAAATTTTTGCAAGAAAATTACATTGACAACAGCAGAAAGGACAAAACAAAGCAAATTTCCTTCTGAATAATCAATAAACACATGATACAAATATAATACTCCTCCAGTCCTAAATGTAAGGCTCATTAAATGAGGTCCTGACCAGAGGTAGTAGAATAGAATACAACTGGCCAAAGAAAATTACATAACACGGTATGGATGCAGCATTTTGAAAAGTTATATGTACCTGGATTAAAGACAACATATATTTAAAAAGGAAAAAACCTGCTAATAGTTAAAAGACTAAGTTGTAACCAATTATCAAAGTTTTAGTTGAGTTATTAAAAAAGCACCTTGAAATAAGTTCTTACAGTCAAACTGTTCTTACCTTTGGCTGCAAGAACCAGCTGCAATACATTTCACTTTAACATACCCATCAGGATTCATTGATTTGACTCCAATAGCATCAGGCTTCAGAAATGAAGCAGCTTCCCAAGATAAAGAAGTGACTATGTCCACCCAATTCTTACCACCATCATTGGAAGAGGAGACACCAACAGATTTAAGAAGCTGACCTACAAGTGCCTTAAATCTCCCATTTACCACTTCTTGCATTGCCCTTAGCTTTTCCTCCTTGAACTTGTAAAACCCACACAATTCACCATTAGAGCAACTCAAAGAAGTTGGCTCACCCCAGTTCGCACTATCAGTGCACTCATCATCATCATCATTACAAGCAACATTATGGTCTACATCATCTTGTCGGTTTTCTGGATCAGGAGGTTCCCATGTTTGGGCATCTAAGTCTTCAGGTTCTTCATCAACAGATAAAGCAGGGTTCTCAGAACTATTCACTTTCGCTTCTGGACAGTTCTGTCCTTGAGAAATCTCCACATCTCTCGCAGCGTCCCCTTCATGAGCAGAATCATTTGTATTAAGCGGATTTTCACTTAATCCTTCTGAATTTTGTAAGCTTGAGTGTTGCGTCTTTCCATTCAATTTATAGTTATGATTCTCCCTACTAACTTCAACTGTGCCTTCTTCTTGACTCATCCTAACAAAAACATATTAAATAAGAATTTGAACAAACCCAAGGTAAGAATTATAATTACAGCTCTCTGTTGACAAAAGTACCTGTCAGATGAATTCATATCAATTGAAAAATCACCTGAAATATCATAAAGGAAGGATTTAGATTCACACTAACTATTTTACAATATTGGATAAATAATGTCAAATAAAATATAAATTTGACATAGAAATAGTAATTTACTGCAGATGGAAGCACAGCTATCAGTGCTAGACAATGAAATAGTGGGGCTAATCAGTGGTGTCATATAACCACTTGCACTGTCAGATTTCAGATTTTCTTTCTCCCAACAAAATTTACAAGGCCTGATGGGAACTTTGCTATCCAACTTCAAGTTGCTCTCATTGCCTCGATTCTTGTCATCAAGTTTTGAGTCCGTCAGGCCCGCACCACAATATTGGCACATGCTACACATCCGGTCCAAAGCCGATGCAGAAAAGGCTAATTAAAAAGAGGCCTGATCCGATCCCTATACAAGTTCAAGTAAAAGCTATCAGTATAGAAAAAAATTTGAACCAATTTCATAATCAAGACCACCTTGAATGAACCAAAGTTTCCTAACTAAACAGTATAGCTTTTGAACTAAAAAATAATCTCTTTCAATTAAATTTGTAAGTGCATATAGTTCAAATTAGGTTTCTTCCCTTCCCTGATAAGGAAATACATAGTGAACAATAAAATTCCAATTAAAATAGTCATAGCTATGTATAGAAATATTGTATCTATAGATGAAATCATCGTCTTAATGACTACTAGAGGCCAAAATCCTCTTAAAAATAAATCGACTAAATGAAAATTGATGCAAATTTGTGGATGTAATAAGATGTCCAAGAAAGATCTTTTGAGGGTTTATCTGTTTCTTATATGAAATATAATCAGATTTCAGAAATTCCCCAAGATAACCACTTCTCTTTTGTGGATAACATTTTCTTTACTATGGAAAAAATGAAACATCTTTACATTAATTTCTTCTGCTTGATTATATCAAATGAAATAAATATTACTTCACAGCAAGAGATCATATTCCAACTCTGAGAAGGGCTTTTTCACAGGTGAACATATGTTCAATTAATAACTGCAACAAAAGCAGGAAATCATTTTTTCCTTGATTGATGCATCATGCACAAGAACATGCAGAACTATTTTCCATAAATCAAACGAGCCCAAAGGAAACAAAAATCTGTTATCACCTGAGTTTTGTGTGTGTGTGAGAGAGAGAGAGAGTATTGATAGTTTAGCAGAGAACTTAAAAATAAAATATCACCCATTAAAATGCCAACATGGCACAACAAAGTCCAGAAATTCAATCGGGTGAGATACAAGATCAAAAGTTACGGTCCAAGCAATAGAGCAGCACCAGATCAAAAACAATATATCAATTAGAAACAGAGTACTTAATAAGAAATCCATCCACCTTTATGCCCAACATGCATCAAAGGATACAGTGATATTCATAATCGAACTTAGTACAGAACTCAAAAAAGAGTACAGATTGCGCACGGATTCAAATATTTTACGCGGAATGTCTAAACCAAAATAAAAAAGTTAATTCTAGATGCACATTTTATTTCCATCAACACGAAACTCAGATTAAAACCAAAAGGGAGGACTTACTGTTCGAACCAGATAAATGATAAAACAATAATATATATATATATATAGAAGTATAAAAACGGGAACCCAGTAGCAATCTTTGAAATTGCAAGCACGGGTGTGTGCTCAGTATAATTAAAAAAGTGAATAAATACATAAACACTGGAAAAATAACTTCATAAGAAATAACAAAACCCAAGAAACCAAACTTTTTCTCACCCAAAACTGATCTAGAGAAATTAGATGAAATCGTCAATCACTCTTCAATCTCTAGGATAGCAATCAATCAGAACCTTCAATACCCTCCCACAACAAACCAAGATTCATGAAAGAAATTGTCATTTCCAACTCTAGCCCAGGCAACGATAAGGACCCAGGATTGAAACAACAAAAAGAAAAAGAAAAAAATGCACACCTTACCGTCAAAGTAATCCTAAGGAAGAAAATTATGGATATCACCACCAAATCAATCCTAGTTCCCAAGCATTGTGGGAAACCTCTCGAACACACGATTCGCACTTTTCTTGATAAGCAAAGAATTTGGTACTAGCCCACTGGGTGTGAGATTCAGATAAACCAACCCACATAGGTAAGGAGGGAAGAAGAAAAATAGTTGGGATTATTTCCAGAGGAAAGAGAAGCGGGTTGAAGAAGAAACACAAAGAAATGGAAGATTGAAACCGACTGGGAAAAGAGAATAAATCTAAGTAAATAACTGTGGAAAGAAACGAAAACTTACTCAGCGGGGTCCACTCGAATTGCTTGCCTGTAAGAATTTCGAGATTTTTTTCTTTGACAACCGAAAATAAAGTGTATTACCAGTGTCGCTTCTACCGTATACAGTGTGCTATACGCTAGATTCTTGGGTTCATCTTTGTCTCGAACACGTATCTTTATATATACTTATTTTGCACTCAAGACCCTCGTATTTTCTATATTTCAAAATTGGCACACCGGTCAATTTGTCAAATGTTTCAAATCCGCGTGCCATTAAGGCATTAAACACTTTCCCATTATTTAAGGCATCATTCAAATAGATATACTTCCCCCCTTATTTATTTACTCATACAATCATAATTAAAAAATATATATATAAAAAAATTAAATAATTAAATAAAAATACATCTAGGCAATTGTACTAGGTACGTCATACGTGCATACATCTATAGCTATTTAAAAGGAGATTAGGGTTTGAAATTTAAAAAAAAAAAAGGAAAATATTAATATTAAATTAAAAACGTCTAGTAATGTAAGGTCAAATAGGGTATCATATAAATTTTAGATTTGATTGGGAGAAAATATTAAGAAATCGTTGTCAAAGCTGGCATTTTATAGTTCATGCATGATATTAATATATTGACATAAATAACATAACACGAGCAGTGTGTTTGAGCAACAAATTGAAAGTATTTTTTTTTTCATTGGTGAAAGAGAAAGTATTTTTTTCCTAAATTCGATTTTTATTAATTAAGCTGCGAATTGGAATGTTGAGTATTCAAAATATACACTAATTTTGGATATTGATAATGCAAGGCATAAATTTAGCAAGCAGATTTATTATTAAGTAATGTTAAAAAAGGCTATAATGTGGGGGGTTAAGTAGAGATGTAAATTTTCAAATTTAATTTTGAGAAAATATGCAGAAAGCGTTCTCAAAGCCGATATTTTAATAGTAATCATTGTTGTTAAAATCGCGAGTTGACTCTCCGAGTTTACCATTTTTACGTTTCTAGTTTACCAAATCGAGTCGAGTCACTAGTAAACTCATAACCGTTAAACTTACAAGTTTATACACCGAATTTACCATTTTTACATTTCAAATTTACAAAACTGTATTAACTCACCCTTAAACTTGTGTTAACTTTTTTTATTTGATCATTCTCAGGGACTTTATATGTGAGTTTTATAGAAATTTATTTGTTAAATATAGTAAATTTTGAATATTGATGGATTTAATTTCAATTATTTGGATTTATAATATACTTAAATCAAATTATTGTCATTTTCTTATATTTTAATTATTTATTATACATTATTAATACCTATTTAATAGTGAAAGCTAGTAATCTCTTACAAATTTACAATTCGAGTTCACGAGCGATACGAGTTTATTTAAACTCGCGGGTTTGACAACCTTAATAATAACGTTTTTTAGTAACACATTGAAGAAGAAAAAAATATTCCTAAAAAGGATTTGGAGTAAGTACGTTTTCTTGATTATATTAAGAAAGCGTTGTGAAAGCCGACATTTTAAAAGTAATAGTGTCTTCGAGTAACACATTGAAAGCAATTTTTTTCCTAAATTAGATTTGGAGTAAGTATGTTTCTGCGTTCACTAAACGTGAGTTAGAACATCGAGTATCCGAAATATACACTAATTTCATACGTAATGTTTTATGTGGACATAAATTTTTTTGATAAAAAATTTTTGTCGGGTTTCCCAGGGCGGGCGAAATCTCCCTTCCTCTTGGGTGGACATAACCAAGGCATCACAGAGTTAGGATGTCTACAAAATCGCTTTTAGTGAGAGTGTAGCGTGAGTAGTAAGAACGAGGGATTTTTATGTGGACATAAATGATAATACAAAAGCATAGCGTGAGTTAAGAGAGGGGACCCACACACCCATCACATGCACGACCCAATTAGCAATATGAGGTATCCAACCAATGACCTCCTTCATGAAAGGGGAACTGGCTTTGGTCCTTGTCAAGGACCGTCCGCTGCGGCTTATACGTCCTATAAGCCGCAGCGGAGCGGACGGTACTTGATAAGGGTCAAAGCCAAATCCCATGAAAGGAGACAAGAGGTGCTAATTGAGGTAAAAGTTCTTGGCAACTAAAGTATATGTTTTCTTTATTAGATAATAATTGTGGGTTTGAGTGCCATGATACACACTAATTTTTAAGCTTAATATTTTATATGGATATAAATAATAATGCAATGACACAAATTTATAAGAACTAGATTTATTATCAAGTATATTATGGTCAAATTTATATTCAGATTTTGCCAAAATAATTTATAATTAGATCAATTTTTGGGTTTGGCATGTTTTAATTCTTAAATATAAATGTGTGATTTAAAAGAATGTTTTGCTAGTTCCTAATATCAAATTATCTTGTAATTTTAATTTTCTTGGACAAAAATTAAATTATTTAAAAAAAAAACTCAAAACTTTTGTGAACTCATGGACCACCAAGTAAATTATAATTTTTGTAAGAATTAGGAGTACATTCCACCGACAATAGAAACTAGATATAATGATATTCATTATCATGTTTATTAATTGTATGGTTTATAGCTAGAATGATTTAACTTATTTTATTTGATTTACTCATTCTTCTTAAAATTGTTTTGTTTTCGCTCAAATCAATGTTCTTAAGATTCTTTTATCTTTTTTCAACATTAAAAATACAATATATCAACAAATCTTGGTAAGAACGGGGAAAAAATGTGTCTGGTCACAAAAATTTATACTCTTTTGATGTAATAAAAATATTAAATATTTTATCAATTAAATTAATTGTTATGGCTAAAAAAATTAAATTAAATGTTATTAGACATGTTCTTTAAATTCTTTATCTTTTTCAATATTAAAAAAAATACTAAACACACAAAATATTGGTAGGAATGAGAAAAGGTGTGTCTAGTAAGAAAATTACTGGTAAATAATTTTAAGAGATTTTATATTTTTTGGGCATAAGATATTATCTTAATCTATTACCAAATAAGGAATTTTATGAATTTGAAATGTAATAAAAAATTTCACCTAAAAAAAGAAATGTAATTAAAAGATGCATGAACAACTTATTGTCCATGAGTAAATGACATAGCCTTCAATTCATTAGCTGAGTGAATCAACAAAGATTTTGTGTTATCCTCAATTCATTCAATAATAAAGATTATTGATCTTTCTTACATCAATATTAGATATTGAGAACTTTATTATTATGGTAAGCGTCATTAAGCTTTTATTTTGTTCAAAATGAATTATTCACTTTTATCTAATATCCGGACAAACATAAACTTCTACAACGCATTAACACTCTTGTTGGGGGAACAACATTCGTGTTATTGTTGTCAAACTCGCGAGTTGACTCTCCGAATTTATTGATTTTACGTTTTTATCTTACTGAATCGAGTCGAGCTACTAGCTAGTAAACTCGTGTCAGCCGTAAACTTAGTTAAACTCACGAGTTTACACATTGAATTTATTGTTTTTACATTTCTAACTTACAAAACCGTGTTAAGTCACTTTTAAACCCATGTAACTTTTCAATTTTGATATCCTCAACGACTTTATATATGAATTTTATAGAAATTCCTTTGTTAAATATAATAAATTATGCTTGTTGATATATTTAATTTCAATTATTTGGATATAAAATATAGTTAAATAAAATTTTCGTCATTTTTATATTTTAATTATTTAATTATACACCGTTAATACTTGTTTAATTATAAAAATAAACTCTTACAAGTTTACGATTCGAGTTCACGTCATTGTCTTGAGTTTAGTAAACTCGTGAATTTGACAACCTTAATTAGTACTATATATGTTTTAAATTTAGGTATTAACTTTAATTTCTCTCACACCGAAATCTTGAATCGTTTTCTTTTGGACATCGAAATTAATCTGAAATCTTTTTTTTTTTTTTTTGCTCGAAAAATTAATCTGAAATCTTATCTTTAATGGAGAGCAATCTTAAATCTTAATCATACAGATAAATGGAATAAGGCGAGACATGTCTAAAAAACTTGAAACCAACAATATTTCATTCAGCCAATGTGAGTTGGCATAGATGGTAAGGGATCCAGTACTAGGCCCTTGGGTTGTGGGTTCGATCCCCTCTGCCGTCGCTGGGACTCCTTTGGTAGGCGATCTTGTAAGTCCCCAGTAAGTGCTCATAGAGCCCGGGGCCGTGCCCTGGCCTTGGTGGGGGACTGATGTCGAACCCCTCCAAAACTTTTTTTTTTAGCAAAAAAAAAACAATATTTCATTCATATTACTATATTCACGAGTGGAAAAAAGACTTTTAAAATCGAACAGAAAAGGCATCGTAAGACCGGACCCGCATCAGGTCTTGTTCCAAGCGGTATTAAAAGTCTCACTTTTAAGACCGGACTCGAACCGGTCTTAAAGTGTTTCTTTTAGACCGGACATTTTAAACATCTGGTCTTAAAAATGTTTCAAAATAATAATAAAAAAAGAAAAAACTCAAATGAAACAACCGGTCTAAATCACCAGATCTGGCAACATTTTGAAAGTCGCTCCGTCATCAACGACGGAGAACCCAGAGAAGATTGGAAGCAACACCAACAAGAAAAACAAAAAAGAAGAGAAGATTGGAGGCAACACAAACAAGAAAAACAAAAACGATGAATACGAAGTCCATAAATAAGAAAACATAACAAGAAATAGAAATCATTCACCATGGAAATCGAATTTGAATCAATATAAAATCAGAGGTGAAATTGAAGTCCAGATCTACAAAAAAATCACAAGCTTAAAGCAACCAAATTTGAGCAGGATCCTCTTTGTCGATGCTGGCAAAGCTTCAAGCAACCAAAATCAAAGTCCAGATCTAAGCAGGAGCGGTCAAGGTAGGAGCAAACAGACTTAAGCAAGAAGAGATCTGGGTTTGATTTTAAGCCGGATCTGTGCGAAGGCGGTGTGGGAGGAGCCATAGATCGAAGAGGAAGGAGCTGTCATCGTCCAGAATCCTCGAAGCAGTACGCTTGCGCCATTGCTGAGGATTGGAGTTGATGCCATCGCAAAACCCTCGAAGTATCTCACTACCAATGTTACCAAGGATTTGATTGTGTGGCTCTTAGGATGACTTACGAAGATTGCGAGTAAGTTAGAGGAAGAGGATGTCATTCTTGCTGAGGATTTGACCCGTTAGGCTCTTGGGACACTCGTTGAATCTATAACTAAGCAAATGTTAAATCACCAAGAAGACAAGCATACTCACGGACTTAACGAGTTTAGCGAATTTAACTTTTTTTAACACTTTTAAGACCGGTTGTTTGTAAAAAGCGATCTTAAAAGTATATTTTTAATATCGGATCCTTTAAATCCGGTTTTAAAAGTGTTCTATATATTTACAAAATTGCCACCGGTCATGCTTTTAAGATCGAATCTTTATAATCCGGTCTTAAAAGTCTTCTATATATTTACGAAATTGTCACCGGTCATACTTTTAAGACCGAATCTTTTATAATCCGGTCTTAAAAGTGTTCTATATATTTATTGGAAGTTAAGATTTAATTAGTTAGCATATACGATTATATTGTGCAATTATCTTAATTAAGTTGTTAGAGAGATTTTAGGAATTAAGTTAGCAGATCATGGTTTTTTGAATTTCGTAATTAAATTCCTGATTGTAATCATCTTAATTAAGTTATTAGAGAGATTTTGGGAATTAATTTAGCAGATCATGGTTTTTTGAATTTCGATCATCTTAATTAAGTTGTTAGAGAGATTTTAGGAATTAAGTTAGCAGATCATGGTTTTTTGAATTTCGTAATTATATTCCTGATTGTAATCATCTTAATTAAGTTCTTAGAGAGATTTTAGGAATTAAATTAGCAGATCATGGTTTTTTGAATTTCATAATTATATTCCTAATTGTAATCCTTAGATTATAGGAACTGCCTAGGTCAGAAGATTATTTACTTATTAGCATCCGTATATAATTCCAATTAAGCGAAGGAATAAATCATCGCATTCTCGGACTCATATCTGATTAATGAGTTTAGCGAATTTAACTTTTTTTTAACACTTTTAAGATTGGTTGTTTGTAAAAACCGATCTTAAAAGTATATTTTTAAGACCGGATTCTTTAAATCCAGCTTTAAAAGTGTTCTATATATTTACGAAATTGTCACCGGTCATACTTTTAAGACCGGATCTTTTATAATCCGGTCTTAAAAGTCTTCTATATATTTACGAAATTGCCACCGGTCATACTTTTTGTAATACCCGCATATTTATTTATCTGAAATATTATATTTTGATAAATAAATTGGCTATTTCTGATAGGTGAAATTATGATCTCAAGACTTGTGTTGTTATAGGCTATGTTTCTAAGTTGAATTCTGTAGGAAATTAGAAAGTTTAAGTGCCAAAGTGCCAAATGACGAAAATGCCCTTGTAGGACATAAATAACTTAGGAAAATTATGAAAAATCCTA
The DNA here is from genome assembly GCA_025563575.1 of Acacia pycnantha. NCBI lineage: Eukaryota > Viridiplantae > Streptophyta > Magnoliopsida > Fabales > Fabaceae > Acacia > Acacia pycnantha. Next base: position 901,295 of record JAMWYP010000216.1, read on the forward strand.
AAAGGCAGTGAAATAATTATTTGAATTAAGAGAGTATATTATCTCTAATTTTGGTAATTTAATAAATTATAAAATTGGAGAAATTGAAGAAGAATACTCAAAAAGTATTGAAAAGACCATAATGCCCCCGTAAATTTTAAAATAATGCAAGTCATGAAATTCTAATGTTAATACAAAAGTTTGAAGATAAAGAGTTATCTTAATTAAGAAAATTATTCATAATTGATAAGAAAGTAATTAAGTAATTATTGGCTAATTACTTAAGCTTAAGCAAAGAAACTTCATGAATAATTATGTAAAACCTTAAAATTAGTGGTTTATGGCTAAGAATTAGTAAAAACATATTTGCTAATTAATTGGAAAATATTGAGAAAAATAGGTGAGATTAAGTATTCTTGAGCTTAAAAACAAATTTGGACCAATAGGAAAAAAGTTATGAAAAATTATGTAAAAAATAATTAAAATAATAATTAATTAAAAAATAAAATAAAAATATATATATTATATATAAGGGCTGCCGACATGGGGAGGGAGGAAAAAAGAAAAAAAAAGGAAATAGGAAATAGGAAGAGTAAAAATATTAAACTCTTATATTTAAATTAATTAAAGTAAATAGTAAAAAGTAAATAATTATCTATAGGAAATGGATCCTATCTAGAGAATCAGGAACAGGATTTCTAAAGTCAGGATATAATATTGATCAGTGGATTTTTATCCTGAATTGAGTATGCACTGAGTAATTTCGAGATCGGTAGAAGAAGTTAGTAATAAGACGAAATAGGGAAAATCTGAAAAATAGGCAGATAGTCATAAAATTAAGATTGGAACAAAATGAATTATAACTCAACATCTGGAGGTGAGTTTATAATTATCTAGACGTATTTGGAATCAGTGAATTTTTCTCCAGAGGTTGATGATTCCGGAATTCAATTCCGTAACCGTGCACGTTTTTCAAGAAACTTCGGCTGCACCGTTGAAACCCTGGATAGGATGAAAAAGTGAGTTGACTTAGACATTTCTAATGAGGAAGAGAATATCTTCGAAGTTATGAATCCAGAATTTTGAGATTTTCTGAGATTACGCGATTCGGACACCGATCGGGAAAACTCTATCGGTATGGGCCATAAAGCAACCATGAATCATTACATTGAACCAAGCATTGGCTGCCACCTTCTCCATGCATGTCGACCAAGAGCTTCAATGGACAAGATTGTGACTTTTCAAACAAGTTTGATCCAAGGGCTTAGATCAAATGGAAAAATGACCTTTGTATCCCTAGAATTTTCTATAAATAGGTTTCAATCTTCATTTCAATTCTTCACACCATCTTTGAGAGCCAAGGCCGAAAATAGAGAGAGGATTTTAGAGAGAGAAGCTCTGGGGAAAATTGCAGCGAAGCTCTGAGTAAGTTTTTCGGTACTCAGTCTTAAGTTTCGGTAGTTAGCGTAGAAATGTTAAAATAGTCTTTAATCTTCCGAGTATGATTAGATATCATATGATAGGGGTATTTTAGTCCTAAATTTCGAAAATCATGGTGGGGTCAAGGTTCTGGCAAAATTTTGGAAAATCGGAGTCAAAGTAACGAAGTGCTGGCGAAATTCCGCCGATTAGGGGTATAGGGGCAAAATGGTAATTTTTACTTAAAATGCCAGTTATGATTTCAAATCACTAATGAAAGTGATATTACTCTTATAGGACATCAGAAACCTTGATCTGCTGCCGTTACGCTGTCCAACGTGCCGCTGTCGGACAAACCGTTTTTCCGTCGAAAGTATAGATTCGCGAAACATCTACGTACGTCAACGGAGGTACGGACGCGTCGTAACACTAATCCTATGTTTCTCATATACATATATGTCATAGATACGTTCAAATACCGAGGCTCGTCCGTGGTCGTCGTTATACATACGGACCTTGTACGGGTTATAGACATGATAATACCGTTTTGAGTTTTCCTAGCGGCGAGGACACGTGATCGTGGCACGGGGATAATGTGCGAGCTATTGTTGTGTAGGACTTTACATACCGCTTTATGCTTATGTCTGTCTCGTGTCACACTTGTTGTTGTGTAGGACCTTACATATTGCTCCATGCTTATGTTACATCTCGTGTCACAATTATCTGATAAGATGTTGCTGTTATGTCATGAATATCTATTGTCTGTATACTGTTTCATTTGAACATAAGGTTAACCATTACCTGAGATCCAATGCGGTAAATTGGATCTCATTTGTAGCTTTGGTCGGTGGACCGAAGATTGGAGATCGGGGAAGCAAGCGGAGTCTAAGGCGATAGCCGGAGAACCTTTACTGTTTTCTGTAGTTACTTTCAAACTCTAGGATAATTGTAATCGTTACAATGTTACACTATGGTTGATATTTTGATATGAATCAGTTACTCTTTCGCTCCATTGCTCTACTCTGATTGAAAAAAAAAAATTCCGCTTTAAAAATTGGGATGTTACACTTTTAAGACCGGATCTTTTATAATCCGGTCTTAAAAGTGTTCTATATATTTACGAAAGTGCCACCGGTCATATTTTTAAGACCGGATCCTTTATAATCCGGTCCAAAAAGTTCTTTATATTTATGAAACTGCCACCGGTCATACTTTTAAGACCTGATTCTCTATAATCCGGTCTAAATGAGGCGGTATTAAAGCTCTTTTTTGCACTAGTGATTATTGAATCCTCCTAAAGTGAAAAATATATATATGAAATTTATGATGAATCATATACTCACTAATTTAATTTTTTTGCCAGATTATTATTCACTAATTTTGTGTAATATATACTGACCTAATTATATTATTCATAAATCATATATACAATATAAATTTTTAATTTTCATACAATATATAATGGCCCGCATATATATAGTTTGCTTGCAATATATAACTGATAATATTTACGTTGGAATATATTTTCATAAAGAAAAGATGTGTTCTTCTAAAAAGTTGTGTCCTTATATATTAATAATAAATTTATATGAAAGACCGTGTAGAAAATTACAACACTAAAAGTCACTTAGATCGTCATGTCTCTTTAAATTTCTAAAAACACCTATAAAAGGTTGTAAGTAAAAATATGATAACCACCAATCGGTGAAAAGTTGTATTTTTTCAAGAAAAAACCCTATATAATAGAATGATATTTCTAATCATGTTAGTTATTAAAATTATATTGGTCCATGAAATAATATATAGTTATAATTTTTTAATTATGAGTTAAACTTGTATTTTTATTATTTTTAATTTACTCATCCTTTTTCGCCCTCAATATATTACATATATTTTAAGTTATGTGATGTGGATTTCTTCAAACTTTTAGGGCCCGTTTGGTACAAAGAATTGGTGGAGAGAGAAAGGAACTTAAGGAGGGAAAAGAAGATTTGAAAGATGAGGGAAGATGGTTTGAGTTGTTTAGTAGGAAGAAAATGAAGAGGTGGTAGTTGGTAAAGAATTAGGAAATGTCTATTTTACCCTCAAAAGAAATTAATTCAAAATAAAAAAGGAAAATAATTTTTTTGCTAAAATATATTTTAAAAAAATATATTCTTGTTAAGTTCGAACTCGTGAAAAAAAAAAATCGCCAAATTTGAACTTTCCCGCCAAATTCAAACTTCCCGCTAAGTTTGAATTTCAGAGGTACATTTGTAAAAAAAAAACACTTTCCTAGGAAAATTGCAGCTTTCCCTCCATTTTCGGATGGAAAACATCTTCCTTCAAATAAGGGAAGATGAGTACTCACTGGAAGATGCTGACTGGACTTTCTGTCTACCAAACACCCAAAATCTATGGGAAGATTGGGATCTTCCATTTCCTTCTCTAATCTTCTTTCTACCAAATGGGTCCTTAATTCATGTGATATAGAGAGAGAGAGATGTTCAAGTGTATAACCTATCTCGTTATTTATTTTTCTTATCTCTCGCTCGTTCAAATGAAATTCAATTTAAAAATATGCTTTACCATCAATATTCGTCTGATTTGGGAAAATAAAACAGGAAAAAAAAAGGTATTATGACTCAAAATACCTTAAAAATTTTTGATATGGACTTTCACCTTTGAATATAAATTTAGTCTGCGTTTTTTTCTGGAAAAGTGTATATTTGTTGATCATAAATCCCCATCATACAATAAATAATAATAATTATGAATCTTTGAAGGAATATTAGGGGATATTCTTTTTCACTTTCAATTACAAGATATCAAAATGTGACGTCGGTACAAGGGATATTCTTTTTTATGGTAGGTAAATGTAACTTATTGTTCAAGTAACTATTCAAAGTTCTTAGGGCTCCTGGGAAAACTTGTTGGAAAATCCGTCGTCGGACATTATTAATTATTTTTTGTTATTTAAAAAAAATGGTTTTTATGAGGGGAGGGAAATGGAGAGAAAATAAAAAAAATTATAAAATTTTATTAAAGAGAAAATGTCACTGAAAAAATATAAGAAATTAATTAAAAAAATTTAACCTCAATTTCTTTAATTTTTTAAAAATCTAATTCATAAATAAATAAATAAATAACCTTCCTTCCTTTCCGGCCAATTATCTGATACCAAACCAGCCTTTAAAAATGATTGAGGCTTGTTGCAAGTTATATCGTTCACATTATCATTGTCCAAATGTGAATAACAATATCGAAGGTGAAAAAACTCACAGTAACCATATTTTGATTTTTCACATTTTAAGAGGGAGAAAAAAGAGGGGAAAAAAAAGGAAAAATGACATAAAGATCCCAAATAAGAAAAATAATATGAGAAAAATTTTATAGCTTATCAATAACAAGTGAAAAAGTAACAATTGATAAGTGAATGAGTTACCATTAATAAGTTTTGAGACTTTTTTTATATTATTTTTTTAATTGGGATCTTAATGTCATTTTCCAAAAAAAAAAAAAAATTAATTGATAATGACTGATTGATTTTCAAAAAGCTGGCCACCTTTAAAACTGTTTGGCTCTATGATTATTTTACAATTATATCATCATATATTTGTATTTTAATAAAATTATTGTTATTGACTAAATTTTGAAACTTTATTTTTTACAAATAAAAAAAAATCAATAAGTATAGATTTGATTAACATCTTTGGTGTGGTACGGTGTTGTTCTATCATATTTTTTACTAACTGGTTTATATTTTCTTTGACATTTTAAATTTTATCATTTTGTATTTTCATTTGAAAATTCATTTTTTTTAATGATTCATAGTTAAAATATTGTTATTTTTTACATCTTACCTTTTAAAATAACAAATCTTAAATTTGATTAAAATTTTAATTGTTTGATTATTTAATGGATTCAGATAATTGAATCACTCTTGGGTGGATAGATCATAGATGTTCATCTAATATTTACTACCAAAGTAACGCAAGATTTTGTTTAAAATCTTTATTAAATATATTAATACGAGTATTTTATTTTTATGACCAAGATGTCTTTATTTTTTATGCTCTAATATCAATCTAAATTTTAAGTATAGAGAAAACTTCCATCGACTTAATTAGTAATTATAAGACAAATAGGTCCATATAGCTAAACATAGTGTGCCATGTGTATTAGTTTGGGAAAATTATATTTAAATATTATTTAAACTTGAAACACCTTAAAAATTCTGTTAAAACATGAAAATGGAGGTCACAAGTGAGAAATTTGAAATATTGTGCTTTTATCAAAATGCCCTCACTTTTTTCAAAAAAATTGCAAGTTCCACTCACTGAAGCTTCACCAACTAGCCCCACCCCACCGATGGCTGGAGCTCTGATAACAATTAGAGTACAATGATTAACTACTTTGGTATAACCTGTTAAAATAACAACCGGTCTTAAAAATGTTATTAAAAAAAATTAAAATATCAATTACTTTATGGAGAAATCTCATACAGCCAGACTTATATTTTCTACACTCCAAAATAATACGGAAAAATTTAAATATAAAGGTATTAAAGTTTTAAGACCGAACATATATAATACCCGGTCTTAAAAGTTAGACTTTTAAGACCTGACTTAAAATATGGCTGGTACTAAAGTTTAAATAAAAATTAATTAATTTTAAGACCGGAGATAGAGAAAGACCGGTCTTAAAGGTTAGACTTTTAAGACCGGTCATAAAATCAGTAGGTACTAAAGTTTAAATAAAAAAATAATTAATGTTAAGACTGGAGTTATAGAAAGACCGGTCTTAAAGGTTAACTTTTAAGACCGTATATACTCATTTGTCTGGTCTTAAAAATGAGGCGCCAAATATATGTTTCTTCGCGCGGAAGCTTTTGTCACTGAAGAACGGACCCCTGTTCACGTTGCGAAACCCTTCCTGTTGCATTACCTCTCTTCCTCGCCCACGTACCGTTAGCCTCTGTTACTCCCTCATTTGCTCAGGCATTCCTCTCTTACGAACGAACCCTCTTCATCTCACAATGAGCCTCTTCACGCAGTGCACGCCGTGGTAGAGCGGCACACGAATGATAGATGTATCCCTTAGTCGGAATTCCGGGACGAAGCTCGAGATTCAGTTTGATGAAAATTTGCAACCTTTCGGTCCTAATAAAACCACATATACTAGTTTTGTCGGCTGTCTAGTTCGAAGCAAGGTTAGCATCTTGACAACTGAGTGGAAAAATGTGGACCAAAGTACAGTAAAGGATCCTATTTGGGACACTATCCGGCTTACATACACCGTCACGACTACGAGAAGTTGAAAGACGCAACATTGTCTTATTGTGCTGATCGGTGGAGGAAGTTTAAGACCTTTCTAGCTAACACGTATATTTTTTCCGAGGTGAAGCCTGACCATAAACCCTGGGACAAGTACAAAATTAATTAATGAACAAACTTGGCAACAATTTGTTCAGCTGCGGACCACTCCTGAAGCTCTGGTGAGTTTATATTTAGTTTTGTTTGCACTTTTGTTTGCTTATTAACCTGTGCGGATATGTGAATGTTATTGTGTACATCTAATCCTGTTAGTTAAATGGTTTTGTGTGTGAATAGAAGTATACATTTTCTGCCTTTGTCCTGCATCAGAGGAGCATGTCCTAATTCCATGCAAGTCTGATATGTAAACTGTGTAATATGGTTTGACGTTGCTATTAGTTAGTTAGTATGTTAACTGTGTAATGGTTTCGGTGCAAGTAGTTAGTTAGTTATTCTAATATGTGTGTAGGAACCAATTATGATGAATGAATGAATTGGTGAGTTGGCGGCAATTACGCAACTTCCTTTCCTTTGGTTCTCCCAATTTCTTCTACAATGCTACATCTTCCTTAAGTAAAATGTTGAAACTTGATGAAGTGAATTTGACTAATGTTTGACGTTCATATCAAGCGAAGTTCTCTAATTTCATTAGTGACATGGTGGAATTCATAATTGATAGTTGTTTTCAATCTGATTCACGAAAAGAAGGGAAAAATACCAAGAGATCGGGAGAAAGAATGATTGCCCACACAGGGCTTCTCGCAGCGGATTTGAAAAGGCCGAAAAAGATTTGATGGCAACCAAGCGGAAGAGATTGGAAGATGAAGCTGAACCCAATCCTTCTGCGGTAGTTGACCAACCGCCATCTCCAATACGTTGCGAGGAGTTGTGGTTGTATATTCGGCAAAAGCCAAGCGGCGCCTACACGAGTGAACAAACTCGTGTAGTTGATGAACGAATTGTAAGTATCGATATTGTTATTTTTTACTTACTAAACATGTTTCATTACTAAGCTTCTCGTTATCTGTATCTTACAGGAAGATCTTAAAAAGAAAGAGGAAGAGGGAATTTTTGTGTCGGACAGGAGGAATGATGTTCTGACCGTTGCGACCGGAAAAGCAGATCACTCGGGTCGTGTAAGGGGGATTGGAGGACGGGTAGGCCTAAAGCAATACTTTAGTAAATCCAAACGCCACAGACAAAGTGTGGTTACCCGGGAGGAGATGGATCAGACGGTTGCCAAATTAAATGAGGAATCAGCTGCCAAAGAAGCTACATTGAGGGCAATGTTTCAATCTCAGATGAGCAAGATGAAGTAGGAGATGGAGAAAATGAAGTTTCTCCTGAGTTCTCGGCCAGAGAGCAGTGTGGATCCCTTGACACCTTCAGCTGCACCTATGCGGCGACAGAGCACTAGAGGAGCTGCATTGTTGGACGATCGAGCAACCTTGTCATCCGTATGTGGAGGATCGTGATAGTCATAGACAATTGGTTGCTAAAGGGACATCGACAACTTGGGATCAACTGTACACCACCAACAATTGGATGATGATGAAGTCAGAGTCTCAGTTGAAGAGGTGATCTTTGATGCACCTGTCCCTCTCCCAACTGATGAGCTGAAGATTGTGAGTGATGTCAAGGGAACCTTCATCTCTTGGCCAATGAAGCTTGTAGATGTCTCTACTCCTCATCAAGCTTCATCCCCTCGTCAAGCTCCATCCCCTCCTCAAGTTCCACCCCCTCATCAAGCTTCACCCCCTCCTCAAGTTCCATCCCCTACTGCTAACTTGACGGCCAAGGAAAAAATATCCGATTTGGTAGCCAACAAATGGTTTAAAGATAAATCGTGGCCTGTCAATGAAGTAGTAGGCCTCACTGATCCTGAACCGCATTACATTGATAATGTCGATGTAAAGTCCATGCTGCTTCCTGGACAACAGGTTACTAGTTCAATTGTTCAAATGTTTATGAAGTAAGTATCTTCTTCCTTGATTATATAATTTAAATGCATCGTTTAGACACACATACATATATACTAATTTCATGATCGATGTCATTCTTGTAGGTGCATGCATGATAAACTGGTTCAAGAGGGCAGAATCGATGATTTTGGATTCTTGTGCCCAGTCTATGCAAGTACAACACCTCTGGAATTGAAACAGCAGTACATATCAACGAGGATGTGTGAAGTGCCAAGAAAGATCTACTTGTTTCCATACTGGCTCGGGTACATATCACAATTCTTGTCTGCAATATAATTCACTTAATTCTACTACATATATATATATCACTGAGTACTTTACTGTTGTGAATTTTCAGCCACCACTGGCAGTTGGTCGTCATGAACATGGAGGCGCATTATGTTATATTCTTATGCTCCATTCACGGCGATCCAGGGCCTACGTTGAAGCAGGCCATCAACAAGTAAGCATGTCATTTTGATTATCTTGTCTGAAATCTCTGCTGTGAATTTTCAGTGAATTATTGATAAATTTGTGATTTTGATGATAGTGGCATGATGACCTTCCAAGTTCGAGTAAAAAAAAGGCATGGGTTTGAGCTCAAAGAGCCTAAATGGTTCCAACCAAAGGTTAGTACATATTTGGACACTGGCATAACTGCCTTGTGAGCTTGGTCAGTAAGCTATATATATATATGCTCTTATATATATTTATTGTTATTTTTAGACCCGTCGGCAACCGCCAGAATCGAACTTATGTGGCCCGTACGTCATGAAACACATATATGATATTGTGACGGACGGAAGGACTAAATTCGGTTCAAAGGTAAAATGTTATGGCTGAACGAAGAAGATGAAGCGGATAATGAACCCGGCATAAGAAATGATCATCAAGAAGGGATATGGAAGGATATCACTTTATAAAAGAGTCAATTCATAAGGTAATATTCATATGCAAAATTCTTAGAAAACTTTAAGGTTTTAACTATATTATATTCCTTCTATGTTCTTAATTAAACAATGTCATCATTGACTATGAATTTGTTCTTGTTTTGTTTTTGTGGCAGGATCCGATTCAAAGGGGCATGTTATAAAAGAGGATGCATGTTACATTGTTGGGTGGGAATCAGATGAAGGCATGGTGAATAATATATTGGACTACGTGTATGTTGATTTACGTGCTGTATTTTGTAACTCATTGTGATTGTAATTAGTTATCTTAGCTTATTGTATAAATTACTTTAGCTGTTGTAGACTTAAGAGGCCACATAACTCATGGTGGATAATATTTGTTTCCCAATTCAATTTATTCATGTTCATAGCTTGTAGCTTAAAGTATATCGACTTTTATGTCTTTGTTTTGGATGGTGGATTTGTGTGTATATATATATATGATCGGGAAGAACGAGCAGGGGAAAAAATTCGGGAAAATTTAGACCGAAAATCAATAAGACGGTCTTAAATGTTCAAATGTTAAGACCGGATGTATTTCTATGACCGCTCTTAAAGGTATTAAGCCGGTCTTAAAAGTTGGTCTTTTAAGACCGGTTCATTTATAACATCCGGTCTTGAAAGTTAGTCTTTTAAGACCGGGTAATTCGTCGTCTGGTCTTAGAATCTACTATTTTTTGGACCGGATTTATATTTGTCCAGTCTTAATATTCGGATCTTTTAAGAGCGGTCGAGTTTTGTCCTAGGTCTTAAAGTTTGAGTTTTAGGACCGAACAAAAATATTTCGATTTATTTAGTACGACTTTTAAGACCGAAGGTTTAAAATGTCCGGTCTAAAAGAAACTCTTTAAGACCGTTTACAAGTCCGGTCTTAATAGGGAAACTTTTAATACCGCCTGGAACAAGAGCTGTCGCTGGTCCGGTCCTAATATACCTGTTTTGTCCGGTCTTAAAAGCCTTTTTTCCACCCGTGACTATGCTATAGAGATTGACAACTTGGGAGTTCAAGTTGTTAATCTCTGTACTGAGGTTATTAATTTCCTAAACTCAAGTTGTCAAAGATGTCTAATAGGGGTATAGGAGTCGAAAACAAGTTGAATAAAAGTAATGACAACTTGAGTATGGAGATTGACAACTTGCGCTCCCTAAGTTGCTGATTGTTATACTCAAGTTATCATTGTCTTTATTTAATTTGTCAACGATGTCTGATAGAGCTTAGGGAACTCAAGTTGTCAATCTTTATACCCAAATAGTTAATCGTTTTACTCAAGTTGTTATTGAAACTATGGTGGCCGGCCTAGCGACGGGGTGGTGCCAGCCAACAATGCTCTAGCACCGACGCCGGTGAGGGGCAGAGTTCTACAATCGGCGAGGATTCTTTCCTTTTTTTTAAAAAAAAAAAATAAGGGGCATTTTAATAGGGATTAAATGTGAGCACCTCTTTTAATAGGGATTCTAACATTAGTTCTCTACATTGTCAGGGACTAGTCCCTTCTACTCGATCCAGTCCCTGTGGGTTAAAAGTGCCAATTTTTAGTTCAAAGAAATTTTTAAAAACTTTTTGCTAGCGACTTAGCAAGCCCATAAACTTTGGAGAGATTGATTTTCCTAACCAATACCATATTATATATCCGGTAATGAGAAATTGAAAAGGTTCAAATAATATAAAATTTAAAATTTGTATAAAAAATATTTGTAATGTTATAAGTTGCATTTCATAAGTAACAAATAATTGGACTCAATTTGTTAAAAAAATTACAACATGCGAAAAAATTATATAATTTAAATATAAATATAAATATAAATATAAAATAGAATTTTCCCCAGCATAGAGATCTTTTTGAGGCCCAAAATTATAAGGGTAATGGTGCAAAAATACACATATGATTTTTCCAAAAATGCGTATAATACCAAATGCTTATTTATGTGCAAAAATGACTACGTGATTATAAAAGTGGAGTAAAAGTTATAGATTCTGTTAAATGTGGATGACAGAGTTAACATCAATCTAACGATGTCATCTATATTTAACAGAATCTATAACTTTTACCTTCCGAAATTTATCCAAACTTGTCCTCTGGGTTACAAATAATGGCCTCTTTATTGCAATTGTCGTAGAATAAAATGAATATATAAATATATTTAATATTCATATTGTAGTTAATTGTTCCAAAAATTATTTTTTGCCTTTATTTTTATTTTTATAACATTTTTATAAAAACTTTAGATCTAAACCATTTAAATTTAATTTTGAATGATAAAGTTAAACGTAGAAGGTGAAGAGACCATGAATTAAAAGTAAAAAGAATCGTCAATCTTGATGCCTTCAAAATATCATAAAACATGTCTAAGTTAAATATTACTCCCTTCAATCTTAATTATAGGGCAGTATTTAAAAGTTGGTTTTGGTCCTAATTATAGGACAAAATTTTAATTTTTATCAATTTCTTCTTAAAGTATCCCTATTTTATTCTCTCAAGTATGTTTGGATTTTAGGTGAGTATATGTATTTGAGTACGTAGACTCTTCCAATCAGTACAATTTTTAAATTGTTAGATTTTAATTATTTATCGATCAGCTGACGTTAATTTGTTAACACACACACATGTGAGTGTCTATACACAAATATATATAGACACACACACGGAGGCGGATCCAGGTATATGACAAGGGGGCAAGTGCCCACCCTTGAATTTGTCTCTTCCATTTTTTTTTTTGTTGGTTAAAGATGTATTTGATAGCATTAATAATAAGGCAATTATGATGGAATTCAAAAAAAAAAACGCCTAGAATGATGACTTTGTAATTATTTTTATTGTAATATACTTTTGTTATTAAAATATGTGTACTTGAACTTATTAAATGCTCACATTTCATTGTAATTTATGTAGCTGCATTTCTAACAGAACTTAGCCTTACTTTTCTAAATGACAGGTTTGTAAAATAATTGTCTCTCTTATTACATCATCAGTAATCACTTGATTTCATGAATATTTTTTTGATATTTTTTCTTTTCTTGTTTATATTCTTTTGTTTCTTAATGCATTTAAAATTTTCCTTAAAAAATTCACAATCCCCCCACTAATTGTGCAAACACAAACAAAAAATCCTAACTCTTCCGCTAGTGACCCCTTCATTAATTTTCTGGATCCGCCACTGCACACACACACACATGTCTATATATGTATGTATGTATTTATTATGTATGCATCTATTTATATGTGTCTATGTATATATGTGTGTGTACATATATAAACACACACACACATATCTATCTGTGTGTATGCTTATGTGTGTGTGCTTATGTGTGTGCTTATGTATGTATGTAGATATATGTGTGTGACACATATATGTATATATAACAAGACTATTATTTCAATTATAAAGCATGTGAAAAGGAAAATTCTAGTTCGGAGAGGTATGTGGCAGTGTCTGTTGATTCACTTTTACTTATATCATTTTAAATTTATATAAGGACATTTTAGAAAAATGAGTAAAATTAACTAATTTAACTCCTCTCCTTAATCTCTCCAAAATCGGTTAAATATGTCCTATAATTAGGACCGGAGGGAGTACTCCATAACTTATTTCAAAATCCAAATAAATATATTGAAAAATAGGAAAACAGGTAATAAGTTCTAATTTTTAAAGGGTTAAAATCTTAAAAAAAGTCCCATAAACTTTGAATCAATTACATATGATCCCTTAATGTTTTGAAATTTAAATTTAACCTCCTAAACGTTTTAATTTTTGACATCAAGCTCACTATCATTAGTTTTGCCGTTAAGTCACTGATGGAAATTACCACATTAGATTAATGAGGATGACATGACACCCTGCATGGCATCTATATGAGTTAATAATTTTATGATAATGATATATTTTTATGTATGGATTAAAATGTTATTTTATATTGAAAAAAGACCTAATTTATGTAGGATGTCACATCATCCTCATCAATCTAATGGGAGGGTGTTCATTAGTGACTTTTTTTTATACATAAATAATAATAATTTTTGTTAGTGACTTAATGGCAAAACTAGCAGTAGGGTGATTGATGTTAAAAATTAAAATGTTAAGGAGGTTGAATATAAGCTTAAAACATCAAGGAGGTTGAATATAAGCTTAAAACATCAAGGAGGTCATATGCAATTGACCCAAAGTATGGGGGGTTTATTAGATTTTAGCCTTTTGAAAAATATACTCACGGATGCAAATATGGAAGAAGGAGGGGCTAAAACGCAAAAAACATGCAAAAAAATATTTTTTTGTTGAATTGTGAGAGAGAGAGTGAGGAGGGGAAAGACGGCGTTGTCTTATGTGTAGGGGGAAGGGGAGTTGGTATTTACGAGGTCACACAAAGCGTGGATTTCAAACTTTTGGATCTTTCAATTTCAAATTTTAAAATTCTCATTTCATACTCTCTCCCTGTTGTGGGCCCCACCCTGATTTCGACACCTGGCTTTCCCAATTCCCAAATTTGTCTTCCCCAAATTCGCCCTTGGGCGCCTCCTTTCTAAAATATAATAGAGAAAATAACATTTAAAGCTTCTAAAAATTTTAAAATTTCAGAGGAAGACCATGATCTTTGGATGGAATTAAGAATTTTTTTTTGGTCAAAGAATTAAATTTTATTGAATTAATTTTTTTCAGTATTAGACTCCCTCCGATCCTAAATATAAGATAAATTTATTTTTTTGGAGAGATTAAAAAAGTTAATTAAATTACTTTAGAGTATTTATACTTATATTTTTTCTCTAAATTAATTAGTTTGACTAATGAATTGATATACTCCATCCGGTCTTAAATATAAGACAAAGTTGATTTTTTTGGAGAGATTGAAAAAACTAAATAAGTTACTTGATTATATCATATGCTGTGTACTATTATATTATATATTAGTTTATTAGTCAAACTATTTAGTTTGAGAAAAATAAAAATTCTTTAAAGTAATTTAATTAGTTTCCTTAATCTCTTAAAAATTAATTTTTCTTATATTTAAGACTAAATGAAGTATTATATAAGGATATAGAACATATGATATGATTAAGTAACTTATTTAACTTTCTTTATCTCTAAAAAAAGTTAAATTTGTCTTATTATATTTATGATGGGGGAGTATTTCATATTTTCAATCACCATTTTTCACATTTTAGTGATCATCATTAACATTTTCAATACTCAACTTCTCAATCTTTTTCAATAGTCATTTATACGTTTTAAAATGGTTGTTGAAAACAAGTTAAAAAACCAAGTATTGAAAATGCTAAAGATGAAGACTAAAAATTTGGAATATGAGTATTAAAAAAATCAACTCAGAAGAATTTGACCAATTAAGGAAGACTATATATGGTCCTTTTTTAAACTTAAACATTTTAAGATATTAACATTAACCAATGTCCTTAAAGGTTCTTAATTTTGATTTTTTTTATTAAAAATGTAATACTCACTCTAATCCTTTATAGTATAATATTTTTAAAGATTTTCTTTCGTCTAAATTACTATAATTAAGAGTAAAAGTATATATATAACGATTTTTCATTTTTACTCCTCACAGTTTTTTACTAATGATCTTGTAAAATGTGAGTGGATTTTTTTGCGGCATTTTTTGTTTAATTCCATGTAAGAGGGGGCACAATAAGTCAATAAAATAATTCAATGCAATTCTAACTATAACAATCCATCTTACATTACTTTAGTTTTGTAATAATGCCGATTCATTTCACATGAATCATCATATGGAAATCTGTATATCCTTCAAGAATCATCATATTTATACCCTCCAGCTTCGATATTGGTAAAGTTCGATATTGGTAAAGTTAAAAAGATCATTTTTATTTAGGGTAAAGGATTTCTCCAGTCACGGGAGATAGAGTTATCTCCAGTGACCCTAAAACTACGTCGTTTTGGATTAATGAAGGGTGTTTTTGTAATTTTGTTTATTTTTTAATCATATAAATTTTACCGAAACACCCTTCATTAATTCACCTAAAATTACTAACACACCCTTCATTAATTCAAAACAACGTAGTTTTGGGGTTACTGGAGATAACTCTATCTCCAGTGATTGGAGAAATACTTTTCCCTTTTATTTATTACTACTATATTATTTTTTGGATGAAATATAAATTTTTCACCATTATTCCTTGATGACATGCTTAGCATATGCTCTGTAATTATTATTTCATTACATTCCTTAATCCTTACCATTCATTGAACCAAATAGACATAGTTTTTTTTTTTCAGTAATAATAGATTACATCGATAAATCATATATTTATAAAATTATTTTATTTCATTTGTTAATTTTCCAAAATTCAAATCGTATAGACGGAATTCCCTTCCTTTTTTGTTCATTTTAATATATTATTGTTGGATTAATCTGAATTGTTATTGTATTCTTTTTCCCTCATTTATCTATACAATATTTATTACTTTTTTACGTTTTTATATATATATATATATATATATATATATATATATATATATATATATATATATATATATATATATATATATATATATATATATATATATATATCCTCCATCAATTAATTACATATCTTAAACTCTATTTGACTCAAACTCCATTTATTTGTTTCAAATACAAGTGGAAATAACAAAGCAAGTGGTAAGAAGAACATATTCCATTAAGTCATCCTAGATCAGCCAATGAGGATTGGGTATACCCAAAACGATTACTCCTTTATAACGTGACAAACCAAGATTTATGTCTTAAATAGGATTTCTTTGAAGAAAAGGCACTACAAAAACTGACTTTCAATGACAAATAGTCAATGTCATAGTGACTAGCGCTAAAAGTTTTAGTGATGACTTTAAATGTTGCTGCTGGAAGCAACAATGAGTTGAAAAAACACTTTTAGTGTTGTCACTAAATATAGTTGCAAGAAAATTTTCAGCAAGCTGCTACTATGTCATCCCCTCTCCATCACTTTTATTGTCTGCAAACTGAAAGTAAGACCTTTAAGGATGACTTTTTTTTTTTTTTTGGTAATAATTAAACGGGGCTATCAGCCCATCCTCAATCCTGTATTAGAAACAGAACGTGGGTAAGTAATCCCCACAAAGTCCTTGTACATACAACCCAGGACACACCTGGGGGGCCTATCAAAAGCAACATAACTCTCCTTTTGCACAAAACTAAAATTAGCTAAGGAGTCCGCACAAGAGTTCCCTTCCCTGTACACATGGACAAATTTACAATTAAGAAAATTATGCAGAGTCAGTCGGATCAGCCTCAGCAGCCTTGTCTCATCTGGTTCACTATCCTGCGCATTTCGTAACATACACACAATTGCAGCAGAATCGCACTCCACAACAATGTTATCAAGCTTATAACTATTGGCTAATTCAAGACCAGTTAGAATAGCCCATAGTTCCGATTTAACAAAGATTACATGTACCTAGTTTTTTTGCAAAACCGCAGATCCACCGACCATTACTATCCCCGATTAACCCTCCACATCCTGCTGATTTCGTTCTCCTTTGCAAGCACCATCCACATTCATTTTGACCCAGCCTCCCTAGGAGCCATCCACCTGATAAGCACTTGCCGTGTTACCCTCCAAACCTCCCAAACTCATGCCAATAACAATTAGGAGATCCTCCCAGCAAACGACTTCGCCTTTCAGCAGTAAATAATCTGTCATGCATTGCTTGCCACAAGAAGATTTGAACCCTTCTAGGTCCTTTAACAGATCGCAGTCCCTCCTATACTTTCCACATAACACCATAGAACAAAGGGATCTTGGTTTGGCTACTACATTCCATGCCACTCTCCCTAACAAAGCCTCATTCATTGATTCCAAATTTCTCACACCCAAACCACCATTCCTCTTTTCTTTACAAATAACATCCCAACTCACTGCATGTATCTTTCTCTGCCCCCCATCGCTGCCCCAAAGAAAGTCTCTTTGAAGCTTTTCCATTTGATTCCTCACTCCTGCTGGAATAGAAGCATGTTGCATACAGAAAGTCGACATTTGGTTTGTAACAGCTTGGACTAGCGTAAGCCGACCAGCAAAAGAGAGCGTTTGCTTCTTCCAACTACTTAATTTGCCTTGCATTTTATCGATTAGGTGTTGGAACTTCTTCTTGGTGTCCCTTCCCTTCATCAAATAAGCACCCAAATACCTTCCCAAATCATCCATCCGCTTAAATCCAGACATCAAACAAATGTCATTCTGCACACTCCTCCCAACATTCTTTGAAAAACATATGCTGGTTTTCTGAATATTGACCTTTTGCCCTGACATTTCACCAAATCTGTCTAAAACCGCCAAAACAGTACTCATGCTTTCCAGATTTGCTTCACATACTAGCAACAAATCATCGGCAAAAAGTAAATGTGAAACTTCAGTTCCATTTCTACCCATTTTAATTGGTTTCCATTTACCTTCATTCACACAATCCACAATGAGATGTGTTAACTTTTCCATTCCTAACACGAAGAGATAAGGGGATAGAGGGTCCCCTTGTCTCAAGCCTTTTGTAGGTATAAAGCTCTCTCTTCTACCCCCATTCCACATCAATGACATTTTAGTAGAGCTAATGCAATTCATAATGACCCTCGATAGGTGCTCATCCAAACCAACTTCCTCCAAAACTTTCCCAATAAAATTCCAATTCATCCTGTCGTAAGCTTTTTCAAGATCAATTTTAATGATCATAAACCCCTTTCTTCCTTGAATTCTACTCATAGAATGTACAATTTCTTTAGCAATGATAATGTTATAATGAATGCTACGTCTAGGCACAAAACTCGTTTGAAAAGGCGTTTTAGCAGCGACTCTAGAAAGTCTTTAAGAGGTAGACTTTTTCGTAGTGACAATTTCACCACTAGAAATCCCCTTTCAGCAACAACTTTTAGTGTTATTGTTGAATATTTCGCTTTTAGAGACGGATTTTTTAATCATTTAAGTTTTATATAAAGTATATTTTTGGTCCCTTAATTTTATAAAGTATATTTTTTATTCTCTATTTCTAATATTGTTAATGTTGCTAACGGAAAATGTTGACACAACAAACTCAAATGATAGCTGTGTAAACTTAAATGATGATTGTGCAATTAAATGCTATTAATATTAAATTTAAAATATGTATAAATTAAAAAAATATCTAAAAAACTAATGAGACCGTCAAAATCAAAACCTCAATTGTTTTAAACTTCTAAGAGAAATTAGATTACTTAACTTAATATATGCTTAAAAGAGAGATGGAGAGGAAGAGAGAGAAAGAGATGAATGATGAAAGAACGACAAAAGAAGGAATTTCAGTAAAGGAGAAAAATACACATGTGTTTTTATCTTCGAGAGTGCCCATCATCATATGCTTTTTTTGGGAGCAAAAATACACATGTGGTTACATTTTAGGAACAAAAATCACACCACCGTTAAAATCTAACTTAACGGTGCATTTGCAACAGAAAATGTCATATTTACAACAACATTTAAACACATGGATTTTGAACATAGAAAAGTCATTTACAACAACAACAAAAAGACTATATTTACAACAGGAAGTGCTGTATTTACAACGAAATTTAAAATCTAGCCATATTTATAACAGAAAATGTCATATTTACAACAACATTTAAACACCTGAATTTTGAACATAGAAATGTCATTTACAACAGAAAAATGTTAGATTTACAACAGGAAGTGTTGTATTTACAACAAAATTTAAAATCTGGCAATTTACAGCAGAAAAAATCATATTTACAACAGGCTAGATTTTAACGGTGGTGTAACTTTTACTCCTAAAATGTAACCACATATGTATTTTTGCTCTTAAAAAAAGCACATGGTACTGAGCACTTTTAAAAAAAAGCACATGTGTATTTTTTTTTTTTTTTTTGATATTCATACGGGGCAAAGCCCAAACCAGCAACCTGTTACTGAAGCACTACAGAACGTGGGTAGGACACACCCACAGCATCCCTATACACGTATCTACGAATACCAATAGGAGGAGCAGAAAATACAGCATACACTACATCTTGACTAAAACTTAGATTAGCTAAGGCATCAGCACATGAATTGCCTTCACGAAACACATGACTTACCTCCACCCTTGAGAACTTCTTTAGAACCAGAGCTATGTCAGCCAAAATACTGGACTCCACCAGATCGTCCTCCTGTAGCCTATGCATCATTGAGACAACCGTGGTTGAGTCACTCTCCACTTCCACATATTGAACTTGAAGTTCAGCAGCTAAGACAAGACCCGTGAGCACTCCCCATAGTTAGAACCCCACATCCCGCAAGAACTCCCCTTTAGCAGCCCCATCAATATTAAGCTTAGTCCATCCTACTCTAGGTAGGTTCCACCTGATTTTCAGCTCCACTTTGGACTTAGTAAGCACATGTGTATTTTTATTCCTAAACCGAAACCGAAAGAATTCATATTGACGGCTCAGTTATGAATTATGATGCGGTAGTTACCCCACATTCTTATCGCCTTTATTATTTAGTTCAAATGTGGCTCAGTTATATTTGTAAATAAATTCATATTTAAATGTTCGATCATTGTCTCTCTGTTCATACTTCCCGTTTGTAGCGGCAACAGTTTGCCCTGCAGATTGAAGGCAGAGAGCAAACCGTACTTATCCTATTATATATAAAAAGGGAAAAATAAGTATCGGACTTGTGATTGAAAAGGAGTTGTTGAAATCACGAGTCAATTTGCAAATGCCATTTGTTGAAGCCGTGGAACAAATCATAGAGAGCAAGATTTTCTTCTTCTTTTCTTAGAATCTCCGAACATTTAATTTTGAGATATTCACGAATCCATTAGCTTTTTAGATATTTTTACTTTACATATTTTAAATTTTAAATTAATAACATTTCATTATACAGTTATCATTTAAATTTGATGCATCGGTGTTATTAGTTAGTAATATTAACGATGTTAGAATTATAGGAAAAAAAGTATACTTTATAAAATTAAAAGATTAAAAGTATATCTCATGTAAACTTACATGACTAAAAGTATACTTTAACATTTCTAATATAATTGACTAAAAGGGTACTTTAAGAAAAATGATATATTTTTTTTTACACATAAAAAATAAAAATAAAAATTTTTAACATCTATAAATTAGTTATCTAATTTCTAGCCTCAAGGCCAGAAAAGTAATAAATACAAACAAATATAGTTGAATATACAATAAGTCCCCCATCCATAGGGGCGGATTTAGGGGGCTAGGGTTGGCCCCCGCCCTCCCTAAAATTACATAATTGGACTAAATTGTTTTAGAAATTATGCTTTAGTCTCTTAAAAATTTTAATCTTTTCATTTTAGTCCCTATTTAAAAATGTCATAAAGGGACTAAAATGAAAATATTGAAATATTTATAAGGTAAAAGCATAATTTTCTAAAATTTGGGGTCCAATTCTGTAATTTTCACTCCCTAATTTCAAATGCTAACTCTACTGAGTTTTATTCTGTAATTTTTGCCCCACCCTAATATTCATTCCTGACTCCACCCCTACCCATCCAATTGTTATTATATATGTATATATACTAGAAAGTTCTACTAGTTCTTAACGTATGAACCAGGTACATAATTTGCAAAATCTAAGTAGTTATTTGTAAAAAGAATATGTGTTAATTTACTAAAAATATTACTTTTAATCACTTGCATTGGAATTATCGTTAGATGAAAATTCTACACTCAATAAAAATTATAAATTTGATGATAAAAAATAAATTTGAAATTTGAAATTTGAAATTTGAAATATATTTGTATTTAGAATTAAAAAAATAACTAATTTCCACATTTAAAATAGGAAGAGTACGTACATAATGTCTTGTATGATGGATCAAGAAAGTCATTTCAAATTCAGAAGAGTGCATAATGTCTTATATCATGGATCAAGAAACTCATTTAAAATCACCTTTTTAGTGACAGTTTGAGTTAGTATTTTAAAGGTATATTTACGTAATTTGAGATAAAACTCTTTTTATACCTCTTACATCGTAAATCACGTTGATAAAATAACTTATACTGTTAATCTAAGCAAGCAGAGGCTGATCCAGAAAATTACAAAAGGGGGCACAATTGGTGGGGGGATTTGGAGAATTAATGCATTAAAAAATAAAAGAATATAAATAAGAAAAAAATATCAAAAAAATATTCATGAAATCAAGTGAATACTTATGAGGTAATAAAAAATGTAATTATTTTATAAAATTGTCATTTAGAAAAGCAAGGCTAAGTGCGGTTAGAAATACAGCTACATAAATTACAATGAAGGGTGAGCACTCAATAAGTTCAAGTACATATATTTTAATAACAAAAGTATATTACAATAAAAATAATTACAATATCATCCTTCTATGCCTTATTTTTTGGAATTTCATCATAATTGTCTTATTATTAATGCTATCAAATACATCTTTTTCAATATAAGACACTAAACAATTATTCAATCATTCATCATCATCCGATTATGAAGTGCAGTCTTGATGTATTAAGGGTAAATACTTAATTTAAGGGTAGACAATCATTCAAACATATATTAATTTTTTTTTTATAAAAAAAAACAAACAAATCTCCAAATCCAGGGGGCACTTGCCCCCTTTGTCCTATAGGTGCATCCGCCTATGTAAGCAAGTACTTAGACAAGTCAAAACAAAACTTCTGTCAGTGTAACACTACCTCTAAGAAGCTAATTCAAACAAACAATACTTCAAGTGCCTTCTCCTTCTAGTCTTTATTATAAAGTATCAACTACTAATTCTCATAAACAAATAAAAACAGTTAAAAATATTAAAGTTACCTTAAAATTCAAGTGATTTCCAATATTACCGTTACCAACTATATTAAAATCAAATATCATATATCTTAATTATTACTTTCTCTCAGTACCCTTATTAAATAGGGACAGACATGAAAAAATAAATTAAATGCTCTTTATAAACTTGCAGGTGCCTTATAAAAATGAACATAAATACTTGTTAGTTGGGGACTTATAATAAGTATCAGATGGAATATTTGTTTTACTCCGTTTTGTCATTTTTATAAGAATTTTTTTTCTTGATTACACAAAACAAACTGGTAGTTAAGATTAGTTAAAGGTAATAAATATGTAAAAAAATATCGTATTTCTTCTGAATATGCCCGAAAAGATCCTAGAAGAGAGAATGAGTTAAAAATGAGAGATGATTCATGATTAGTATAAAATATAAGAGAAAATGAACAATAAATGATTAATGATTGAATGAAAAATATTAGTCGTGAGTAGTGATTAATATAAATTTATGCATTTAAATGAGATATAAAAGAAAAATGCACAAAAAGAAAATTATTTATATTAAGGATCAACTCCATAAGAATGAAAGTTGTTTATAAAAAAAGATTAGAGGACTATCTTCTTAAAAAGTATTTTTATGATTTATGAGTACCTCGCCTACGAAAAACAATGCTTAAAAAGTGATTTTTTGAGTTTCCAAACACCACTTATTAGAAAGCTAATACCAAAAGTTCA
Organism: Acacia pycnantha; assembly: GCA_025563575.1. NCBI lineage: Eukaryota > Viridiplantae > Streptophyta > Magnoliopsida > Fabales > Fabaceae > Acacia > Acacia pycnantha. The sequence goes on from JAMWYP010000216.1 coordinate 924,409, forward strand.
ATAACCGTGGCAGACGTGACAGGTGTTGGGACATGAGGGAGCCACGTGTGAGAAGAGTATTGGGCACAGGAAATTGTGATGTTGGATCCGCTGATCTGTTCAAGAGCTCAATGATAGGGAAGAGAGGGATACGTAGCGTGAACAGGTCAACACGTGGAGGGAGGAGATTGATTGCGTGAGGGTGAGAGCCTAAAAATAATCGCAACATTATTGAGAAGTCGGGAGGGAATATATGGATTTTAAATACATCAGATGGATGGATGTGATTGGCCGAAGAGAGCCGTGCATTGAATGTAACCACATAATTGCATCTCCCCAATAATCTCCCTATATTTCCCACCATAATTGGCGTCTGTCCATTTTAAAATTATTAAATCACATCTTTTTTTTTTTTTTTTTCCCGTAAGTGCCACTCTTTCTCATATATATAAATTATAATGTCTATTTAAAGGTTTTAATTTTTCTGGAAAAAAAATTAAATGCTTTAATATAAAATTCTATTTTTTTCTTATAATTAAGTAATAAATTGTTCTTTCCTATATTATTTCTGAGGAACTTTTATCTATGTACATTAAAGTTTAATTATAATTAAATGATAGAGTTCTTTTTTTAAAAAAGTGTCACGGATATTTTTTTTTTGGTAAACAAAAGTTTTGGAGGGGTTCGACATCAGTCCCCCACCAAGGCCAGGGCACGGCCCCGGGCTCTATGAGCACTTACTGGGGACTTACGAGATCGCCTACCAAAGGAGTCCCAGCGACGGCAGAGGGGATCGAACCCACGACCCAAGGGCCTAATCCTGGATCCCTTACCATCTATGCCAACTCACATTGGCAGTGTCACGGATATTTTAATTACGAATAATCAACTTATTTATTTATTTTTATAGAAATTAGTTCATTTTTTTGGCCAACCTAGAAATTTGTTCTTAAAACTTTATATTTGAGACGCTAGGGAGTATATTATAAAAGAGCTATAAATGTTGGCAAGAAAGAAAAAAAAAAGAGCTATAAATATATGGATATATATTATTTTTCGTTTAAGGTAAAATTTCTTGGTTTTTTTTGTTTATTAATTTTCCTTATTATAAATAATATATATTGATTCAATTTCCTTTCCATACAATTTACTATGTAGATAACAGGTTTAATTTTTTTTTTTGAAATTGTACTTATTTTGTAATATTTTAACCTTACGAAAATATATGAAAATTATTTTTCTCAAAAGTAAAAAAATTACACATTTTATGATAATATATGTGTGAAATCAAACAAATAAAAATTGAATAGAACCTTAACAAATCATGCTTTTCATCATGACTTTTGAATGAGAATATTTGCTATGTTTGGTATGATATAGCAATGTTTGGTCCACAAAGTAAAACAATGGGAAAAAGACAAATAAATACCATCTCAATTTGCAAAACCCCCAAAAGCCCACCGAATTTGTAAAAAGACTGAGAGGTGATAAGGACTTTTGAGGGATATGCAAATTCATGCAAAATGACCACAATGCCCTTAAAGTTTTCTAGAATCATTCGCCCTGCGTGCGTCTTGTTCGCCGTCGTCGTCGTGACCCACTGTGTCGCCGCCACTCCCCCCACCTTGGACGTCGTGGGCGCCGCTCTCGCCGCCATGGACGCCGACGCCGTCGCCGCCAGCTTCGTGGAGATCGAGCACAAAGAAGAGCAATTCCGGATGGCGGTGAAAAACGAGGAAAAAAAACCACCACCGTAAATTTTTCGATCGAATTGAGAGATTGGAAAAAGAAGACGATTTACATGATTTACACGGTGACGGAAGAAGAAGAACAGAAGAAGAAGGAAGAACAAAAAAAACCAGTGCAGTGGAGTGCGGGAAGGCATTCTCGAGAATTCGCAAGGAATTCTCGAGAATGCCTTGCGAATTCGCAAGGCATTTTGAGAATGTCTAAGGCATTCCCGAGAATTCCTTAGGCATTCTCGAGAATGCCTTAGGCATTAGGCATTCCGGCGAATGCCTAAGGCCATGCCTTAGGCATTCTCGAGAATGCCCAAGGCATTCTTAGGCATTCTCGCCTAAGAATGCCTTAGGCATTCTCGGGAATGCCTTGCACAAGGCATTTTGAGAATGCCTAATTCGCAAGGCATTCTCGAGAATTCCTTGCGAATTCTCGAGAATGCCTCCCCCCGATCCATCTAGTGCACTCGTATTTTTTTCCTTTTTCCTTCTTCTTCTTCTTCTTCTTCTGTCACCGTGTAAATCATGTAAATCGTTTTCTTCTTCCAATCTCTCAACTCGATCGAAAAATTTACAGTGGTGGTTTTTTTCCCCGTTTTTCACCGTCATCCGGAATTACTCCTTTGTGCTCGATTTCCACGAAGCTGGCAGTGGCAACGTCCATGGCGGCGGGAGTGGCGTCCATGGCGGCGGGAGCGGCGTCCAAGGTGGGGGGAGTGGCGGCAACGCAGTGGGTCACGACGACGACGGCGAACAAGACGCACGCAGGGCGAATGAGTCCAGAAAACCTTAAGGGTATTGTGGTCATTTTGCATGAATTTGCATATCCCTCAAAAGTCCTTGTCACCTCTCAGTCTTTTTACAAATTCGGTGGGCTTCTGAGGGTTTTGTAAATTCAGATGGTATTTATTCGTCTTTTTCCCTAAAACAATAAATAAATAGGAACACTAGTATAATTTTCACTATAAAAATGTTCCTATAATTAAGACCGGTAGTAGTATTAAGAAATAAAAAATAAAATAAACATTCTACTTCATAATTTTTATGTATTGATAAAAAAGAATCTTTTCCTATTTCAAATAACAAATAGGAGTATGATGGTTAAAAATTATTCTTTCCAGTCACCCCCAAGGATGAAGGACATAGTTATATTATGATTACCATTAAATCAATCACTCTAGAAATCAGTTGACTCTTAACATTATAATTAGTCATCGCCTTACTTTTTGTACAACATTAATTGAGAATCTTTCTTCTTTGTATTGTTTTCTTGCATAATCAATAATCACTATTCACTAATCATCTATCCAAGCAAGACACACCCACACTAGTAGTTTCTCTTTTCCTTAATTTAAAACATATTTACTTAATTTGATTAGATTAAAAAAGTTGGTTAAGTTGGTTAAAATAATATGTACTCCAAAATTTAAATTAAGGAAGAGAATAGAGCAAATTAGAAACACTTATAATTAGGGCAACTTGTGTCATTTTAAATTCATATAAGGACATTTTAGGAAAATAAGTAAAATTAACTAATTTAACTCCTCTCCTTAATTCCCTCAAAATCGGTTAAATTGCTCTTATAATTAGGACCGGAGGGAGTATTTTCTAAAATACACTATTCTCTTCCTTAATTTCCTCATTCCCTTTCATAGTTGATTATAGTTGAGAGAACATCAATATGAGGTAAATTAGAAAACAATTGATAAATAAAAAACTATATCTTTTATTTAAGATCAAAATTAACATTCTAAATATGTCTTTTATTAAAGACCAGATGAATATATAATATTGTTGCTGCTTTGACATGCATCAAGTGAATGCCAATTTGTAATAATTAAATTTGAATTATGTTAAAATTTTTTATAGGGAGTTATGTTGAATATAAATTGCATATATAACTTATCAATATTATGAGTATTTTTTTTTTCTTGCAAGATATTATTATTTTTCGTAAATTTCATATTATATATTAATTTTAATATCTTTCTTATATTATCTTACTATATCAATATAATTTGTTAGCGTCCTGTTATCAAGAAATTAAGAGTATTAGTTTTTTAAGGAAATATTTCTTATTTTAATTTAATCCTTATAAGATAACTTGTTTTGGACTCAGATTTCATACTCATCAAGAATGCTCATATGGATATGCTCACATTTTATTTTAATTTCTTCAATCTTATTTAGCTCCCATAAATACAATGGATTAATTATAAAAATGTTTACATTTACGAAAAAGAAGAGATAAATACTTGTTTCTCTACATGAAGAAAATATTAATGAAGATGAGTAATAATAACAATAAGAACCGAACATTATATATATATATATATATATATATATATATATTTTTTTTTTTTTTTACTTTTTTTTTTAAAGTAATTTTTTTGCCTTAATATAGGATGTAATTCAGAATAAATAGATTCATTTTTTTTATTGAAAAATGGATAAAACCCATTAATCTTGGAGTCAAAAAACAAAAGTCAAATAATTAAATTAGAAATCAAGTGGCCACGTCCTTTTTTTTTGTTGTTGCCTATCCTGTGTTCAGAATTTCGTTTTGACTAATCTAGATTTGACCTGCGTCGTGCACCTAGTTATGGTAGGAGAGTCTCCTAATGGAGCTTTTATGTATTCATAAAACTCAAACTTGAGACCTTGTTTAAAGGACACAAGTCACTTACCACTTGTGTCAACTCCGTTGGTGTTGGTATTGGCCATGTCCTTTTTTGCTTCAATATCTAGAAATTATTTGGATCAGATCTGGGTCTTAATCCAATCTGATCTCATCTGCATGATTGACACTTCGATTCAATAAAAAAACTAAGAACTTCAAAATCACATGGGAATATGGGATCACTAAAAACATATAAATATAAGATTTATTTAACATAAATGTATGGTGGTAATTGATTCTTATAATTAAATTAAGAAAATCCTTAATTCAATCATCGCATGCAAATATATTTGTTCACATGGAGACTGAGGAATGTTTGTGCTTATACGCATCTTTAATAATAAATAAATGATCCTAGTATATTTTTTTAAGAAAAATGATAGAAAAAAAACTTTGAAATTATAAAATTCTAAATCACATTTATTACTAAGAAATGATAAGATAATGTTGATATGTAATTAATAACTTATTTTATGATAAATACTTGATTTAGAATTTTGCAATTTCAAAGATTTATTATTATTATTATTATCATTTTCCCTATTTCTTAGGTATGCTTGATCTTTTGACAATAAATTTCAATATGGGGCTTTTAATAAATGATTGGGATTTTCTTATTATAATTTTTTAAGTTATTATAATTATTATTTGATAATTATTACAATTTACTACCATGTTTTTCTCCAATGATAGAGTAAAAGGAAAGATTAATAAAACGATTTTTGAAAACGGATATTAATAGACTGTGATTAAAAATAAAACTTTGCAATGAAGGTATGCCTAATTTTTAACGGTTGATTAAAATAAATAAAAAATAAAGTAAATGAACAAAGTAAAATATATATACATATGTGATATGAGTAAGAATATATTGTAATTTTACCAAAAAAAGAATATAGTGTAATTAATTTTTTTTTTTGAAGATATTTGAAAAATTGGGGAAAAGTCCCAATTGAAGATTTTATTAGTGAAAATGACTTAAACCAGAGTATTTAATACTCTTCGTATGTACAAAAACGTACTTTCTGCAAATAGTTATGAACACTTATTATTTTGTTCATTTTGATTTTTTTTTTAATTTACCTCATATTCTTTTTGAATAAAGAAGGCAAGCCGAAGCTTGATACAAGAGGAGGGGATTAGACCATAAAGATCTAACCCTCAATACAACAAACTAAAAATTAGTGACGAAGGCCAATTGGTCCCTAAGAACCAAGTCAAGGCAACCTCTGGGAGCTGTCGGGATTAACACTTCATCCGCATTATCGGGAGTATCATGGCCTTGTTTGGCCATGTAATCAGCACATAAGATATTATTTCTCGAGGTATAGTGTAGCTCTATGCTCCAATTTCGATAGAGAAGATCTCTGGTCTCTGCAATAATGTCCCTCAAAGGGTGTTCAGTGCAGCAATCTCTCATAAGAATGTTTACAGCGTCGAGAGAGTCGGAGTACAAGATTATTCTTTGAAAGCCCATCTGATAACTCACTTTAAGCCCAATCATGATAGCATATATCTCAGCTTCAAGAACGGTCCGGAGCCCAAGGAACTTGTGAAATCCCATCAACCAGTGACCTTGAGATGTCCTTATCACGCCACCACAAGCTGCTTGGTGTTGATGACGCACCGAGCCATCTACATCAATACGGACCACATCTGCAGGGGGCGGAGTCCAAGTCTTTTCCACGGACTTTCCAATCTGAAAAATTTGATGAGATAGAGTTTGGTTAGCAGAACTTTCCATAAGAAGGTAATTACACAGATGAATCATCTCCCTGGTATCGGTGTCTTTTCCTTGGAACAGATATTTGCATCTGGTAGTCCAAAGGATCCAACATCCCAGACTAAAGACCCTTGACCAAGGGAAGTTTTGAAATTTCCCTTTCCCAGGATAATGGTTGGTGTTCCAATTAAGCCAAGTCTGCAAGTTCCCGCAAAACTGAGAGAAATGGTTAGGCATTAAAAGTTGTTTCCACATGTTTTTAGCTCTTTCACAGTCCCTGATTATATGGATCACGCTTTCCTCACTATTACAATGATAAGGGCAGCGACTTGCGGTTGTGAGGCCTATCCTGGCTCTGAGAGAGTTGGTGGCTAGTCTCTCATGACCAACTTGCCACATAAAAAGTTTTACTTTCTCCGGAAGTTGCCATTTCCACAACAGGGCCCAAAAACTATTATTGCCAGCTCGTCCATTTCCCGAAAGATAGCGATAAGCAGATTTGACAGAGAAGCAACCATCTTTCGCCACCCTCCAAGTAAAACAGTCAGGGGAGTTACTAGAAGGAGGGTGCATTTTGGATATAATATTTATAATTGCCGGAGGTAAGATACCCTGCCATCTATTAATGTCCCATCCACCATTTATTAACATATGATCACGAACCATGTCATTATCATTAACTAGAGATGGATCCTGAATATACGCTATGAGCGGGCGATCTAACGGGAGCCAAAGGTCCTGCCAAAACTTGGTATCAGCCCCATTGTTGACATAACATGACATATTGATACTTAGTCTAGATCCTACCCTTATCATTGTTATACAAACAAAAGTTGGTATTTAACTTTTGAGTATTAAAAAATCATTTTTTAATGTTGACATATTAAGTTTAATTTTTTTTATAATAACAATAATTATTATAAAAAAATGATCATTTGAAACTAATGATGTTAAGATTAAAAGACTAGAAGCATACTTTATAAATTTTAGGGACAAAACTAATTTTTTGTATGAAGTTAGAGAACTAAATATATACTTCTACTTTATTAAAAATGTTTTTAAAGTTCCTCGAACAATTCGAGTGTGAAAGAGAGCCAAGAGATAGTTTTAAAGATTAAATTGTGTTATAACCATTATTGTTATCGTGAGTTGACTCTCTGAGTTTACTGTTTTTATCTTACTAAATCGAGTCGAGTCATTGTTAAACTCGTGTCAGCTTAAAACTCAGTTAAACTCATGAGTTTATACACTAAGTTTACCTGTTTTATGTTTCTAGCTTATAAAACTCCTATTAACTTTTTCTATTTTGTCATCTCAACGGCTTTATATATGAATTTTATAGAAATTTCTTTGTTAAATATAATAAATTATGAATGTTAATACATTTAATTTCAATTATTTAGATTTAAAATATATATAAATCAAATTTTTGTCATTTTTTATATTTTAATTATTTAATTATACATTGTTAATACCTTTTAATGATAAGAGTAAACTCTTACGAGTTTATGATTCAAGTTTGTGATACAAGTTTGCGTTATTGTCACGAGTTTGCTTAAATTTGTGAGTTTAACGACCTTAATTATAACATGGTCATAGTTAAATTGAAATTCAGTTGGATTAAGCCAAGATATAATTTAATTATAAATGCAAGTAAATTCTAGAAGATAAGAAACGATAAAAGATGTCCCCTGTTGTTGGAACAGGTATTGAAGAAATGAAAAAAAAAAGTAGTTGAATTAAATGTGAATATTATTATTATTAATGGAGTTAGAGTTAGCATACTGTTTGGAAATATGTTTTTCTAATTTCTAGATAAAAATTGAAAGGGAATACAATAATTGATATATCCTGAACAGTATGCAAACAATTTTCTAGAAAAAAAAAAAGATAGGGTGATGCATGCTAGCTGTTCTATGAAAATGATTTAATTTTCCAAAAAAGTAAGTATGTATGGCCACTTTACCTTTATATCACTAAAATATTTTTTTTTTTTATTTTTACTCATTTTTAAAGTTAAAGACCTCTTGAGAATAATCTTAATTCAAAAGCTTTTACATAGTTCCCAAAAGTTATCAGAGGAAAATATTTAAAATTAAAATCATCAATAGATAAGAAAGAGACGATAAGAATCCTACCTACTTGTTTTATGTGGAAACTTGTATGTTTTTTTTTTTTAAATTTAAAAATAGAGAAAACCACTTTAAGGTCCCCAGGGACTAAGAAAATGTTAAAATGTCCCCAAAAAATTTTGATGTCAAAAAGGTCCTATTAACAACTCCTTCAGTAAGAGATTAACAATTTCATTCGTGGGTTTTAACAACTCATCAGGACTTTTTTGACATTAGAATTTTCTCTGAGACTTTTTTTTTTTTCATATTTTCTTGGTCCCTTGGGACTTTAAAGAGATTTTCCTTAAAAATAATAATGATATCCATTCACTATTGCAGGCGAATAATTTTTTGAAACAACCATATTTTTTTAATAATAAACAAGATGATATTATCAAATAAGGATACTGAGTTTATAATAGAGGAGGTAGGACAAACCCTAAAGGAAACAAATGTTTGTGTGTGAGAGATATATTATTGGGTCCAATTTAAGATCGATTAGAAGTATGCTTTTCAATGTAAACATAAGAAACTAATTTGGAAAGATTAACAAATTAATATAAAAGGGATAGGATATTATTACTATCAATTTTATGTTACTACCAAGTCACTATCACTTTTTCACCGTTAGATCATAATCTCATCCACCTTTATCATTTCTCTCTCCTATTGAGATTCTGATCTAACGGTGAAAAAGTGGTAATGATTTAGTAGTGACATAAAATTAGTAGTAACAATATTTTATCCCTTAATAAAATCTGGTATTTGTAAAAATTGTGTTGTGGTTTTTCTAAAGTATCATTTCTTAATATATGCAATAAGTATGGAATTAGACAAAATAAAATCATAAATTTGAGAGACAAAATAAATTAAAGTCTTATGTTTAGGATAAAAACAAACTCTTCTATTAATTCTTAGGTTGATCACCATAGAGAATACACAATATGTGACCATTTTGTATGGGCTTTTAGTTTTATGGCTTAGGAGCATGACAATTGGCATTGTTTGGGTTCGTAATAAATTAAAAGTTGCATATAAATATTAAGTTAATTAGAAAAAAATATCTTTGGTCATTTACGTTTTCCCTAATTTTGGTTTTGATCTCTTAAATTTCAAACCATAGTTTTTTATTCCTTGAATTTTATTTCATTTAAAATATTGGTCTGTATAACTCAATAAATTTCTAGACCATTTTGCCCGTAGAGGGACAAAAACCTATAATTTGAAACTTGAGGGACCAAAACAAAAATGATGGCAAACTTGAAGGATCATATATGGTATTAACCCCTTTATTTAATTAGAATTTGAGTTTGTACCAAAATTAAACATGCTCTATGTCATCATTATTATATTGGATCGAAGTCTAAAAGTTTATTCATATATAATAACATGAGCAAAAATTAATAGTTTGAGTTTTTTTTGGGGGTTCAATAATCATTTTCAATTTGGAAGATAGCAAAATTTGATTTTTTCCTACTGATAGAATAGTTCAACCTTGGCATGCAACGCAAATTCAGAAAAAATGAAAGGCCCAATTAATAAAATATTCTATAAAATGTGAAATAAATGACAATTTCTGATAAAAAGAGAGATAAGAGTCAAAGCTCTATATTCTTTTCAGTTTCGAAATTATAGGGAACCCAATGAAAGGCCTGATAATTGGAGTAAGAAATAAAGTAATTTGTTAAATATAACGATATATTTTGATTAATGAAAACTAAACTTAATTGTAGTGGAAATTTTTATTTATCTATTTAAAAATAAAAATGACAATTGCATATAATTTTCACAAAAAAGGAGAACATTTAAGTACTGAAATTTATATAACTAAAAGAGCCTTTTCAATTAAATTAAAACAAGTGAATTTCATTTTTTTTTTAAAAATACAAACTTCAATAACATAAATTAGTTACATTCAAATGAAGTACAAAAATAATACATACTTTTTAATTTAATTGAAAAATATTTTAATTTTTATACATGATTGAAAAAGTATTTTGAGTATATGAGTTTAAATACCTAAATTTCTTCCACTGAAAAATATGGTGGTTAATTTAGTTGGTTTAGTTGTCAATTATCTCATCTCTTAAAATAGTAGCAAAATTTGCAACTTGCTATTCTTTGTTATGGGGGATGGGGACCAACGTCCCACTTGCCTATAATTAAAAACTTTCTGGAAAATGTCCACTTTTGTATTAGGACTTGGTTTTCCCACCTTACATCATAAGGATTTTTAAACAAAATGTTACAATATTATTTAAAATATTAGTTTCTTAATTTTAAAAAATAATTTTAATCTTTATATATATATATATATATATATATATATATTTAAAATTATATGAAGAAGAACATCTTAAATAGTTAAAATTAAATACATTGTGTTTGTATCGAGTTAAAATTCATACATTGAATTTTAATTAAGTCAAAATTTTATGAATTGAGTTGAATCAAGTCAAAGTAGTTTTAATTTAATCAAATTTATAGGGTCAAATAATTATTTATTCCTAATTAATAAAATAAAGATAATATCAAATTATGTATTTCTCTTGGATTTTATTAGAAATTAAGCATGCCTTCATTATGTTTTCAAAACTAATACAAATCTCTATTAAATCTTATTAAAACTACAAGTATTTTGTCGTTATTCTTTAAAACATACAAACACTTTATCACATAAAATCATACACGGATTTCTCTTATTTTAGATAAATCACACAAATTATTTTTCATTTTCTTTAAAATTACATAAAATTCCCAAATAATTTTTTAATTTTAGAGTAATAATAATTTTGATAGATGGTACCATAAAATATTTTTTTTTTAAAAAAAACAAACTAAACATCACAACAATTTTTAAAAAATTATCACTATTACTTCTCAAACTTGAATCAGTTAGTTTTCTAAAGTCATCGATATAAAAATTTGTATAATATTGAAAGGACTAACATGTAATTTTCTCAATTTCCAGTAGTAACTTTGAAAAAAGTCAAAAATGATTATCCGGCACCGGCACATGTGTTGTGAAATTTGGATTTTTGATATTAGTAAAAGGCTAAGGCCCAATACTATGAATAGAGTCAGTTGTCAAACTCAAAAGATTCTACGAAATGGGAACAGAAAGTGTTGGGATTTGAAAGTCTCAAAAGCGTAGAGAATTTTCCAAGCAGCTTTGAGTTTTTGAATTGAATTAAAACCACCGTCCTCTTAGAATTAGATGCGTACCAATTGAATTAAAATTATGTTGGGATAATGACCTTAAAACCTAACTGACTCGGCCAGTCATATCAATAAATCGGTTAACTAGTTCCATAATAAACATATTCAAGAGTTTTAGATGAGTGTATCTTGAATTTTATACTCTCTATTGTCTTTATTATAAGACACCAACTAATAAGTTTATTTGGTCCTTTTTATAAGGCACTTGTTTGTTTCTAATGAGCATTAATTATTTGTTTCCATGTTTGCCCATAATTAATGAGGGTAGTGTGTGAGAGTAATAATTAATATAATATTAGAGTTTAGTGTAATTAGTAGGGGTAATATTGAGAGTTACTTAAATTGTAGGGCAACTTTATTGACTTTAACTGTTTTTATTAGTTTGTGAGATTTGTTAGTTGGTACCTTATAATAAGGACCAGAGAGAGTATTATTTTTTCTCCTTAATGAGCATGAAATGTTGTTTTGAGTTAAACAAATATTTTGGTAACTGTGTTTTTTGGGATTATATATAGTTTATTCATGAACCATGAATCTTCTGTTTACTAGTGGCTTAATGTATTTTTATTGAAATACTCCCTCTTGTTCTTAATATAAGACTTACTTAGAGAGTTGAATTTGATCCTAAATATAAGATATATATTTCATATTGGACAATATGTTTTTAATTTACATCTATTGATGTTTTTTTAACAATAATAAAGTAAGAGAGAGAACCAACAAGCTGTTGGTTGAGATAGTAAGCGGTGTAAGGAGGTGAACACATGTTCAAATCCCGAAAATCTTACTTGTTGGAGAGACAAGAACTCTTTGTGCTCCAAGCCTTGGAAGGGGAAACCCTTCATCAAATTAAAAATAAAAAAAGTAAGAAAGAGACAAAGGGAATTATTAATGAAGATAATTAAAGTGTTTTAGAAAAAACATGTCATATTAACTTTCTTAATCTAATCAAATTAGGTAAATATGTCTTATATTAAAGACATGAGGGAATACTACTCTTTTAAGAGTTATATATGACGTTGACCTGGTTCAATCAGGATTGGGTTACTGACCCTTAGACTATTACCTAAATTGATTGAAGGGAAAATGACAGAAAAATATCACTTCAATTTCAAAATCTTGTTGACAACAATAGTAATGAGATTAAAAAGAATAATAAAACAATTGACAACTCATTTTATTGTGAAATCACCGTTTTGAATTTCAAGTGGTATTTTTATGGAATTTTCCCTTCATTTAATGACTAGTTTGATTTTCATTGATTGAGATAATTATTCGTGATTGGACCTAATAATTATCAAATATCAGATAACTATACATATATCAACATAACTTGTCAACACGAATTTTAAGAAAAAATTTAGATACTTAAAGCCTATATACTTGATGATTTTTTTTCCCAATCAAATTGTACAATATAACGGAAATTACAAAATAAAAAAGTTAAAAATAAAAATATTAATAGTAAGAGGTCACAAAATAAAATAGGGATATAAATATGATTATATTATGATTTAATTATAAAAAATTACCTTAAACATATATCTCTAACTAACTGATTTTCCCTCTTAAAATTCATCATACTTTTTGAGAAGTGCCTATAATTCAGACGCAAAAGGGGAAATCACTAATCATATAGATGGCTACTGGGCCTATATATATACTACGAATGATTATACATTGGGCCTTCTTGGCCCATAAGTAGCCCAATGTCATTGTCTCCATAAAACTTAGAGAACTTTGGCATATGCTTGCTTTTTACCAAAAAAAAAAAAAACTTTGGCATATGCTTGTACAAAAAATGGCATCTGCTATTTCATGAGGTCTTACATGCAAGTATAAATTAAACAGCATGAATATTCGGGCACCCAAAAAAAAAAAAAAAATCAGCATGAATAGAGGCATAAGCATAAAAAATAAAGAGATAATATTAAAATATAAAATGAATAATAAATAAACAATTTTCACAAATTATAATTTATTCCTCAAATGTGTGTGTGTATGTGAGGTAAAAATGGAAAAATTATTAGTATTACTCAACAAAGATAAAATTAATTTTTAGTTATTGTAATTTTGACTCATTTATAGCCCGGTCTCTTAGGTATACGGTATGACTTGATGTGACTCAATCCTTTTTTCTTTTCTTTTTTACTTGTTTAAAACTAAGTTCCTAATATTTCAATCATTTATAGTATGGGTTACTATTGTATGTCCTTATAATTTGATTAAATTCTAGTTTTAATCCCCGTAGTTTTAAATTGTAGCTTTTTGTCCTATAGTTTTTATGTAAAAATGTTAATATCTATAGTTTCTTTCAGACATGGATGTGAGTTTAACGTTAATGGAATTAAAGTTGTTAAGTTTAAGGACCAAAATTAAATGTAACTCGTTAATAAAGATATATGGACCAAAAATAAAATTAGTTAAAAGTATAAAGATCGAAATGAAAACTCGTTATTAATATAAATTTCCAAATTTTTTATTTTTTTAGGGAAGGTTGGGGAGAAGTTTTAGTTATCACTAGACACTAAGTCATCTTATATGGTGAAAAAAATCAAAACATTACTAACATGATTAACTTTAAACATATTAAATAAACTACCACGCATTTACATTGATTGGTTGTGATCATTTTAGTTTAGCCGGTGGTCTCGTGTTCGACATATGCATCTGCGATAATTACTTGGAGGTAGCGATGTTCCGCCTATTGTGGGCCTACATTTCCATGAGCCGAACATTTCCATGATCCGAATTAGTTAGTTGCTAGTAGCGCCATATATATATATATTTTTTCATATGGTTATTGTCACGCAATAACGGCAGAAGTGGGTCATAGGTAAAAAAAATTTATAGTAAATATCCTTTCTAATCCCTGACTAAAAACACGGACCCCATTTTGGTCATTGACAAAAAAAGGTCATTTTTAGTCCATAAAAAGGACGAATAAGGGTCGATTGTTGGACATTTTGATCCCTCACAAATTTCCAAAAGATCCTTTTAGTCCCATAAAAAGGACGAATAAGGATCGGTTTTTTTGTCAGGGACTAAAATGGGGTCCGTGTTTTTTGTCAGGGACCAGAAAGAGTATTTCAAAAATTTATCTTGGAAACGGGGAGTGGGTGGTGAAATTTCCAACTTTAGGTTTTGAAGCCACCGTCATATTAGAATTAGATGCGCACACCACTAGTCCACTACCAATTTGTTCGTCAAACAATAAAGTCCCAACATTTTAAAACTTAATTCTGCTTTCGGGTTTGAAGGTAACACCATCATTAGTAATAAAACAGCGAGATTTCTTATGCTTCCTCAATGTGTTCTCTGGCTTTTAGTCTTATATTACAGTTGCCAGAGGAAACAAATACAGATGATTCATCTATGCTTCAATATATTGAATTTTAACTAAGTCAAAATTATATGAATCTTTTAACTAAGTCAAAATTATATGAATTGAGCTGAAGTGGTTTTAACTTAATCAAATTTATAGGGTCAATTAATTATTTATTCCTAGTTAATAAAAGAAAGATAAGGTTAAATAATGTATTTCTCTTGGATTTTATTAGAAATTAAGCATGCCTTCATTATGTTTTCAAAACTAATACAAATCTCTATTCTATCTTATTAAAACTTCAAGTATTTTGTCGTTATTCTTTTAAAACATATACAAACTTTATCACATAAAATCATACACGGATTTCTCCTATTTTAGATAAATCACACAAATTATTTATCATTTTCTTTAAAATTACATAAACTTCCCAAATATTTTTTAAAATATACATAAATTTTTAATTTTAGAGTAAGAATAATTTTGATAGATGGTACCATGAAATAATTCTTTTTTTTTTTTAAAAAAAACAAACTAAACATCACAACAATTGTTTTTATTTAAAACTATCACTATTACTTCTCAAACTTTAATCAGTTAGATTTCTAAACTCATTTGTATAATATTGAAAGGACTAACATGTAATTTTTGAAAAAAAATTAAAAATTGTTATCCGGCACATGAGTTGTGAAATTTAGATTTTTGATATTTGTAAAAGGCTAAGGTCCAATCCAATGAATAGAGTTGGTTGTCAAACTCAAAAGATTCTAGCGTATAGAATTTTCCAAGCAGCTTTTAGTTATTGAATTGAATTAAAACCACCGTCATCTTTATATAAAAAAAAACAAAAAAACCACCGTCGTCTTAGAATTATATGCGTACCAACTTTTATTGTGGGGTCAAACAATAAATGTCAATTATTTTATGAAAATTAAAATTACAGTTCTTTCGTGCAGGACCGTTTCTGATTCAACATGTTCCCACCTATCCACTGGGTTAAATTAAATTAGTGTAAAATTATTCTTACACAATATATGGTGATTGGAATTGTTCTGTCTAGGTCAACATGTCCAATCCGTTGGATTGATATGTTAATATTGGATCAAGTAATTCTTTTCTAGGTACCTAGATTACATACCTATGAGTATGGTGAATCACTGTGCACAGATAGGAATTAATTAGCGTTAGCTAAAGGGGGTGGTGTGTGTAATATCTCACTTGACGCCTCATGTGATACCCTAAAAATCGCACATATGATAAGCATTATAATGTGGTAAATAATACCTATTAGAAATAAGTGAATATGTGGTCTCAAAATACTATAGTGTAATTATTATATTTTCTAGGGAAATTTCTAGTGAAATTAGAGGGAATTAAGTATCAAAATCCCTAAAATGCAATTATGGGCCATAAAATGCCCTGAAAATATTATGATAAATACTATGAGGCAACTAAATATTTATTAAAAATTAGAGAGTATGTTGTCTCTAATTTAGATAATTTTTGGGATTATTTTCCTTGAAAAATAATGAGGCAAAAGACAAAAAGTATTTTGAGGACCGAAATGACCCCATTATTTTTAATATTTTACATGAGATAATGATTAATACTAATTAAGAAAATTGTCAACAATTAGTAAGTGATTAATTAAATAATTAATGGCTAATTGTTTAAGCATGAGAAAATGATATATTCAAAGTTAATTTGGTACAAACCCTAATTATAGATTAGTAACCAATGGAGGGTCAAGATTAGCAAGGGAATAATTGTTAATCAATTGGAAATGATTAAGAAATATATTAGATGAATTATATAAGAGTCCCTAAAACATAATCCTTGTGAAATAAAAGAACCAATGGGAGAATTTCTAGTTAAAATAAATATGGGATAATTGGAGGATAATGTGAATTATTGAAAAGCAAAATACTTGACCAACAAATGCCCATCATTTTCGAAAATAATAGAAGAAAAAGAAGAAGAAAAATTGAAAAAATTGTAGTAGTAAACTTAACTAAGAAGTTGTTGAAAAGTCAACATGAAACCCCAACCAATAGGAACACTTGAATATGAGATATTGCTGCAAGTGGAGGCAACATCTTTTGTCAAAAAGATGCTAGGCATTTCGAAAATTTGGAATAGAAAAGGAAAGAGAAAGATGTTGAAATTGTGTATAGGTGTGAACACAAAATCAAGTGGAAGGAAAGAGAGATTTTTGTGAAAAAGCATGTAAGATAAATGAGAACCAATAGAAAATAAATCCTAACTCAAAATCCTTGAATTAGGTTGCTAACAACTGGACATATTATGATTTAGTGTAATTTTGTCCCGAGTTGGACATTACCCGAAGCGATTTCCGTAACCGAAGACGTTTATCCGAAAATGTTCGGCAGGCAACGGAATACCCTGAATGGAATAAAAAATTTAGTTAACCAAGATATTTCCAAAGAGGAAGAATAGACCTTCAGGGGTATGTTGCCGGATTTCTAAGATTCTTCAAGATTACGCGATTAGAACACCGAACAGGGAACTTTATCGGTAGAAGCTCATAAAGAGCACATGGGTGACATCACTTGGGTGACTTCATCTTTGGAAAGATGACATAGGGAGGGACGAATTTGTGGATGAAAATGGAGGAGCAAACTTGTTTGCTAAGTTTTCAAAATGGATGGTTTAGAATTAAAGTAGAAAGGTGCAATTTTGCACTTGAAAAGTCTATAAACAGGCTTCATCTTTTCTCATAATTCTCACACCAAAAAGCTCTTGCTTAGTTCGAAATTTGGAGGAGGAAGAGAAGAAGGAGGAGTCCGGAGAAATTTGTAGCGAAGCCCTGAGTAAGTTCTTCGGTCCTTAGCTTTTAAGTTCTAGTCTTTTGTTCGATAGTTTTAGTAGAAATGTTAGTTAGATCTAGGAAGTAGGAAATGAAATTCCTATTCTTGTTTTTAAGCCTCATTGCATTGAAAGATGCCTGATGAGGTAAAAACATAGTAGGGATTGAGTTTCTGAAAGTTGGGAGTCAAAGTAGCGAAGCTCTGACAAAATTCCGCCGATTAGTGGGGTCAGGGGTAAAATTGTCATTTTTGACTAAAATGTCCGTCATAATGTTTGATCATTAATAAATGCGCTATTGTCCTTATAGGATATCCCTGATTACGTTCTGACCAACCGTCGTACCAAAATTCCGTCAACGAAGGTACGTTCGTGTACTAGTAACACTAACTCTGATGGTTATTGTATGCATATATGTATTTCCTCCGTCATGCTGTATTTTACATGTGACTGTATTGTTGTTGCCGTCCATATCCGATTATGTCCAGTGTCCATTGTACCTTAATCATACATCCGACTGTATTACATCCAACTGTATTATTGTCCATTGTGCCTTAACTCTATATCCGACTGTACTGTTATTGCCGTGCATATATGATCATGTACATTTCTCATTGTGCCTTAACCTTGCATCCGACTGTATGGTTATTGCCATATATATATCTGATATGTATACCCTATGTCTGACCGTAGTAAATTTTGCCAAAAGTTTATGAATGTCTGTCGTACATATATAGTGTATATAAACATGAGGTTAACTGTTACCTGAGGTCCGGATGCATCGGATCTCAGCCCTTAATATTGCTGTCCTCGATGTTTGTGCACATTTAATGCACGCATCGTTTCACATATGTCATCATTGCTTTTGGGGTGAATGGTCTCTTTTACCCTTGCCTCTTGCGATTCGTAACTTCGATGGTTATGTCTTTATACGCCCATTTCCCCCCATTCTCATCACTTCAAATTCATCGTTTGCTCTTACTTCTGAGAAACCTCTCATTCTCTTCCAAGAATCATCTTCTCTCGATCTTCTGGTTCACACACTTAGGGTTTCATAAACCTTTTCCATACTAGGTACTTCCACCATTCCTCACTACATTCTTTGATTTTGCTTGAAGTTCTTAAATTAGTTGTTGCTTTGTTCTTGTTTCTTAATCTGTGTCTTCCAAGGAAGTCATGAACTCCCTTGTTTTCTTTTGTTATTTTACTTTTGTGATTTTTCCATGGGTTGTTCGATAGTACTCTATGTTATGTGTTCCTCATCAATCATGAACTAAATTTGTTTTGGTTGAATGGGGATGGATTCCTAAGTTGTAGAATGAACCCAGTTTGCTAGTTTTCATTTTAATAAATTCAGTTTTTTTAACAACATTTTAATTCATAGCTGATTAGCAGATGCTAAGGGTTATCTCAGTGGTCTTGGCTTACCGGACGGGAGTCAATGTTAGACCTTTGTTAGACAATGTTTCCTAGGCGAGCCTGTGCACAGCTCGACCTAAATTATAGATGCCAAGAATGGATCTACCACTCATAACCAGAACACCTAGAGCTAATTAGACAGACTGAACTGGAAATCGCCATAGGAATATGGGAGAGTAAGGTTAAGACTGTATTTATAGGATTGCGGAAGCTTCTGTATAGGATAGAGGTGGGTTGATTGAATAACGTTGCGACGGTGATTATACTGTAGTCTTGCAGAAGCTATGCAGCCTAATTGCTATAGCAATGGGTTGTATGCAGACTGGGGGAAGAACATAACTTATGATGAAATCCAAGCTCAGCCTACTTTTAAAACTGATATCTTCCTTCAACTTTCGATCACTTGTTTCTTTATTGTCATTAGTAATAGTTAAACCAAACCAAACCAACTATAAATCTTCTCATCACACACTTGTCTTTAGAAACTAACGTCATATTTGGTATCAACAGTCTCTGTGGGACGATACTCTACTCACTCTTTATTACTTTGATTGACTGGTTTACTTGCCATAAGGGAATTCGACCAACAAGTTTTTGGCGCTGTTGCCAAGGACTGAAGATACCTTTTATGACCATAAGTTTCTTTTTGATAAGTTGTGTTTACCTCACCAAGCTCACTCTCTATATCTCTGATTTTCAGATACATTATGTAGTGTTTGCGTAACTCGCCCACTGCCAACCTTGAGCCATACGATCCTCAGATTAAACGAACCTATAAGCAGAGGCATAGAAAGCAGAGGCACGGGAGTCACTTTAATGACTCTGCACACATGTCAGATATACAAGTTAATCAAGATATGGATCGAGAAGAGCAACCACTGCCTAATGGGGACAACCAGATACCTCAGCAATCGAACCGTAACATTGATCTAGACTGAGCCATCATGGAGTTTGGAGTTCCTGACCTGACCAAACTCAACTCGGCCATCACACCTCCAAACGTAACGACAGGACAATTTGAAATCAAAGGTGTCATGTTCCAAATGCTCAATTCAGTCAGACAATTTGGAGGACTCCCATCAAAAGACCCTCATTTGCACATCAAATCATTTATGGAGGTCTGTGACGCTTTTGTCATTCTAGGAGTAACTACAGATGCCTTTAGAATCAAATTATTCTCATTCTCACTCAGGGACAAGGCTCAAGGATGGTTAAACACACTGCCTGCTCAATTTATAACCTCCTGAAATGACTTGGGTAGCAAAATTCTGCTCAAACTCTTCCCACCAAGCAAGAATTCCTAGCTTAGGGAAGATACCACCAGCTTCTAACAGTGCCCTAGTGAATGCACTTATGAGGCTTGGGAACGAGTCAAAGACCTTCTCAGACGATGCCCACAACACGGACTGGTTGAATAGGTGCAATTGGAGAACTTCTATAAAGGTCTGGATGGACAGACATAATCCATAGTCAATGCCTTTGCAAATGGTTCACTCTTGATGAAATCCTATAATGCTAGGATAGAATATAGATGAAGAGAGAATGTTTAATTATCTCCACGGCATCTATTGCTTAAGTCCAACATTGGATCATTTGTAGCAATTTAAAAACCGCTACACTAACTACTACAATGTTACAAACTTGTAGCGGTTATCGTTTGGCAAACCGCTACAAAATGTAGGCTGTTAACATTTGTAGCGTGGAAAAGCACGGAAGGTGACACGTGGCCACCTCCCATTGGCCAAACCCTTTATTTTTGGGCCTGAATTTCGTTCAAGTGTGAATGCAAAGAAGGGAAAAAGGGTTTTTGAAAAGTTGCTTTGGACGGTCCGGATCATACCATCAAAGTTGATCCGACGTGAAACCCTACCTCCTTTTCTATAAATACCCACCCCTCCCCTTTGGTTTTCTCACATTTGAGAAGCAAGAGCTGATTTAGAGAGAGAAAGAAGAGAGGAGCTCTGGAAATTCCCGTGGCTCAGGTAGTTTTCGATGCAGGAGCTTTAAGCTTTCGTAGTTCTTTCATAGTTAGAGTAGTAATGCTAGAGTAGCCTTTATTTTTCAAAGTATGATTAGATATCATATGATAGGGCTATTTTAGTCTAGAATTTCGAAAATCATAATTGCGTCGAAGTTACGCGAAATTTCGGGAAAATTTGTAAGAGTAACGAAGTCTTTGGCGAAATTCCGGATTAGGGTAGAAGGGCAAAATGGTAATTTTTACCTAAAATGCCGATTATAATGTCAAATCACTAATGAAAGTGATATTACTCTTATAGGGCGTCGAAATCCTAATTTCTGCCGTTCTGTTTGCCCGACAGCCGTTGTTGGAGATTTCACGATTTTAAAGTAAAACGTGCTAGAAATATAAATCCAGTCACGAAGGTATTGTTACATGTAACACTAACTCGATGGTTATTGTATGATATGTGTGTTTCCTCTGTCATGTGTGTACTCTGATTGTACTTTTACGTCCTGCGTTATGTTTACATTTATCATACTTGACATGCGTATACGTATCTTGTCCGGCGTATTATTATCCATCATATCATACATCCAGTAATATCACTATCCATTATGCCTTAACCTTCCGACCGTATTGTTCACGGCGTGCATATCTGATTATGTACACTCCTCATTGTGCTTTAACCTACATCATTGTATTGTTATTGCCATACATATCGATTATGTATTCCCATGTCGATCATAGTAAATGTTGCCAAGATATTTGAATGTCTGTCACATATATATGTTGTATATAAACATGAGGTTAACAGTTACACGAGATCCAATGTGGTAAATGGATCTCGGCTCTTAACATGTCAGTTCGGGAGGGCCAGGATCGAGAGAAGGACAAGCGACGCTAGGAGTAGCGGTGAAGACTTCTTTCGTTATACTTTTGAAACACTCTTGCCATTTGTTTAAATGACAAGACATGCTACCATGGGTATTTTAATATATATATCGGTTACTTAATCGCTCAGGTGCACTACTGATCATTTTGAAATGATGTTTAGAAAAAAAAATTTATCTTGCTTTAGAAAAGTCGGGATGTTACATTTGGTATCAGGCGGTTTTCTGGCATGGATCGACTAAGTTATTACGGATAGTTTGGTGCGAAGGCAAGGCTAGTTTACGTGGGTGTGCCATCGGTCGCCGTGAACTCGGTGAGGCCCCATGGTAGACACTTACTGGCCATTACGATGGTTAACGGAGTTAGGTTAAGCCTTTTCAAAATTTGGAGCATATTTTGAAAATAAGTCGATATAGGCACGAGTCGGTGTACGATGCATGCCATTATACCATCCGAACGGTGTACCACCTCGTTGGTGCATCACTCACGATACTGCCGGTTTGTGCACGTTAATTCTATTCTAGCACAGGCTCATCGCAGGCCGGGTCACGCGGATGAAACTCCGAGACCAATAAAGATAGTACATGCAGTATTTACTCATGTAGAGGAACTCCGATACGAAAATCGTACCCGCTTCGAGTAGACCAAATAAATGAAATTCGATGAAGGAGATTTTGCGAGTGTATTCGTTTGTAGTAAGTGCGGTAAAGGCCGGGGCAGTGTAAATGCTAAGCGCGATAGAGTTTAGAGACTAGTGTGATAAAGTCGTTTTGCGGAATGTCTTCCTGTATCTAAGTTAACGTTTCCTCTAATCAAGGAACGCGACATGGCGAATCGAGAGGCCCGGAGCTCCCGAGGCGGGGCGGAGGCGTGATGGAGGACGAGGTAGACAACCTCGGGTAAATCCGGTACCAAACCAACCGGAGCAAAGTTGAGAAGAACCCTACAGAACAGGGGGCTCTCGTACTCTGGAAGAAAGCGGGAGGCAGAGACGGTTGCATGATCGGCAAGGCGAGGAAGAACAACATTCGAAGAAGAAGAAGATGAGCAAGGAGATGAGCACGATGAGGAACTGAGGAGTCAGACAGATCCCGATCACCTCCACGACGAGGGAGAGGCATGCGGACCACACAAATCACACGGTTTGCAAGTTTGAAGCCACATTGCCGTTAGTGGTAAGAATGAGTTAGGCGAAGATTGGATGATGAGCCTAGAAAAGATCTTTGAAGTTATGGAATGCCGGAGGCCAAAGCCAACTTGCCATCTATAAGCTCGCGGTGATGCGCATCGATGGTGGAAGAGCGTTGCTACAACCTTGCGAGACCAGTTTTGCCTTGTCGCTTGGGAGAAGTTCATAGCAATGAACAATATTTTCCTCCTCAACACAAGTGATTAAGGAGGAGGAGTTTCTTCATATCGGAAGGCTATGATGAATCATTTGATGACTACTTTGCTCGGTTCACCAACATCACGATATTCTTCATACGAAGAGTAATCAATGAAAGCGGAAGGCGAATAGGTTGACATGCGGGCTAAAGTATGAAGTTAGGGAGAAGTTTCTCGATGTTTCCTAATATGGCTAAGTGTGGAGTCATGCCGATTGATTGAGCGAAATCTCAAGGCTGCGTAAGTTTCGAAAGTCCAACGTGCAACACGGGTTATAGCGAGCGGCCAGTGAAAATTTCTCACGGAAGAGAAGCACCGTGGAGTTTCATTCCGGACTAGGCGGCGGAACAACCCAAAAATGGAGACCCGTAGTGTCCAAAATGTGGGAGGTATCATCTCCAAAATCTTGAAACGGCGGGAAGGCGATATGATGTCAAAAGACACATGGTGTACACCATCCCGAGAAAGTTGCGGCATTAAAGCCACAAAAACCGGTAAAACGCTAACATACGGAACGAAGGACTCCGGAGATGATTCAAGGTACTATTCCACTTTCATCTAGTAATACATGCTTATAGATAGCTATCTTACGTAACGTATTCAATGTTTCTTCGTAATTAAAAAATTCGACCGTGATCATGTCATTGAGTAGGAGGTATCTTATGTTGCCATGGTGTATGGGAACCATGGAGACATTTTGGTAATCTTGTGTTAACATGGTGTATGGGAACCATGGAGACATTTTGGTATACGTGGTGTTGCTTAGCGGTGTATGGGAACCACGGGAAACATCATATATCAAGGTACAATATGACAAGATCGTAGTGGTTAAATCAGCAATTAGTGAAGATTCGACGCGTATAGTCAGTCAGGAAGGACTGAGCCTAGCGAGTCCGGGGTTCGAGTAGTAGTTTGAGTACAAATTTCGAGACGAAATTTTGTTTAACGAGGGGAGAAATGTAATACCACAAATTTGAATTAGGAATTTAAGGGCCAAAGTGCCAAAATGACCAAAATACCCACAGGAGGAGAATTGGATAATTTGCAATTAGGTCCTAAAACGTTTGGGAATTTGCAAATAGGTCCCTAAATACATTGTGGGTTATAAATACCTGTGAAAGCTATAAAAGAAGCAAGTAAAAATCTATTTAAAATAGGGAAGGATATTGTCCCTAATTTAGGTAATTTATTAAGTTACAAACTTGGAGAAATTGTAGAAGAATACTCAAAAAGTAAGGAAATGACCATAATACCCTTGCTATTATGGAAAAATGCAGAATGCATGAAAAATCTCATGTTAAAGCAAAGGTTAAGGGGTAATGTGGTATTCTAATTAAGAAAATTACTAAGCGTGATAACTGAGTGATTAAGTATTTATTAGCAAATTACTTAAGCACAAGTATAGAAAATTCGGTTAATTAATTGGAAAATTTGAAGGAAAAAGGATGAGTTTAGGTATTTTTAAGCCTAAATGCAAGAATTGACCAATAGGAAAATGTTGTGAGAGATTATGTAAAAATAATTATTTAATTAATTAAATAATTAATTAAAAAGAAAGTGCAGAAAATAAAAGAAAAAAACGAAAAATAAATAAATAAATAAGAAATAAAAATAGAAAACTTAGTTGATAAGTTAAGTTTATTATTTTATTAATATAATTAATTAAAGTAAAATTATGTGAATAGTAAAATGGGAAATAGGAAACGGATCCTATCTAGAGATCTAGGAATGGGATTCCCAAAGTCAAGGTAAAATATTAATCGGTGGGTTTTTATCTTCCGTTAAACTCTTGCGGAAGTTAATTACAGCGTTGTGCTTTTCTAATAAGACGAAATAGGGAAATTCGAGAAAGGCCGGATAGCGGGACGAAAAGGTTATGTTGTGACATTTGGAAAAGAATTGGGAATTTTCATGAACATATTTGGATTCGTGAATTTTAAGAGATGAGTGTTTAGAAAACAAGTTTCGACCAGACGCGTTTGGACACGTTTTCGAAAGACTCAAGCGGGCTGTTGGAGCCCTATATGGAATCAAAATATAGGTTAACTTGGACATTTCTACTAAGTGAGGAAATGGTTTCAAAGTTGTAAATCAGAATTTTGAGATTTTTCGAAATCGCGAATCGGGTCGGATCGAAATCGGTCTGGCTTACGGAAGGTGACACGTGGCCACCTCCCATTGGCCAAACCCTTTATTTTTGGGCCTGAATTTCGTTCAAGTGTGAATGCAAAAAGGGAAAAAGGGTTTTTGAAAAGTTGCTTTGGACGGTCCGAATGCTTCTCATGAAAGTTGATCCGAAGCCAGAAACCACCTCCTTTTCTATAAATACCCACCCCTCCTTTGGTTTTCTCACATTTGAGAAGCAAGAGCTGATTTAGAGAGAAAGAAGAGAGAGGAGCTCGGGAAGTCTGCGTGAAGCTCGGGTAAGTTTTGATCTGGGAGCTTTAAAGTTCTCAATAGTTAGAGTAGTAATGCTAGAGTAGCCTTTATTTTTCAAAGTATGATTAGATATCATATGATAGGGCTAAGTCTAGAATTTCGAAAATCATAATTGCGTCGAAGTTCGGGAAGAAGTCCAACATTGGATCATTTGTAGCAATTTAAAAACCGCTACACTAACTACTACAATGTTACAAACTTGTAGCGGTTATCGTTTGGCAAACCGCTACAAAATGTAGGCCGTTAACATTTGTAGCTGTTTATGATCAAGACCACTACAAAATGCTGGTGGGATTTTAAAAAGTTTGAATTTGTAACTTGTAGTTGTTTGTGTCTAAATAACCGCTACAAAATGAAGATCATTTTAAAAAGTAGCGGGCTTTTTGTTTTGAATTTCAAATGCTATACTTTAGTAGCAGTTTCTGTATCTAAACTGCTACAAAAGTTAACAATTTATATTTTATTTAATTATTTAAATTTACTCCATTATTATGCTTATAATAAATATATTCAACTAAAATTATATCATCTTTTTATATTTTCAATAAAAATTGTTATACAATATAATGAACATTAATAAACTAATATAAATTAATATAAGTATTAAAATATTATTCCATTATCAAATGTCTGATCATATAACAAGCAACATAAAAGATAACAAACATTTTAAAGACATAAAATTGTCCAAAAATAAAAATATACTATATATAACAAACCTTTTAAATACAAAAATGTCTACAAACATAAATAAAAGCTAACTATTAGGAGCCTGATATCAGGTCCTGTCTCAGGTGGGGCTGTCTCGTGGGGGGTAGGATCAATGTGCGCAGGAGCAGAGGTAACAACACCCTCGTCTTTAGTAGGAGGAGCTGGAGGGGGAGCATCAAAGGTGAATGTAGGACGAGGCGGGGGAGATGGAAACTTCCTATGATGAGCATACCAAGTGCCGGCCTGGTCCTGAAACTGCCTAGTAAGCTCCTAAATCTTGGCGTCAACCTGCTCGGCAATCATCACCTGAACCCCCTCAGTTGTCGGCCTTTTCGTGCCAGAGGTTCTGGCATCAGAGGCGGTGCTCTTGCCATAGACCATGTTAGGCCCGACGCCTAACCCCCTACCCCTAACACGCCCAGGATGTTCAACTAGGCTTATGGCAGCTTTCAATGGAGCATTAGGATCCACAAACCCTTATGACTCCGGGGTCTAGGACTGTCACAATGATGCCTAAGTCTGCTCGGTCCGCTCCTGGCGCGCACATTTTATAAGAACAATATAAATAAATTAAATAAACTATATAAATTACTTGTATGTAACTTTTTATCAACTCCTCTGCTTGCTTAGAGGTTACCGTCTCGTCATGGTGTCTATGAGTATATTTGAACTGCTCCCCATAGTCTGTTTGACGGTTCTCCTCCTGAGCCTTCCTCTCCTGAAAGAATTAAAATAAATATGAACTTTGTTACTTCAAAAATAAAAAATTAATAATTCTCTAATATAAAGCTAAAATTAATTTAACTTTAAAATTACCAACTCACTGTAGGTCACATCAAATGTCTTGGATCCTGCCGTGTGATGGATTCTCTGCTGCGACCAACTTCTGGTGTTCCTCTAGGGTAGAGCCTGTATAAGGTACGAAACCTTACAATAATTGCAAAAAATAATATTTATTAAGAAATTAATAATTCTTTAAAAATGTACCTGTCCCTATGGGCTCCTCCTAAACTGAACAAAACTCGCCCAATAATTTGCAAGGGCGCTGTATGGGACGCTCTCAATCAGTTGCTGCAAAGGAGTCGTCTCATCCTTATTCATCTTGTTATAGAGATGACCCCTCTGGTTCTTCTAGTCGTCCTCTATCTTCATTAGTGAGTACCTCTTCCTATTGCCTCGGACTTTAAACTTATGCTGTATCATAATTTAATTAATAATTAATAAATTAATAAATTAATTAATAAATTAATTAATTAATTAATAAATAAACTAAAAATTATAACTATTTACATCTAAGATATAATTAAATGAAATAACTTATCTGCACAACTTTCTCAAACGCTGTGTCCTTCAGTAATTTCAGAACATGCTTCCAACTCTGGAAGTGGATGGGGAACCACACCCAATTCCTGCTTATTTCCAACAACCAGTGGTTAAACAGGTGACCACTGTTCCCAATCAGTTGGTCTGTGAACTCATTCATGTAAACTATGACGCAAGGCCCTTGCAGCAGATTCACACCGGGAACATCCAGCTTACTCCTGCTAATGTTCCCCTGCAGATTTGCACAATTATAAGAACATTTTTGTATTAAATTTAAATACAATTTAATTAATTGTAAGGAATTTAAATTTAAATTTTGTCACAAAAATAATTAAATTTACATTCGATATCCACCTCAAATCCGATTGAGTGCGAAGATGAAGGTCGGGAGTTCCCTTGGTTCCGCTCTTCCTCCTGATCAATAAACCACTCCACCTCACCTATGGGAAAATCGATCTCTATCTTAGCATTTTCATCAATGTCGCTGAGGGATAGATGTACGTTTTGTCCTTCCTTTAGGGTCTCCGGCTGTGGGATTGGCTCCTTTGAGAAGAGTTGATCTATCTCGATCCCCACCTGCGATGGCAGAAGGACATTTCTACCCTCACACCCCTCCCCATGGCCCCCTCTACTACTGCCCCCCTTGAGGCACTCTACCACATACTACCTCTTTTACTTTCCCTACATTTCTCATAGAATCCATAACTCGTAAATGTTGCAGCTAAACCTAAGATAGCGTGAGAGAAGGAAAGTTGTAATATCCTAATTTTTGGGCCTATAGACTTGAGAATAAGCCTGTATCGGCAGAAGACTAGACCCAATTTAGGAAGGGTGATATTAAATTTTGGAGATATTCTATGGAATTTTCATTAAGTCATTAGTAGATGATATTTATTTATTAACGTAAGAGATGAGGAATTGTTCATAAAAGCTTGGTTAAATAAATTTGGTCAGTGGACATTGTATGTATAGGCCATAGAAATTAAAATGTCAATGCAGAAGGGCACAAAACACTTATATGGTGTTAATCGGTTGGTAAAAATGCCATTAAGCTATGTCCTAAGGTATGAGACAAATAGTTGAGCAAAAATGTGCTTAAATAGATATGCACATGACATGTCCTGGATTGATAAGGGTTCCCTGCGTTTTAGAGGAAATAAGAAGGAAATATTGAAATTCCAATGTAAGCCCAAGATTGTAACAAGTAGTAAGATAGAAACTTAAGACCATTGGGCTAGGAGGAAGACAATTCTTGGAGCCCAAATGGAAGGCCCATTTCGGTCAAGACAAGGAAGGAAGGAAAGGAGAAGTATTCATGAAGCCATATGAAGATTTCTAGAAGCATAAGTGGTTTGTGGAAGAAGCAAGCTTGAAAATTGAAAAAAAAGTGTCATCATTATCATGACATCATCTATAGTACATCATCATTGAAAATTATGAAGAAAGAAAGAGACCTCGGAAACACAAATTTTCTTCCCAAAATGTCCCTAATATTTCAGTTTTCAAGGAGTAAGAAAGAGAGAAAAGTCATGGAAAAATAAGGCAACATTTAATTGTGAAAGAGGGATAATTGGACATATTATTTAAGCAAAATTTAAAACTAAATTTCCTCTCCCAACAATCCATATATCTTGGCCTAGAAGGAGAAAGAATAAAAAAACAAGAAGAATTAAGTAAACAAGTTTCTAGAAGACTATGGAAAAATCAAGAAAGAGAATGGCTTCTTGAACAAGCCAAGCATTTCTTGGTGACCAAGTTGGGAGGTTGGACATTTTAAAAACACACTTTCTCTCTCATTTTGGGGCTGCATTTTGAAATAGAGGAAGAGAAAGAGAGAGTCAAGAATCTACTACCAAAGAAAGCAAAAGAAGCTCAAGAACACAAGAGAAAGCCAAAGATCTAGCCTAAGGTAAGGGTTGTGAATTCTTTCCTACTCTCACTTCTACCTTCTACCATATGTTAAGACCCTAAATAAATCACTCCCTCATCTTGTTGGAGGATCTAGGACGAAAGGTAGTAGGGGAATACAAGGAGGACAAGTTGCTAGAAGATCAAGCATCCATGCCAAGTAAGTTTCTATTTCAAACTTGTGATTTCTTGGTTGTTTGAGCTTGGAAATGGTTATCTCCTTGAGCATCTACATATATATTGGGTCTGATTGGTTAATAAAAAGAATGAATACAGGTTAAAGTTAAGATTCATGGCGTAGAAAGGTAGATCAAGCTTGATATAAGAAAGATATGTTGCTAAAATGGAATTTTGATTTGTTGTTGGTAGTTTATGATTTTCGTCGAGCTGCTTGACCTTGAGGATATGATTAGATTTTGATGGTTTTAAAGTGTTTAAGCTGAGATTTTGTACGAGGATGAACTTAGATCAAGATTTTGGAAGCCAAAGAGGAAGTTTTCAAAACATCGAAAAACTGATTTGTGTAAATCCTGCGAAATCAGTCGGTTTGTGAAAGGTTTTTGGAACATTAAATGAGCTCCTAAAAAGTCTTGCTTTGAGTCAGCAAACAAAATATTTTTGAGGAGGAATTATTTATATTTATATTTTGGTTATTCTAGGGTTAGCTTCATTTTCATGCACCTGGGGAAAATTTACTAATATTTGTGGTCGAATGTTAGGTAGTAACCTTAATCCTCATATGCTTCGTATTACTTTGTATGTCCGTTTTCCATGATTGTGGACTTGTGTCTCGTGAGGGGTACATGAATTTGTGCATTTAGTGTAGTTTGGGTTTGAGGCCCGACTACTGTGATTTTCCCAGCGCTGTGGATCCAGGGCTTGTTTTGATTGAACAATCTTGCGTTTGTTTTTAGGACATGTGGTCCTTTCACAATTAACATTGCATATATTGTATGTTTTTATTATGTTACTGTGCGTGTTGTATTGAATGTTTTGTGATATGGTGTTTTTCCCGATTATGGTTGCTTACATGCATTTCATATACAATTTGTATGAGATTAACGGTTACTCTGAGATCATTCGAGATTTCAGCCTATTTTAAGGACATAAGTGGTACTTCTAGAGCTGATCAGAGATTTAAAGGTAAGGACACGGAGCATTGACATGGATTCTGAAGAGGTTGTGAATGAAAATTTGGTGTCATTATATCTTAATTTTTGGAGGGCTGTATAATATTTTTGGTAGCTTTGGTATCATATTCAGATGACTGTATATTAACCCTCCGGGAAATTTATTCTTTTGTCATCATATTTACTTTACCAGTATATTTACCGTCCAAACTGTTTGCATGCTCTGCTGCGTAAATACTCTGATGCTTGACATAATATAACTTGGGTATATGTGTGGGTGTGTGTATTGGAATAAAAGTAAAAGATCACATTACTCGCCACCTGAAAAGGCGAGGCCGGTAGGTGTGTAACAAAAGTTGAGAGGCGAAAATTAAAACCTTGCGTGGTTTGTTTTGTGGTGGCAGCGTGGGTTAAAAAGGCATGATTTTTGTAGCGGTTTTGTGACTTAACCGCTACAAATATCAAACATTTGTACCGGTTTGTCATAAACCGCTGTAAAATACGAAACCCTACCTCGTCCAATGTGACATTTTGTAGCGGTTCTATAACCACTACAAATGTCTTGACCCATGACATTCTGTAGTGGTTTTGGAGATATAACTGCTACAAATGTTTGACAATTTGCATTCTGTAGCGGTTTTAAGGCAAAACCGCTACAAGTTTTCGTCATTACTGAAGATAGTTGATAAATCCCTAAATTTACATATTTTATCCCACCTTATTCATTTATTTTGGGGACTATTTTAGGTTAATTTGGATATATTAGATAATATTTGGATTGTTAGCCAATTTTAGGAAATAATATAAATCTGAATTAATTATGAGATTATTGGGCCTAATTTATTAATATTCTGATTAATATCTTGTGATTAAATAATAATTCTAATATATGATAGATCATGATTTTATCATATTTAGATCCTATGGTGCAGAATTTTTCAGGGAAGTTAAAAAGAAATCCAATGGTGGAATTTTATTGGACTCAAGTTGACGGTGGAATATCACCTAGAGGGGGGTGAATAGGTGATCATATCAAACTTTTATGGGATACACTTGGAAAATAAATTACTAGAGTAAGGGAAGAGAAATGAACACAAAGAGATTTATACTGGTTCGGTCTAAAACTTTGACCTACGTCCAGTCCTCAAGTACACCTTGAGATTTCCACTAACTCTTTAATCACACGTACAATTACCCACTCTGTAACTTAGAATGATCCTTTCACACTCGGACTCACTCCCCCTTACAAGTTGCAATTGTACACCCTTACTTAAGGTTCCACAACCTTAAGTTTGAATAATAGAAATAATGAAGGTGTTTGACAGCTCCTTACGAGTGAATAAAAATATGAACACTGAAGTACTATAGGTATCCTGGGATACTCAAGATAATCACAGTAATAAGAAAGATGTATATATCGTATTCTCTTGAGTTGCTTCTTCCATTGAATCAGATGTGATTTTATAATGTTTATGATTCATGTCGATGAGTGATTTGCGAAGATAGCCGTTGAGTCATTCTGTCTCTCGGATTTCCAACATTTGCCCTGCATTGAAGGTTTATGACCGTTGCATCATTTAGTGTCTTCCCTTATTTTGTGCAGGGATTCACTCTGAGTAAAGGCTATGTCAATTATTTCCAAATCGAAGGATCTCATTCTCTTCACCATTGATTTGTTTGTTGACGCATGAAGGTAACAATCTGATCTTCTTTTCTGTCAATCAAGGATTGATTTCCTGAAACTCATTTAAAGCAAAAATGGTTAAAAAGGAATTAAATGAGTTTGAATATAATCAGTAATAATGGGTAAGGTTGTCTAATAATCATCAGACATAATTGATCAGAGATACACCGAATCGTTGTTCTGTTTCTATGCTCGAGCAAGTCTATAAGGGGAACTAGAGTTTCTCGCTGCTGCTCGGGCAGGCTGTTATGGCGTGCTCGAGAAAGCCTTAGACATAAGCTGAAATCAGTGTTTCACGGATGTTGCTCGAGCAGACAATATCTGTTGCTCGGGCATGATGCTCGAGCAAGGACAGAAACCTGCTCGGGCAGATGACTTACTGAGAGGACTTGTGAGATGCTGCTCGGGCAAGAGTTTACCTCTGCTCGGGCATGATGCTCGAGCATGAAAAACTTCATGCTCGAGTAGACACTATCCATAGGCGAGAATAGAGGGCTGCTCGGGCAAGCTTATTCCTTCTGCTCGGGCATGGTGCTCGAGCAAGGATATTCAGGTGCTCGAGCAGGCTTAACTTGCATGTGATATTTCACTTCTGCCTTTATGCTGCTCGAGCAAGGAATACCTCCTGCTCGAGCATAGCTGCTCAATTCACAAGGGGAGGCTTTTGACATGATGTTGCTCGGGCAAACACAGGCTGCTGCTCGAGCAAGATTCTTTCAACTTAGTTTAGGAAGTCTGAATCCCGATGATGCTCGGGCATAATCTGTGAGCTGCTCGAGCAAGCCTTGACCTACATATTTTTCACTCAATTTAATAACTCATAAATTTTAATCTTCAAAACACCGAGAGCCAACACAAGTTGGTACCCAAAAGTCCTATTTTCCTCTTATAAATTAACCTAGCCGCCAGAGTGAGAGGACGTTGAGAAAATAGAGAAAGGCCGCAGACACGCATATGTTCAGAAAAGAGACGCAACTGCAACACGCACAAAGACATTTATCATCATTGATTCAATTATCTACGTGGGCTACCTCCATAAATCCAAAATCATCTCAGCTCCTATATTCCTCCAGGATGCACGTTGGCCGAGGTAATTGATTTAATCAGATCCTCTCATTCTTTCCTCATGGTGTTGACGGACTACTTGAAGGAGTTTGAAGAGGAGATTTCCATGGTAGTTTAAACTCTTTAGGAGGCAATTTGGGAGGAGCATGGAGGGAGCCAAGGCCTAGGAGCTTACACTTGAAGACCATATGGGAGTGTTTTTCCTTTTATCGATTTGTTTGAAGACTTTAACATTATTTAGTTTTAGATAATTTAGAGTTGTTTTATTGAGAATAATCTAGTTTTAGATTGTAGACATATTATTTGATTTGGATTAAATTGATAATTTGGATTTGAATTGTGCTAAGATATTTGTTGGGATTTTTGTTTGCAAACCGTTTGATTGTCAATTATATTAATAATTGATTTTTCATTATTGATTTAATTGTCAATTTAGGTTTATCCTCTTGGTTGTTTAATTAGGTTGGTTAATTGTCTAGTTGTTTAATTAGGCAATTGTGAACATGATTTCCAAAAATATCTTGAAACTATCTTAACTAGTTTTAGTGGGTTTAATTAACTAGCGCTCATTCCATTATGAGTTTTCTAGTGGATTAGGTGTTGTTGAACTTGAGGGTTTCCCATGATTCAATTAGTTAATTCCAATCTCATTAATCTCCCTTTGGTCTAGTTAATTAATTTGGGCTAAGAAAGTTAACTCCATGTGAATCCTAAGTTGTCCCCTTCATCACTCATAATTGAATTCGATCTTTGTTGTTTGATTTTCTTTTAATTAATATTTTTCTTAGGATTTTAATTATTCTCTCATAACAAACCCCCCTAAAAATTGCATTCAAATTCATATAGATTAGTTTCACTTTCATTTAGGTTTAGATTAAATTTTCATCTTGCATTTAGTTAGTTAAGTTTCATTTCATTGCATTTTTCATCACCTAAATTCAACCTAAAGAAAACCCACAGCTTGCTCATTGGGAGAATGACCTAGGTTGACCCTAAATTGCATAATAATTTAGGACCTAGTTTAATTGACTGCTTAAGAAGCTCATCAATAGTGCAACACGCCACGTGAAGATTGGATTTTCAAAATAGATATCAATATTCAATGAAAAAGTCACTGACTTATTTTCATCAGAGAGAAACAACTATATTGCAACCTAATCTTCCGTTGCGTGCTGCACTATTTTCTGAAAAATGATTTGAGGGTTGGGTATTATATATATAGGTTGAAAGTTTGTAGCGGTTTTCGTTATAACCGTTACAAATAGTGAAACTTTGTTGTGGTTTCTGCCTCTGTTTTTCCAAATTGCGACTATTATTGTGTCTCTTCGAATTCTGTAGCGATTATTACCTTAGAACTGTTGGTTTTGATTAGTTTTGATGATGTCTTATGTAGATGTCATTATTAAAAGCAAAAAGTTTGAATGATATATTTATCCTCTACATTGACTAACTATTATATTTAATGTACATGTAATATTGATATGAAGAAGATGGAAGTTGGAATGACTAAATTCGGAGTTAAAATAAGGAAATTCAAGCTTTCCGATGAATAGAAGTTGCTACAATTTAATTGCTACAGTCCTGTACATGAATTGCTCTTCCTTGCGTTTGAATCTTGTCAATACTCAAGTATCAAACATGTACTCGCGAGTATCATGCTTCAATTCTTCAGTATGACACTTCAATACTCGAGTATGGTACTTGGCTACTCAAGTATGGTGCATAAACAGCTGCTTTTGTGCTTAAATCCTGACAATACCCGAGTATGGATCAACAATACTCGAGTATGACACTACTCTGATCAGCTCTGTTCTACGATCAGCTTCAGGCGACCTCTGGTAATTCGACAATGTCTCCCAAACCAGAGATTGGATTAAGGTGAAACCAATTTTGTTGGAAACGAGACTTCCAACAGGTCCTAGTCGCACAAAATTAAAGTCTAAAGGAGGTCAGATGAGAGAGATATGAATTTTTGAAGATGACAGTGACATCACCATCACACTACTGACCCCAAGCCTCAATGTTTTAGTATATCTCACAAACTAGAAATCCGATGAAGCTGAAATTGGTGCCATTTGAAAGAAGACTCAAAGGGATTTCCATCAAGACTTGAACCAACCTAAACGAAGTTCATACAAGGAAGTTATGATCTTCGAAAGTGGACACTCGAAATACTGGAAGCAACAGAGTTCGAATCAAAGACTTCCGATATAACTGAACAACATAGATACCCGAGTATAAGCATTGAATACTCGAGTATGGTTGAGTTAGAAGTGTCTGGCATATTTGAATCACAGAGATACTCGATTATGAGTATGGGATACTCGAGTATGTTCGGTAAACATACTTCTGCTGTGTCGAGACTTCGGATTGTGATTCTGGAAATCAATACTATTAATGAGGATCTTTAATGATTTGTTTACTGACCGATTTACTCATATCTTTTCAAATATTTGAATTACAGTACAGGATCATTTCGAAATCTCCATGGGTCACACATATCTGATAATTGATTCTGAAATGATGCAAAACGGACAAATCGTGAGGATCTCTTTTGAACGAACAGACAGCCCCAAATCTTGATTCATTAATGACATTCTCATTACAGGCAAGTATCCTGGATGATCAAGACACTCCAACGGCAATATCATCAAAAGAGAATCACAAACAATCCGATCAGATTATGGGCATTAATGGAATTCAATATGGCAGCATCTGCAATGATCATCTTCAAAGCATTATAAATAGATGAAGTACCACCTGCTCTCAACACACACTGCAGAGAAAACGCACAAAGAGAATCAGAAAGATACTTGCGAGAGTCTAGTTCCGCGATACTCTTGTCAGATACTTTTGAATACTTTCATCCAATACTCTGCAATACTCTCGGTTGATATCTTGTAATACCATGTACTTCAGTGCTTAGAGTTATCTGCTCTTATAGAGAGTTATCCTTCAGCTATCATTTCCTTGTGAAAATCTCAAAGTTGTGGGACTTTGGGATTGAGTTATTTGATTACAACTTGTAAGGGGGAGTGTAATTCGAGAGAGAGAATTGCTCCGAGTGTGTAATCATTTGATCGTAAGTTAGTGAAATCCCGGAGTGTTTCTGGGGACTGGACGTAGGTCAAGAGTTGGACAGCTCCGAGTGTGTAATCATTGCATTCCATTAGCAATCAATCATTTATGTCCTTCAAAATGTTTTCATATTACTAAATAAACCAAAAGTCAATTTGTGCATTATCTTTTAATTTTATGCTTTTGAAATGCACAATTCTGAAATTGGTTTGATTCACTTTGTCTTGTGAAAATGCATACACACGTTTTGAAAATTATTCATACTTTGAAAGTATTTCAGATAGATTTGAAAAATACCTTGAGTGCATTCAAATGATGTTTCAAATTGGAAGTTAATAACAGATATGCTTCAAATTTGTTTATGTTGAATATTTTCTATCCCTCATATATTCATCTTTGGAATTCAATAGGTTGCTTAAATCCTATGATGCATGCAAAAGCTAAAAGTACACGTATTGCTTCCAATCTAGCTACTGGAGCATACGTTTCCTCATAATCAATTCCTTTTTCCTGATTATAGCCTTTGGCAACAAGTCTAGCCTTATTTCTGACTATGATTACTGATTCATCACGTTTGTTTTTTAATACCCTTTTTGTGCCAATGACCGGATTATCTTTAGGCCTAGGTACCAAATCCCAAACTTGATTTCTGTCAAATTGATGTAATTCCTCTTGCTTTACGATTACCCAATCATTGTCTGAAAGGGCCTCATCAATTTTAGAGGGCTCAATGTTAGATATGAATGCAGAGAATGTAACCTTATATAAAGTACTTCTCCTAGTTCTCACACCTTGATCTATATTACCTATGACTTGGTCCAGAGGATGATTCCTAATGAACTTCCAAGCTTTAGGTTGAGATTGATCCGAATTTTCAACAGAATTTTGATCACTATTTTCGAAAACATTTTCTGGACTCTCAAGAGAAGCAGGAGTTGTTTTTGAATAGAATTGATTTTTGTGAGCTAGTTCATCATCATCATCTAAAGACTCATTAGATTTGGATTCGCAAAACACAACATGAATAGAATTTTCAACCACACGAGTACAATTATTGAACACTCTATATGCCTTACTCCTATTTGAGTATCCAAGAAATATACCTTCGTCTAATTTGGAATCAAACTTACCCAGATTGTCTTTACCATTGTTGTGTACAAAGCACTTGCAGCTGAAGATATGTAAATGAGCCAAGTTTGGTTTTCTTCCTTTGTAGAGCTCGTAAGATGTCTTGTTCAGCTTCTTTTGCACATAGGCTCGGTTTGATATATAGCTCGCTGTGCTCATTGGGTCTGTCTAAAAGACTTGTGATGTCTGATTTTCGTTCAGCATTGCGCGAGCCATTTCTATGAGCACACGATTCTTTCTTTCAACTACTCCGTTTTGTTGTGGGGTTCTTGGTGCCGAGAAATTGTGATCAATCCCATGAGCATCAAAGAATTCAGCAAATGCTTGATTCGCGAACTCGCCTCCATGATCAGTTCGAATAGCTGAAATACAAATACCTTTCTCATTTTGCACCTTTTTGGCAAACACAGTAAAGAGATCAAATGTTTCATCCTTTGAAGACATAAACATAGTCCAAGTGAAACGAGAAAAGTCATCTACTATGACTAGGGTATACAAATTACCACCAAGACTCCTAACTCTAGCCGGACCAACTAAGTCCATATGGAGTAGTTGAAGGGGATGATTTGTTGAAATTTCAAGTTTATTTTTAAAAGAGGATTTGGTTTGTTTACCCTTTTGACAAGCATCACATACCATGTCGCTTTTAAATCGAAGTTTGGGTAAACCATGAACTAAATCTTTTCATAGTAACTTGTCCAGTTGAAACATATTCACATGTGCCAATCGCTTATGCCACAGCCAACTTTCTTCCAAGTTGCTAACAAAACATTTTTCAGAACATATTTTAGGTACTTCTAAGGTATAACAGTTACCTTCTCTAGGAGCTTTGAATAATACCTTAAGTTTACCTTTATCAATTGGAAGTCATCCTTACTGACAATGAGGCACTCTTCTGAGTTGAAAAGGATCCAGTTATTATTGTCAGCACTTTGGCTAACACTCAAGAGGTTATGGCAGAGACCTTATACTAAATAGATGTCCTTGATCAGGGGTCCATCCTTTGTACCAATTTCACCAATTCCGGCGATTTTCCCAGATTGGTCACCTCCAAAGGTAACTCTACCACCATCTCTTGATTTCATTGCTACAAATTTAGCTTGATCCCCTGTCATGTGTCAGGAACGCCCGCTATCAATGTACCATTTGTTGGATCTTGATGCTCTCAGACATACCTGCAAATCAGTGAAAAATTAAGTCTTAGGTACTCATTTTTTCTTGGGTCCTTTGGGGTTAGTTCGAGCCTTAGGAACATAGGTTCCCTTAGGTACCCACTGATAGTTACCAACTGGTCTATCTCTTTTATCCTTTTTATGAAAACAAGATGATGTACTGTGACCCTTCCGATTACAATAGTTACAATGAGCAAATGGATTTGAGGTGTGAACATTTTTCTGAAAATAATTCAAATAGGATTTTCCACTGGTTTTCTTTTTGCCTTTTCCTTTATCAAAAGCAGGATTATATCCTATGCCTGAACGATCATTTGTGAATCTCTGAGCTTTCAAAATTACGTTGAGCATTTCACTGCCCTTAGTAAATTGCTCAAGTGTTTTCTTAAGATATAAATTTCTTTTCTCTAAATCCAGGCAATCTTCACAAATCTCATTTGTACATGTAAAATTCTTGACTTGCTGTTCTAGAGTCATATTTTTGTTTTTCAAATCTATGTATTTTTCAGCAAGAGTTTCATACTCAGATTGTATCTCATTATATTCATCAAATAACTCATCATAAGAGGGTTGTGAATCACATACCTCATCGTTGTTTTCAGGTTGTTCTTCTTCTGCAACCAGACAAACATTAGCAGTTTCTTCCTCTTCCTCACTTTCTTCTTCCGAGGATCCATCTCCCCATATGGCAGATACATAAGCCTTCTTTTTGAAACGATTGAATTTCTTCTTCTTCTCCTTCTCATTGCCTTTCAGCTGCGGGCATTCAGATTTGTAATGTCCAGGTTTTTTGCACTCGTAACAAATGATTTGATCCTTATCTTTGGATTCGCGTCTGTTGTTACTTGAGCCTCCCTTTTGAAATTTATTTCTGAAACCTTGGTCCTTCTTGTAGAACCTTTTGAATCTTCGTACAAACATGCCCATCTCCTCATCGACCTCCTCATCTTCATCTGTCTCCTACTTCCTTCACAGCATTGAGAGCAACTCCTTTGCTCTTGCCATTGTTAATCTCGTCTAAGCCTTTCTTGAATATCATTTTGCTTTCATATTCGAATAAACTTCCGAATAGAGCAGCAACTGATGTCATTGATTCACCACGAGCTTCTTTGATTGGTGTGACCTTTGCTTCCCATTCTTTAGTCAAGACATTTAGGATTTTTCTGACTTGAGGGCCTTGCTCATACACTTTACCCAAAGCTGCTAGCTAATTGACCAGATGAGTATAGCGAAGTTGAAACTCAGCAATGGATTCTCCAGTCTTCATTCGAAGAAGATCGTATTCGATTGTCAGTGTGTTGATGCAATTCTCCTTTATGACGGTTGTTCCTTCATATGCGACCTCCAGAGCATTCCACATTTCTCTTGCAGTTGACAGATTGCAAATGCGAAAGTACTCTTGCTGACTAATAGCATTTTGAAGCATAAGAATAGCCTTGCTATTGAGTGTGACCTGTCTTCGATCATTCTCATCATAATCTTCTTCCAGTTTTGCAGATCTAATACAATTTTTAGTAACTGTCGGTAGGTAATCGCCTCTTTCGAACACCTTCCATAGCCCAAACTCGGTTTCCATAACAAATACTTTGAATTTGTTCTTCCAGAACGAATAGTGTAGTCCATTGAATTCGGGTGGTTGGTTGATTGATGCGCCATCTGGTAATATTCCGTCCATGATCTAACTCGAGATGCTAAGCCCAAAAGAGTAACCACGCTCTGATACCAAATGTTATTCTGTAGCGGTACCTCCGCTCTGGCATAACATGGTCTCTCAGCCGCTAATTTTACGCACTGCCTCACGGCCTGTGCAACCAGTGACGGTCACTACCGTCCACTGGCCATGTCGGGGTAAGAACCAACGCTTCGCCACAGATCACACTGTGAGAACCCTCGATCATGGTTAACGTTAACTAGCTCTGATACCAAATGAAAAGGAATATCACCTAGAGGGGGGGTGAATAGGTGAGATAAAAAAAAATTCTTTCCGAAGATTCACACAGAAAAATAAAGAAGACAATAGACATAGAGAGATTTATACTGGTTCGGTCTAATACTTCGACCTACGTCCAGTCCCCAAGCACACCTTGGGATTTCACTATCCTTTCAAATGAGCACAATTACACACACTGTATAAGGACGATCCTAACACTCTCGGACTTACTCCCCCTTACAAGTTGTAATTTGTACACCCACACTTAAGGTTCCACAACCTTAAGATTTGAACAAAAACAAATGAAATAGTGTTTGATTCCTCACTTAATGAGTAAATATGTGAATCACTGAAGCACAGAAATATCAGAGTAATTAATGAAACAGTAGAAGTAGTTGAACTAATTGAATGCACAAAGTTTCGGTAGTTTGGAGAATTCAATGCTTCGATTATTTATAGATGTTGTAATAAATGACTGTTGGTGAAGCTTGAAGATTATCCGTTGTGACTTATGAATGTATCCGTTAGACAGTGAAACCTCGGACAATGTTCTTCGCCGTTCAAATAATCCAGGTGGATATTTTAGTTTGACATTCTTCTTCATTCCTTTTGTTTTGCCCATTGTGAGATGGTATTTAATGCTCAGATGGAATGTAGAAGAAACCTTTACATCGATCATAGTATTGTTACAAATTTTATAGAGAATATGGTAACTGCATTTAATGCGTTTCTGACACAAATTGCTTTCTGAAAATTTGATGTTTAATCCATGCTTAATTCATCTGAAACTCATTAGCAAACTGATTAAAAGGAATTAGAAAGAGTAATGAGTAACAATAAGATGTATTGAAATTAATACAGTGATTTCAAAAATTTTGTAGACAGAGTTTTCAAAACAGAGGGATCTTGCTCGAGCAAGAATCCATGCTTGCTCGGGCAAGAATCCATGCTTGCTCGGGCAAGCCTCTTTTGAACAAGTAAAAATTGATCCTTATCGCTGATGCTCAAGCAAGGATATTTGTCTGCTCGAGCATGGTGCTCGAGCATGGAGTTTTCCATGCTCGGGCAAGCTCTTTCAGAAGAACAATAAAATATGTCTCAAACGCTGATGCTCGAGCATGCCATTATGCTTGCTCGAGCAAGCCTCAGGCAGAGGTGAAAGTTTGTCATTTTAGCGATGCTGCTCGAGCAACCTTTTTCTCTTGCTCGAGCATGAATATATCATGCTCGGGCAGGCGTCATACAGAAGTGGAAAAATAAGAGCTTGAGATATGCTGCTCGAGCATGAAAATTTTCATGCTCGGGCCGACATCATACAAAGGTGAAACTTTAGTGTTAGCGGAGTGCTGCTCGAGCAAGCTTTTTCTTTTGCTCGAGCAAGCCTTCTTCGCTGCTCGAGCAAATCTATTTAACTTGCATATTTTTGCTTCTGCCCCAATTCTGCTCGAGCAAGGAAATTCTCCTGCTCCAGCATGATTGCTCAAATCATTTAAAAAGCCTCTGTCTCGATGTTGCTCGGGCATGCTAATTATGTTGCTCGAGCAAGGTTAACTAAAATCAATTTGAATGCTCTGAAACCCGATGATGCTTGGGCATGATCAATGAGCTGCTCGAGCAAACCCTATTTCACACACTTATAACTCAATTCAATAACTTAGAAATTGTAATCATCAAAACACCGAGAACTAACATTTTGAAACTTCTCAAGTGCCGTGAGTTTGAATTTCTCACTTCCGCCAACTGGTTTACCAACACGAGGGATTAACAACTTTGTTGTTGATGGCTCTAGCTCTGGCTCAGGACAATCGTCTACACGAGGTGGCCAGTTGAATGATGTCTCAATGTCATCAAAGTACCTAGAACAAAAATACAAGACCTCATCCCCAATATAACCTTATGCTATTGAACCTTCAGGCCACGCCTTATTCCTCATGTAAGATTTCAATTTTCCAAGCAACCTATAAAGTAAAGAAGGAAAAATGTCGATACATCAATGGTTAAACATGCGACTAGGGAGTAATGCTAAAGTAATTATTTTTAAATGAGTACCTCTCAATAAGATACATCCATCGGTACTAAACTGGGCCAACAAGCTTTGTTTCGTGAACAAGGTGTACTATCAGGTGAACATGACCGTGAAAAATGACGGAGGAAAGATCATCTCCAAATGACACAGCGTAAGAATGATTTTCTACTGCAGCTAGTCGAGCTCCTCCACGATCAAAACCTTAGAACACAACTTCTGAAAGAAAGTACGAAGCTTGACTAAAATGATAGACACATCGAGAGGCAACGTATTTTTTATGGCCAGCGGAAGTAACTATCGCATAAGCACATGTGAGTCATGACTCTTCAGTCCAATAACCTTTCGAGCCTGCACGTCAACACATTGTGATATGTTGCTTGAATACCCATCAAGAACTTTTATTTTATTCAACGTTGTGAGAAAGATTTCCTTATTCGGTTTTGTCAGGGTGAATTTTACCGGTTGAAATCTGTCATGCTCATTCGGCTACGCGTCTACACGAATGCCCATCTCCCGTAAATATTTTCTCGCTTGAAGATGATCTTTTGACTTGCCTGGTGCGTTGAGAATCGTGTACAACACATTGTCGCACACATTCTTTTCAATGTGCATGACATCCAGACTGTGTTGGAGCAAATTATCTTTCCAATAGGGAAGAGAAAAGAAGACGCTGATCTTTCGCCATTGCTGGGGTGTAGAACTAGAAGCCCTGGCAGTCTTTGTCTTGAACTTTGCAGGATCGTCTTTTTTCCTATACTGAAATTCAACTTCCTGAATCTGCTCTATGATTTCTGCACCGCATAAATTCCGAGGAGGTCCTCTTTTTTCCTGTTGCCCATTGAAACGATTGTGTTGCAACCTAAACTTGTGCGTACTATCGATAAACCTCCGATGACCCATGAAGCACCACTTATGACTGTGGGGAAGGCACACTGAGTCGGAGTCAAAATTGCAAGCTGGGCACGCAAGGCTGGTATGCACATTCCACCCGGATAATGTCCCGAGGCCAGGAAAGTCGCTTATCGTCCA
Source organism: Acacia pycnantha (assembly GCA_025563575.1). Classification (NCBI taxonomy): domain Eukaryota; kingdom Viridiplantae; phylum Streptophyta; class Magnoliopsida; order Fabales; family Fabaceae; genus Acacia; species Acacia pycnantha. The sequence goes on from JAMWYP010000216.1 coordinate 968,293, forward strand.
AATCAAGGCCGCACGCAAGTTGAACAGTGTCTTCTTGTGCTCGTCATACGTCTCGACACCTACATTCCACAACTCCACCAATTCCTTGATAAGCGGTTGGAGATACACATTGATGTCATTTCCCGGTGCCTTTTTGCCTGGAATGGTCATGAACATAATGAATGAGCTTTGTTTCATACACATCCAAGGGGGCAAGTGTAAGGTATCAAAACAACTGACCATATACTATAACTTGTGTTGAGATTCCCAAACGGATTAAAACTGTCAGTCGCCAAAGCAAGACGAACATTTCTAGGGTCCGCCGCGAAATCTGGAAAGACTGAGTCGAACTCTTTCCACACTTCAACATCCCGTGGATGTCTGAGTTTACCATCTTGATTCTTATCAGCTTCATGCCACCTCATATGCTCAGTTGTCTTGGACGACATAAACAATCTTTGTAAGCAAGGTTTTAAAGGAAAGTACCTTAGAATCTTTGCGGGTTTCTTCTTCTGCTTTTTCCCCTTCCGAATTGTCCTGAACCTCGAAGTGTGACACTTCTTACAAGTCTTCCTCTGAGCGTCCTCTCCCCAATAAAGCATACAGCCGTTTGGGCAGACATCGATTTTTTTTGTAGTCCAAGCCTAATCTAAGGTTGTGGGAATGTCCACGTCAAGGAAAGCATCTCGAAGTAATTCCAGGAACATCAACATTGCCTTATCAGTGATCCCACACAAGCAGTTGATATGGTACAATTTGATCAGAAAAGATAATTTTGAGTATTTCTGACAACCTTGATACAAAGGACGATCGCTTTCATCCATGAGGCTGAAAAATTCCTGAGCTGCATCATTCCTGAAGAAAACAGGTTCTAAACCTTGAACTTTTGCTGTGAAGTTGTCGTCTTGAACACCAAAAGCATCGCGAACAGCTTCATTAACTGGATCATCTTGATCTACTTGATTTCCTACTTGTGAGGTTCGAGGAAGATGATCCCCATATCTCATACCATGTTTCTCACCATGAACTTCCCATAATGTATATGCTTCTAGGAAAGGCTTCATAAGAAGATGTTTCATAGTACCTTCTCGTGTTTGCCACTTCTTAAACTTGTATCGACAACAAGGACACACGATCTTGCCATTAATGCTAGCGTGAGAGAAGGCGAAATCTAAGAAAGTTTTCAATCCCGCTAAATATACAGGAGAACATCGCGGTAGCTTGATCCATGACTTATTCATATGTAACAAACAAAGCTAGGATAGAATATAAATGTAGAGACAATGTTTAATTACCTTCATAGAAGTACTTGAGAACTTTAAATGCAACATGGAATACTTTGTAGCGGTTAAATAACCGCTACAAAAATCGTTGCAAAGATAAAATACAAAATTTGTAGCGGTTAAAAAACCGCTACAAATTTGAATTCATAATCTCGCCATTGTTTAGTCGCGGTTAGTTAACCGCTACAACCACCACTACAAAATGATGACCGTTTGACATTTGTAGCGGTTTTTTGTTAGGAACCGCTACAAATTGTTGGCGCCCTTAATTAAGTTTGAAATTCAAATTTGTTGCGGTTTGATTCCACATAACCGTTACAAATGGCTTTTGTAGCGGTTTATCCATGTAAACCGCTACAAATGTTAAGTTTAACTATTTAAAATTTAAGGAAATATCTTTTTCATTCACAAATTATTAACTCCGTTATTTATTTTATTTAAATATAAGTGACATTAATAACCTAATATAAATGAATTATAAGTTTTGAAATAACCTACCAAAATTAAAGATAACAAATATTTAAGGAAATGAGATTTTAAACAAACCAAATATTTAAATGTACGAGAACAAAAATCCAGCGGAACAAATTTGTGCGTGAAAATAAAAACTAACTATCAGGAGCCTGATCATCAGGTTCTGTCTCAGGGGGCTCTCTCAGGGGGCGTGTGCACGACTAGAGGTAACAATGCCCTCGTCATCATCAGCAGCACGCGGGGGAAGGGGGAATCCTCGTAGATGAACAGAGGGGGAGGCTCGGGAGATGGAAACCGTCTGTTAGGTAACAACTCTGTCAACGCCCCGGTAATAGCATCCCATGTCTGCCTATGACCAGCGTACCAACAGTCGTATCTCTACTGCATGCGCCTATTCCTGGCCTCATGCTCTGCCTTCTGTGCAGCAACCTTCTTAGCAATGATCGCATCAACTGCCTCTGGTGGTGGCCTTCTCGAGCTGGAGGTTCCGGCCTCAAAGCAAGAGGCCTTGCTGTAGACCATGCTAGGCCTGGCGCTTAGCCCTATGCCCTTAACGTGGCCAGGATGCTCGACTGGGCCCACAGCAGCTTTCAATGGGGCCGTTGGATCACAGACCCTTGTGACTCTAGGGTCTGCGACGCTTGCAGGTCTGCCTGGCTCTGCTCAATCCGGGGCTGATGCACAAATTTCATAAACGATTAATCAAATCATTAATTCGATTTAAATATACAACATTAATTATATAAATAATGTTTTTGTAATTTACTATTATCTCCTCTGCTTCCTTAGAGGTTGGCGTCTCATCACAATGTCTATGGGTGTGTGTGAACAACCGCCCATAATCCGTCTGATGGTTCTCCTCCCGAGCCTTCTCTTGCTGAAAGAATTAAAAGAATATAAACTTTGTTATTTGAAAAACAAAACAATCATCATTTTAACTTTCAACATACCATCTCACTGTAGGTCACATCAAATGTCTTGGTCCTTGCCGTATGATGGACCCTCTGATATGCCCAGCTTCTAGTGTTCCTCTACGACAGAGCCTGCAAGGAGGAGGAAACAAAATGTTAAGTGAGAGTAATTATTATTTTGATATCTTGTAAAAGAGTAAATCTTTTAGTGTTCCTTTTTCGTACGAGTAAAAGAAATGTTATTTTGGTCCTTTTTAGGACTAAAAAGAAGGAGGAAACAAAAAAATGATTAAAAGGGACGTTATTTTTCCATTTAGGGACTAAAAGTGACTTATTTTGATATCTTGTAAAATATATTTAAAGTTTAAACTACATTTAAACTATAAAGTAATTTAAACTATATTTAAATTATAAATTAACTAATATTTAAACTATAAATTAAGTGAAACTATAAATTAATTTAAACTACATTTATATTTTTAAACTACATTTAAGCAAAATTAATTTAAAGAAAATTTAACCTTCAAATTAAGTAATGTTCAAACAAAATTAAACTATAATGAATTAAAAAAACGTACTTGTCTGTCAGCACTCCTTCTATATTGGACGAAACCCGCCCAGGCATTTGGGTCCACACCGCCTAGGACGTTCTCGATCAGCCATTGCATCGGAAAAGTCCCATCTCCATTCTGCAGGTTGTAGAGACGACCCATTTGGCTCTTCCACCCATCCCCCATTTTCATCAATACGTACCTCTTCTGGTGAGCGCGCAGTTTAAACTTTTTCTGTTTGCAAAATCTAATTAGTAATTAATTAATTAATAATTAATTAAGAAATAAAGAAATAAATAAACCACAACTTATAACTATTAACATGTAAAATTTAATTAAACAACATAACATACCTGCACAATGTCGGCAAACACTTTGTCCTTGTTTTCCTTCGGAACATGCTTCCAATCATGGAAAAAGATCGGGAACCATGCCCAATTCCCGCCAAATTCTGACAGGAATCGGTTCAACAGGTGACCATCGTGTTGGTTTTGATTAGTTTGATGATGTCTTATATAGATGCCATTATTAAGAGCAAAAAGTTTGTATGATATATTTATCTCCTACATTGACTAACTACTATATTTAATGTAGATTAGTCCAAGTTGAATAATAGCTCAAGAAAGAGATAAGAGATTTTAGAAAGAAGAAATTGAAGAGAATCTCAAGTTCAAGAAGAAGATGCGATATTGAAGAACTAAATTATGAAAATGATCAAGAGAAGGAGAAGAGGAGAAAAGAAAGAAAGAATTGAATTTTGGGAATGATGAAGAGAAAAGAAGAAAGAAATAGTTAAATTATGGAGAATGATGAAGAGAAGAGAAGAAAAAAGGAAGAACTTGTTGAATGGATTGAAAAGATTATTATTCAAGCTTGTATATTGAAGCTAGAAGTCTCCAAGATCATATGGAAGTTGGATTGGGTCAATTCAGAGTTAAAACCAGCAAAAAATCAGTTCCAGGATGAGAAAACTCGAGTCCAGATATTAAAACTCGAGTTTCCTACTTCGCTACATCGATTTGTCTCTCTGGTATGAGAAAACTCGAGTTTGGAAGTCAAAACTCGAGTTTGGAACTCAAAACTCGAGTTAATCATTAACTGACTCGAGTTTGTAATGTCTTCAGCAACTCTGGGGTCTCTGGACAAGGAAAACTCGAGTTTCCATTTCAAAACTCGAGTTTACAGCGGTGATCAGCACTTCAGCAACTCTGTTTCACGTTTCACTCGGGCGACGTCTGGTAATTCGATGATATCTCCCAAACCAGACATCGGATTGAGGTGAAACCAGTGGCATATAAAACTAGACTCCCAATGAGTCATTTTGATATACAATTCAAGCCAAAAGGAGTTAATATTAAGTAGATATGAATTGTAGAAGTTGACAGTGAAATTCACGTCACTCAGCAGACCAACCTTCAATGTTTTGAGTATATCTCACAAAGTACAAGTCCGATTGAGCTGAAATCGGTGGCATATGAAAGAAGACTTAAAGGGATTTCCAAAAATAGTTGACCCAATGAAAACGGAGTTCAGAACAGATAGATATGGCCCTCGAAATTGGATTGTTTATTCACGATGTTGCTCAGTTTGCTATCAAATGAAGCAAACTCGAGTCATTAAGTTGGAACTCGAGTTTGTCGGGGACAGAGAGCAAAATATGATTTATGGGAAAGACCAAAACTCGAGTCATTAAGTTGGAAACTTGAGTTTCCATCACACAGAGAGCAACCAACGTCAGGGCATCTTCAAAACTCGAGTTTGCACCTCTGCTTCAGAAAATCAGCGTTTCGAAAATCTCGTTTTCATCAAGAACATCCAGATGATTACCCAAATGATCTATAATACTTCCTAACATCATTTATATCATTTGTGTACATGTTTCAGATGATTAAAACGAAGGATTAGAAGCAAATTTCAAAATCTCAGATTTGGGTCAGAACATCAAAAGCTGTGCAAAAGTTCTAACGGCTAGTTTCATCTGAGTCTAACGGCTATATTTCTTTACCCAACAGTCATTGGATCTTCTCAACAGCTATATTCCCAACAGCTATATTTCTCCAACTGTCATCAAGCTTCAATCTATATAAATACCCAGAGGTTTGAAGGTTCCAGAAGATGAGAGAAACAGAGACAAGAGAAAAACGCAGAGATACAAGCTCCCATCTTCAACATGCTAATACTCTGATATTCTCACCATTTACTCTCTGTTTTCTACATAGCTTATCATAGAGAGTGAAATGAGTTGTATTGTGCTTCAGTGTTTATCTATTCCCTTCTGAGAGAGAGAAGATTTATTTGTAACCATTCTATCTTTCTATCTGTGAGTTACTCAAGATTGGGTGATCTTGAGTGGGAAACCCATCATATTGATTACAGCTTGTAAGGGGAGTGAATTCTAGTGAGAGAATTACTTGAGTACGAGTGTGTAATCAAGTGGGTGTATTGATTACGTTTGTAGGGGGAGTGAATCCTAGTGAGGGGATTACTTCAAGTGCACAACGTGTAATCAAGTTGAAAGAAGATAGTGGATTGAAAATCTCAAGTGGAAGCTTGGGGACTGGACGTAGGTCAAGGATTGGGCCGAACCAAGATAAATCACGCTTTGCATATTCTCTTCCCTTATCTCTTACATTCCAAAGATATATGTTTTGAATGATTGTTCATCTCTTTATAAGCTATTATTGTCATTCAAACCACTTTCAATAAGTTACGAAAAGTTTTTTTTTTAAAGTTCTAAGTTTTTAATCAAACACCCAATTCACCCCCCTCTTGGGTGATAGCCAAGTCTTTCATTTGGTATCAGAGCTAGGCTCTTGTTTAAAGGACTTAACAGTCTCAAGAGTTATCAATGGCTAATTTTGGGTGCTGCTCATTTTTAGAAGGTTTTGATTATACGGTTCCACCGTTTTTCAAGAATATTGATTTTTGGTTTTGGAAAGCTAGAATGACTAGTTTTATCAAAGCAACTGATTTTGATATGTGGAATGTTTTTACAAATGTTTTTGATTTCAAACCAAGAAAGGATTGGACGGAAAAAGAAACAAAAATGTTTTCATTGAACATTAGAGCAATGGAAATTTTGTATAGTGCATTGACAGAAAATGATTTCGAGAAAATAAAATTTTGCTCTTGTGCTAAAGATATTTGGGATACTCTTGATTCTATTTATACTTCTAACAAGTGTGTTGAAGTTGAAAGTGTTGACAGTTCATCTGAAATTATAAAGCGCATATCCACGATTGATGAACAAACGGAAGTTGAGAATGAAGAAGGAGAAATCATTGAACACTTCCATGATCCAGTCAACATGAAAGAACAAGAAAGTGAGGATTCCCAAGAAGAGTTCATGGACAATTATGATCAATCACTATCTAGAGCTCAAGATGCACATGTGGTAAACAACTCCAATTCTTCTTGTGTAGTTAAGAAAAATGATTTTGATCAATTGCATAAAATTGTTTTCCAACTGATTATTGATTCTATTTTGAAAAGAAAAAATGTTTTCGAAAATAATGCTGGAAAATTTATTGGGAAGAAAGAATGTTCAAATGAAGCTTATTTGAATTTTTACTCTCATGACCGACACAATACTTGCATAAAATCTCATAATGTACATCATCATATTGTTTGCATTTATTGTGGTAAATCTGGACATATTTCTCACACATGCTATATTAAGAGAAATTATAATGTGAGAAATAAATTTGTTTGGGTTCCAAAAGGACAAGTAAGGTCCACTACTAACAGTCAAGGACCCAAGTATAAGTGGGTACCAAAATGTCCATCTAGTACTCCATGTATGCAGGATGATTTGAATATCAATGGACATCAAGGTACAAAGAAGAGGAAGAAAAGTCCAAGAGTTTTTCATGAACCTAAGAGGAGAACCTCTCAAGCATCAAACAGAAGACTCTTGAAGTCTATATTTTCTAAGAGAGCCTTGCCGACACCCATAAGAAAATATATGAAGTATCAATGGGTAAGCAAAGACAATACTCCAAGTACCTAAGCTAAAGGTATATAATGGATCAAAGAAAGCTTCTCAAGAGTGCTACATAAAGAAACAATTCAATTCATGAGGAAGCTAAACAAGATATGCTTGATGTTAATTGTGATTGTCAAAAAGGGAGAAATCTACATCAATCCATCTCAACCAAGCAAGCTTCTACAAGGACAAGAGGCATTACGGTGATATCTAATCTTTACCCCATATTGTGATTATATGAAACTCATTTTTGGGTAATGAATACTTGTCCATCATTGCATTCTTTTCCCATACTACAATTATATGAAATTCATTTTTAGTTTGTCTTTGTTAAGTTGAAAAACTTACTGTCAAAGGCAAACTCGAGTTTTGGTTTGGAAACTCGAGTTTTGGCTTGACAGAGAAGAGCTCAAGTTTTTGCAAAGAAAGACAAACTCGAGTTAATATTTGAAAACTCTAGTTTTGGCCATACAGAGAGCTTCTGAGTTTTTCACAGACAAAGCAAACTCGAGTTTGATTTAGAAAACTCGAGTTTTGACAAGACAGAGAGCTATCAACATTTTCAAAATTAGCAAAACTCTAGTTTACTTTTGGAAACTCGAGTTTTGGCTACACAGAGAGTTCTCTAAGTTTCCACACTTTGTTGGAAACTCGAGTTTGAAACTCGAGTTTTCACCCTGAGAGAACAATGCTCGATTCTGAACTTGTGAAAACTCCATTGTTCATTTTGACAAAGCTTTTCAAGGTTTTCTCATAAACGAGGAAACTCGAGTTAACTTTTGGAAACTCGAGTTTCGAGCTTACAGAGAAGTTTCCTAGTTTTCAAAGAATGAGAAAACTCGAGTTAAAATTTGGAAACTCGAGTTTTAGTCAGCAGAGCTCGCTAATTTTGAACATTTGAAAACTCCAGTTTTGAAATGGAAACTCCAGTTTTGAGCTTTTGGACTAAAACATGATTTCTCATCAAAAGTCCAAAACTCGAGTTAGTCACTTAATGACTCGAGTTTTGCACTGTGCACTTAACTTGTCCAAATGCCAAATCGCGATGTTTTCCTTTAAAATAAGAAAACTCGAGTTAAGATTTTGAAACTCGAGTTTAGGCTCTTAATTGAAAATGAAAACTCGAGTCTTAAAGAACAAACTCGAGTTTGCATCGCTGAATTTGAATTTCAAGTTACACGAATTTGCGAAATCCTTATGTTTGATTCCAATACTTTATATCATCACTCATTAATATTTCTAACTATGTTCAATCAATTTGTTAGTGAGTTTTTGATGATCAAACAAGTGAATTTGTGTATAATTTTTAGGAGTCTATGTTTTTGAAATGCTCAAGTCTAAAATTTGTTTGGATTTCAATTCACTCTGTTTTATGAAAATTCATACAAATGTTTTGAAAAGTATCCATACTTTAATTGCATTCAAATGATGTTTCAAATTGGAAGTTAATGTTGTATACTGAATGTTGGATATACTTCAAATCTGTTTTGGTAGAATTTTCCCTATCAGTCACATATTGATTTTTGATATTCAATGTCTTACTTGAACCTCTCATTATTTATTTTCTAACTAGTTGGACCTCATGTCTTACAAGTTGATCATATATGAGTTTCAAGTTTATCTCTAGAAAAGAATTCAATTTATGAAAATCTTATGCCTATTGCATAAATCCTTGTTGGTCAAGATATTCCAAGCTTTATGAATGTTCATTAATGCATTTAATCTTAATGCATTAACCATTAGTAAAATATCTTACTAGGATAATATTCTGGATCTCTAGTCATTTGGACTAATGAGTTTGTGCTTCATCATTCATGAATCCTAGTAGTCATGTTGTTACTCAAATACATAAAGTTTGTCTTCATCCTTGAGTAAATATATTCTTGCTTTGAATGTTCACATACTTTCAAGATTCATTTCTAAGAAGCAAGATTATCTCTTGGTCATAGCAAAGTCATTATGCATATATATCTTTGTTGTACTAAGCATGTTTCGTTAATGCTTTATCTTCATGACTTTTGCTTTTGAGGAAATTCTTCAACATGTTAACTACAATATTCAACATGTTCTCTAAAACTGAAGCATACTGATTTATTCTTTAACATATTGACTTCCACCATGTTTAGAGTGAGCATTGATGTTAAACATGTTTCAAAAATGAACCTTTCATAGAATTTCTTAATATTTCATCAATGTTTGAAAGAAAATTTGAGATTTGAAACTATTTGCATATTTCATTATCATTTTTGTAAAATCTGATCTCATTCATAAACTATTCGTTGATAAATGTTTATCTTTATGGATAAGATTTTCTATGCTCAAACTTAAATGTATTTTATCAATGACATCTTCTCTGCATAAAGTATATTTCCAACTTGTCACTGAGAAATAACATTTTTGGTATCATTTATTTGTTACCCTTTATGATTCATTGGCATGAACTTATTTGATTGAGTAAAATTATGTTAGATTATTATGCTCTTTGCTTAAATATCATATGATTTAATTTTTAAAGAGCATAAGGTTGTCATGTCTAATCTTGTGTGGACTCAAGAATCATTGAGTACCAAAGAACATATATTTTTGCAGGGTTTGACCAAAATGTTCTGTTGTGATATACAAAGAACATAGGCAAACAAAATAGACCATTTCAGTGGCTATATATGCAATTTCTGTGACATCCCATCAAGAGCAAGAGGCTTGGACCAAGATGATAAGGAGCATACCAACAAGATGATAAGCTATGAGCAGAAACCGATTTTGAGATCCTATGCAAAGCTTATTTGGGATTTCTGCTTCTAAAATGCATTCAGAGCAATTGATAATGGCTAGTCAGCAATGCATCTATGGATTACAGATGATTATGACTCAAGTAATTACGATATTACTTGAGTGAGGTATTGTAATATGCATATATCATGATCATGCTAGGCTAACTTGATTTCATTCATTTCATGAATCTTAGCATAAGCATACTCATTTATTGAAAATGATCCTTATGCTTTAAACCCTTTTATCATCATAAGTGATTTCTTTATACCAATTTCAAGTCCACCCATGTGAACTTGAAAGTTCTTAATTCTGAGATGCCATGTTATGTCTATTTCATAACATTTGGTGTCACATTATTATTTGGTATCATTAAAGGGAGCTTCAAATTTTAGTCATGCATTCATTAAGGGGGAGCTTTACATTCATATGTGCTTTATATTTCAAAAGCTCATCTCCTTTATTTGAAGAAAACCCGTCTAAGCATACTCATCTATATTCACTATCTTCTATTAGTTTTGATGATGAGTTAATTTCATATTTGAAATTATCTTATATTATCCTTTCATTATCTTCATTTGAAAATATCATTTAGAAAGGAATACTTTGATATCTGGTTGCACTAACAAATCTCTTTGGCAAAGAAAGTGTTCAATTTGTAGCAGGAGATTCTGTTATGTGCTAGAACATTCCTCAACATACTACAAGGAGAAACTATTACATTGAGGAAAGATGTCTCAATCACACTGAAACTGACATATGCTCTACAAAGTAGAAGAAGATCTCTTGGAGTCAGCTGAGTTATGCTCTACAAAAGAGATCTGTTATTAAAAAGGCAAAGGATCAAAGCTAAGTACTGTCATATTCATTCAAGGATTTGACAAGAAGAAAGCAAGCAAATGGACTTCACAGATCGCTCATCAATTTGCAAAACCTACATGAGCATTTCTGAACTTTATCTTGTTATATTCAGAAAATTTTGCATATGTTTGGTATTTATATGCTTTAATTGTGAAAGATGTTTTGAAAACCTCTCCAAATTCTCTCTCAAATTTGTTTTCATAAAAACATTCCAAATGGCATCATATTCATATTAAGAATGAAAACAATTTCAAATTGGGGAGAGAAAATCAGATTCTTTGATTTTGTCTAATTTTGGTTTCATATTTACCTCTACAAACATCTCTTCTTTACTTCAACTTTTTGCTAATGACAAATAAGGGGGAGAGAATGGCAAGAAAAATATGCTGGGTTTAATACATTTTCATATTCATACATATTTTTCTTAAAGTATTTGCCATCATCAAAAAGGGGGAGAATGTTGGTTTTGATGATGTCTTATATAGATGCCATTATTAAGAGCAAAAAGTTTGTATGATATATTTATCTCCTACATTGACTAACTACTATATTTAATGTAGATTAGTCCAAGTTGAATAATAGCTCAAGAAAGAGATAAGAGATTTTAGAAAGAAGAAATTGAAGAGAATCTCAACTTCAAGAAGAAGATGCGATATTGAAGAACTAAATTATGAAAATGATCAAGAGAAGGAGAAGAGGAGAAAAGAAAGCAAGAATTGAATTTTGGGAATGATGAAGAGAAAAGAAGAAAGAAATAGTTAAATTATGGAGAATGATGAAGAGAAGAGAAGAAAGAAGGAAGAACTTGTTGAATGGATTGAAAAGATTATTATTCAAGCTTGTATATTGAAGCTAGAAGTCTCCAAGATCATATGGAAGTTGGATTGGGTCAATTCAGAGTTAAAACCAGCAAAAAATCAGTTCCAGGATGAGAAAACTCGAGTCCAGATATTAAAACTCGAGTTTCCTACTTCGCTACATCGATTTGTCTCTCTGGTATGAGAAAACTCGAGTTTGGAAGTCAAAACTCGAGTTTGGAACTCAAAACTCGAGTTAATCATTAACTGACTCGAGTTTGTAATGTCTTCAGCAACTCTGGGGTCTCTGGACAAGGAAAACTCGAGTTTCCATTTCAAAACTCGAGTTTACAGCGGTGATCAGCACTTCAGCAATTCTGTTTCACGTTTCACTCGGGCGACGTCTGGTAATTCGATGATATCTCCCAAACCAGACATCGGATTGAGGTGAAACCAGTGGCATATGAAACTAGACTCCCAATGAGTCATTTTGATATACAATTGAAGCCAAAAAGAGTTCATATTAAGTATATATGAATTGTAGAAGTTGACAGTTAAATTCACGCCACTCAGCAGACCAACCTTCAATGTTTTGAGTATATCTCACAAAGTACAAGTCCGATTGAGCTGAAATTGGTGGCATATGAAAGAAGACTTAAAGGGATTTCCAACAATAGTTGACCCAATGAAAACGGAGTTCAGAACAGAGAGATATGGCCCTCTAAATTTGATTGTTTATTCACGATGTTGCTCAGTTTGCTATCAAATGAAGCAAACTCGAGTCATTAAGTTGGAACTCGAGTTTGTCGGGGACAGAGAGCAAAATCTGATTTCTGGGAAAGAACGAAACTCGAGTCATTAAGTTGGAAACTCGAGTTTCCATCACACAGAGAGCAACCAACGTCAGAGCATCTTCAAAACTTGAGTTTGTGATTCAAAACTTGAGTTTGCACCTCTGCTTCAGAAAATCAGCGTTTTGAAAATCTCGTTTTTCATCAAGAACATCCAGATGATTACCCAAATGATCTATAATACTTCCTAACATCATTTATATCATTTGTGTACATGTTTCAGATGATTAAAACGAAGGATTAGAAGCAAATTTCAAAATCTCAGATTTGGGTCAGAACATCAAAAGCTGTGCAAAAGTTCTAACGGCTAGTTTCATCTGAGTTTAACGGCTATATTTCTTTACCCAACAGTCATTGGATCTTCTCAACAGCTATATTCCCAACAGCTATATTTCTCCAACTGTCATCAAGCTTCAATCTATATAAATACCCAGAGGTTTGAAGGTTCCAGAAGATGAGAGAAAACAGAGACAAGAGAAAAACGCAGAGATACAAGCTCCCATCTTCAACATGCTAATACTCTGATATTCTCACCATTTACTCTCTGTTTTCAATGTCTACATAGCTTATCATAGAGAGTGAAATGAGTTGTATTGTGCTTCAGTGTTTATCTATTCCCTTCTGAGAGAGAGAAGATTTATTTGTAACCATTCTATCTTTCTATCTGTGAGTTACTCAAGATTGGGTGATCTTGAGTGGGAAGCCCATCATATTGATTACAGCTTGTAAGGGGAGTGAATTCTAGTGAGAGAATTACTTCGAGTACAGAGTGTGTAATCAAGTGGGTGTATTGATTACAGTTTGTAAGGGGGAGTGAATCCTAGTGAGGGGATTACTTCAAGTGCAGAACGTGTAATCAAGTTGAAAGAAGATAGTGGATTGAAAATCTCAAGTGGAAGCTTGGGGACTGGACGTAGGTCAAGGATTGGCCGAACCAGTATAAATCACAGTTTGCATATTCTCTTCCCTTATCTCTTACATTCCAGCATATATGTTTTGAATGATTGTTCATCTCTTTATAAGCTATTATTGTCATTCAAACCACTTTCAATAAGTTGCGAAAAGTTTTTTTTTAAAGTTCTAAGTTTTTAATCAAACACCCAATTCACCCCCCTCTCTTGGGTGATAGCCAAGTCTTTCACACCGCTATCGATCAGCTGGTGTGTGTCCTTGTTCCATGGGACTATGACGTGATGCCCGTCCATCTGAGTAACAGCGGCAACATCCAACATCCTCCTGCTGGTGTTCCCATGTGTATATACAAAATTACAAAAACAATTACTGTAACTACGTTTAAATAAAATTTAATTAAACGTACGGAATTTAAATTTATTTTTTCCCAAAAAACTAATTACATTTACCTTCGACATCCACCACAAATCTGGTGGAACGCGAAGACGATGGTCGAGGGTTCCCTTGGTCCCGCTCGTTTTCCTGGTCGATAAATTGCTCCAGCTCCGCTGTGGGAATCTCAATACGGATCTCCTCATCTTCGTCTAAGTCATCGAACGACATACTTGCGCCTCGTTTTCCCCCTACGGTCTCTAGGGTCTTTGGGTTTAGGATTGGCTCATTGGCGAAGAGCTGCTCAAACTCGCCCCGCACCTGAGAGGGTGGGGGATATTTAGAGCCCCACGCCCTCTCGTACGGCCCCCTCTACTACTACTACTACTACCCTCCCTTATAGGCCTTTTCTGCGGGGCAACTGCTTTCCGTTTTCCCTTATCCTGAGAAACCATGATATTGAAAGGTACAAATTGAAAGGTAGGTTGAAAGGTAAAAAAGGTGAAAAATCAAAACTGCTAGAAATTGTGATTTTCAAAATAAGGAGCACTGTTTAAAAACCGCTACTTTTTGTAGCGGTTTACCTAAGTAACCGATACAAATTTAAGGAATTTGTCGCGGTTTAGTTTGCACCGCTACATAACCTGCGACAAATATGCCTCGTTCTTCGTGATATTTTGTAGCGGTCCCTTGATCTCTACAAAATGACTGACCTTTGCAATTCTATAGCGGTTATTCAATAACTACTACAAATTGTTTGTATTCTATAGCAATTTTTGGCTATAACCGCTACAAATTGAATTTTTTGGCAAAAAAAATTCCAAACTAATTAGTTTATGAATCAAATTAATTAGTTTGGTGAAAATAATTAAAATAGAAGACCCTCAATTAATTTAATTATTTTCTTTAATTTCTCCAAAAGTGTTGGGAGTAATAAATTGAAAATAATGAAATAACCGAAAATAGTCCAACATGCCCGTGGAGATTCGGATTCAGTATAGCCGCCGATCTCCCACGAAAAACTCACTAACTCTTTTTGATCAGAGATATTTTCATGAGACAAAGGTGGCTATAATGGAACCCAATCTTCAGTCGCATGTTTTGGACTATCTTCAGAAGAGTAGAAGTCTTCACGTCAAAGAAATGATTAAACCTTGGATTTTCACTGAAGGAACTGCCTCGCAAGGATGAGAGAGGAAAATATTTGCAGCCCTGATCTCTCGAGATAAGAGATCAAAGCTGCAAATATCTGCATGTCTTCAACTACCAAGCGAGATAGTTCATTCATTTAGTTACAAGCCGAGATTTAGTAATTTCTTGAATTTTTATAATAGATGTATGGATAGATCTATTCATAGCGTGAATATTTGTAGCAGTTATCACAAAAACCGCTACACAAATTTAGAATTTGACGCGGTCAAAGCTACTCTTTCTTATGACTGCGACAAAACTGCGTTGTTTTGATTCTTCGTGGCGGTTGTGTTCATGGAACCGCTACAAATTCACCGAAACAAAGTTCGTGCCATTACACGCCAACGCTGGCACCATATTTGTAGCAGTTATACCCAAAAAACCGCAACAAATTCCACGCCACAAACATTCGTGCCATTGCACGCCAAGCAGGCACCAAATTTGTAGCGGTTTAGCTTACGTTAACCGCTACAAATATTGCAGCAAACATGCCCCGCCAATGCTTCTAATACTAATTTGTTGCGGTTTAGCCAGAAAACCGCTACAAAATGGTACTTTATATCAGTTATTTATAACCGCTACGGAAAAACCGCGACAAATGATAGTTTTTTTTGGGTAGTGAAACAAGGGGAAAGATTGGTTTTGGTGTTTTCAAATTAATAAACTAAAATAGAAATGAAGAATGCAATGATTTTTTTGTATTTTTTTTTGGAAAATAATGAAGAATGCTTTGGATTATAAGGGTTTAATGATGGATGCTCTTGATAATGAAGAACATGGCTATGCTTGCTTAAAAAATTATGGAAGTAAAAATTCATCAAGTCTTAAGAAAAACTCTAAGATAACACTTGAGTTCAATATTCCTAATTACCAGTACCTCCTACAAACATAGTTAACTACTATCTTTTGAGATATTGTTTAAAATCACTTAATGTGCAATTAAAATTGGAATAATGCAAAATAAAGTCTTTTTGAAATTGAATACTAAACAGTCTTTCAAAGGCACCAATCAACTACATTAACTAGACAATAACACGCTAATTAATATAATCTCATTGCAACCACAAAAAAATTCAAACATATTTATTTTTCACTCTTCAAAATCCAATATCAACTACAAATATCAAACCAATAAAGACAATTAAGACAAAATCTAACAGAGACATTACTTCAATTTGGGGAGATAGCTCATATGAAGATGATTGTTCATGTATCAAACACAATTCACTGGGAGCAAATTACTTGCTTATTCAGAAGACAGAAAACGAAGAAGGGAAACATAATGAATTCAAGTTCATTAGCATCAAACTTGAATTGCATATACAAAGAAACACTATCTGATAATCATCACGAGATCAGCTTCTTGTGGAAAGAACAACCACAGTTCTTGGCACCAATATCCTCAGCAATACAGGGAGCTTTTTTGCCTCCCTTATTGTCTTGGTACCAAATGGATCGATTCTCCACAAACTCTCTCACAAATAAATCCAAAATTTCCATGGTCACGTGCTGTAGCACCACCACGTGTGATAGATTCCCTTTGTCAGCCAATATCCACCTACGAGCAAATGCATTATCGAGAGGCCTCTCGAACACTACGATATTGCTAAACTTGTTGCGCATAACTCCAATTCCATGGTCCCTCAAGCGATTATGAAGATAGATTGCTTTTTCAACGCACTCATTAACATCTTGTTGAAGGCCATTGAAGCCTCTCTTGTTGAGAGCATACCAGAGGAGGATTGAAGTATGGCCTCCTCGGCTTCCTGAGATGGTGGTGTCTCTCGAACCGATGTATTCTACTTCTTTAGAAAGAGCGTCAATACAATTTAAACGAGTTATTAGAACACCACATGGGATTGGGCATCCAAGAAATTTATGGCCAGACACAGATACACTTCCGATAGGCTTCTTGAAAGAAATCTTTGGTGCCTGTACATACAATCATTTCAAAAGTTGTTTTTCAATGCACGAAGCTAACACATGCGAAATACTATATTTTGTTAGTGTTGGGTTTTATATGTCCACCCATTATGAACTAATGCGCAAACTAACCCATATATTTTATCGATATTAATAATTAAATGCATTATACTTGGTGGGAGGAGGGAACCGATTTTCAAGATGAAAAAAATGTAACTAGTTGTACTGATGGGTTGGGTTAAGAGGAGTGGTAGTCTCTCACAATGTAGTGAACTAAGGTATCTAACTCTGTTGGAAGAGGTTCCTATATTTAGTGTAGTTTCTTTGATAGGATTGCCTCCAATGACAGGTTGCCTATATTTATTTAATAAAACATAACAAGTGATTCCTACATATATTCAAGGGAGCGTAATTAGTTTTTCAAGTTCTCTATCAAAGAGGCTTTTCTTCATATTTGCTATGTACTCCACTGAACTCTAATATAAAATATATTTACTTAATTTGATTAGATTAAGCAAGTTGGTTAAATTAGTTAATATGATATGCATTTTCTAAAACACCCTAGTTACCTTTCTTAATTCCCTCATTCACTCTCCTCCTTGAGTATTGTTGAGGAATCATCAAAATAGGTAAATTAGGTAAAAATTGATAAATATGAAAATTGTCTTATATTTAGGACTTAAAAATGTTTTATATGAAGGACAAGAGGGAGTATTACAGTTTGAGTCCTAGTGATTCTGCTACCTGTGGCTTCTATTGAGGAGATCCAAGAATAACAGGAGGAAGTCCAGTTCTCCACGACATTTCCCCTTTGTCTAGATCTTTTGAAATAGAGTAATAGTTAAAGCATGCATATCATGGTTAGTATTGATCATTATGCTCTTAATAGTAATAACTTTTAATAATTTTCAATACATAATGTTGTAGGTTAGATAATATTTTAGTTAAAATTATTACTCACCCCGTTAATAAATGGGAGCATCACTCCAAATAAAGCGGCATCACAGTGAATGTAGAATCGATCTTGTGTGAAGCCACAGTTCTCAAGTAATTGTAGTACTAGATCAATGTCATCAATACCTCCTTTCATAGTTGTTCCTGAAATAAGCAAACAAAATTTTATACATTTAAATGAATGAGCAGCCAAGCTATATATTTTGTGTGAGGGTGAGAGAGAGAGAGAGAGAGTACCCAGGTTTAGATTGATGATGGCTGGCTTATCTTTGTGAGCAAGAAGTGAAGCCTTCAATTCATGATAATCAATCTCACCAGAGGGTCTAGTCCCAACGACCACACACTTGACTCTAGCTATTCTAGCTATCTTGAATAATGAATAATGAGATTCTTTTGATGTGTACAAAATTGCATCTGGATATAGCTCCCTCCTGTGTGTTTAAAACACTTATGTTACGCACCATTTTTTATCTTTTTTTCTGTCAGTTTTTGAAAGGGAAATACTGTACAACAATAAGTTTATCATGTTAGTTTATATCTATGTAGACAGGGATGGAACCAGAAGAGGGGGGCAAAATTACAGAATCCACCCAGAATTTTAGGAAATCACATTTTAAGCTATAAAAATTTCAATATTCTCATTTTAGTCCTTCCATAAAGCTTTTAATAGGGACTAAAGTGAAGATCTTGAAATTTTTATGAGGTTTAAATGTAATTTCCTAAAATTTTAGGTTGAATTCTATAATTTTAGGGGATTGGGGGCCACCTCTAACCCCTAGGTCCGTCCCTGTATGCAGAGTAGAGCCGGGAAATCGGGCCAAGCCCATCGGGCCGGCCCGTTTAAGCCCTGGCCCTGTAGGGCTCGGGCTTGAAAAATAGGCCAAAAATTTGAAATTGGCCCTGCAGGGCCGGCCCTGTAGGGCCTCGGGCTTAATCGGGCCGGCCCGTTAGGCCCGTTTAACTGTAGCATTTTTTTTTAAAAAAAATTAATTACTTAGACTTCCACTTAATGAATGTGTTTATTTGTAATTACTTAGATTTCTTTAGTTTAAACTATAACCCTTTTTTATGTTTATTATTATTCTGTATTAAAACACATAATTAGTTATTATAAATTTTAAAGAAGGGATATTTTCATATTAAATAAACACATACTTTGGTATTACAATATTATATAAGTAATAAATTATAAATACATTTTGTCTAAAATAAGTATAATTATTTTTACTGTCAGGTAAAATCATGTCTGAACCGAAGGAATCTGTAGACACACACAAAATTACGAGAGGGAAAGACATTTTGTCGTGGGCATACATAAAGCAATTTCTTTGTTTAATATTTTTTTTTAAAAAAAGGAAAAAACATATTCTTTGTGTTTATTTATTTATTATTACGAATTAATAAATGTGTTTATTTGTTGAATGATTTATATTGTTTAGATATTAATGTTGATAACATTTATTTGATAAATTGGAACTTTAATGGATACAATTTACTAATTATATTTGAAAAAAATCGAAGGAAAAATAGTTAAAATTTGGAATAGTAATTTCCAGGCCTTGTAGAAGTATGCCCACACCCTGGTGCTATCGGTAGAACTTTGAAAAACAGATGTTTTTCTTACTCCAGGCCCTGTTGGGCCCAAGCCCTGTAGGGCCAGGGCCGGCCCTGATTCCCAGCTCTAATGCAGAGTAGAAAATCACGTGCAGTGCATATATATACTGACCCCACTAAGATGCCATAAAGGGAAATACTGTACAACAATAAGTTTATCACGTTAGTTTATAACTATTTAGAGAGTAGAAAATCAGGTGCAGTGCATGTTTATACTGACCCCACTAAGATGCCATAAAGATTTCCTTCAGTTCCACCATTAGTAACATATCCCCAGTACTCATTCTTCTCAATTTCCCAAAGTTCGGCAAACCAATCTAATACACACAGCTCAAACTGATACGAATTAAGCATGTAGCTACTCCCCATAAATGGATCACCAGCATTGTTTAATCGAAAACACATCAATTGCATTAATGCCTCGTAGTTCAAATCTTGATTAGTAGGATACCCTGCATGCATGTAAGTATAGGGTTAATACTATTATTGATTTTATAATTTGATCGAATTTTGGTTTTGGTCTCAATAATTTCAAATTGTATTTTTTAGTCCATATAGTTTTATAAAATCTTGGTTTAATATTGTTAACTTTTATCAAGGACGTTAAATATAGGAAATAAAACCAAACTTTTTTTTTTTTTCAAAAGCTATTCTACATCTAAATCTAGGTTTTGAGGCCAAAATCTAGATTTTGTGAAAAACAACTTTTTTTCTTCTTCTTTTTCTCTCTTCTATGCCATTATCATTATTTTTTCAGTATTAGTCAGTATCCTTAAGATATTTTTTAGTACCTTTTTTGTACCCTGAAATATTTTTTTTCAAGATTAGTCATTACCCTGCATATTTTTCAGTATCCTAAATTTTTTTTTTAAGATCAGGAAATATTTTTTAGTATCTTTAAGTATCTTTTTATTACCCGTTAGTACCCTGAAATGTTTTTTCAATATCCTAAAATAAATATTTAAGACCAAGAGAAGTAACTTTTCAGTACCAGTCAATATTAAGTATCTTTTTAGTATCCGTCAGTACCCTGAAATATTTTTTTAAGATCCATTCTTACCCTGAAATATTTTTTCAATATCCTAAAATAAATTTTTAAGACCAAGAGAATTATCTTTTCAGTACCAGTCAGTATTAAGTATCTTTTTAGTACCCGTCAATACCCTGAAATATTTTTTCAAGATCCATTGTTACCCTAAAATATTTTTTTAATATCCTAAAATAAATTTTTAAGATCATGAAATATTTATTTCAAGGTACTGAATGGTACTAAAAAAATGATTTTCACGATTTACAAGGTAAAAAGCTTTTAGAGAATAGTTTTTGGGATTTACAAGGTAAAAATGATTTTTGGAGAATAGCTTTTGGATAAAAATGGGTGTTTGGCAAGCTTTTGCAAAACCTAAGTTTGATGCAGCTTTTGGATTAGGGGGTGTTTGGCAGACTTTTGACAAAACCTAGATTTTGTTTCCAAAACCTAGGTTTGGGGTGCCTCCAAACAGGCTCTATCAAGATTCAAAGAAACCAAAATTAGTTAGTAAATAGGGACCAAAACAAAAACTTTTGGTCCCTATAAGTAACAATAACATTAACTAAATTGAACGTTATGCTAAAACCAAATATTTATGAAAGTATGAGAATTTAAAATTATGATTTAAAACCAAAATTCAATCAATATGTAAAGATCAATGATACAAGTGATTTATATGATAAGAGTGTCATGAAGAGATTAATACCCAAGCAACGATCCTTTAGGTGAGTTAGATTGTCCGCATAGCAAGCAATTACACGAGCCAACTTTTCATCAGTGTGCACCCCACTGAGCTCAGAGATTGTCGGTTTGATAATTGAAGAGCCATTCTCTTGTTGTGGAGCTTTCTGTATTTGCACTTCTTCTTCTTCGATAGGCTTGTTGGTGCAACTCATTAGGGGCAAAACTTGAGATCTAGCAATATCCTTTGAAAGTAAAGTAAATATTTCATTCTCCATTATTGTTTCGCTATATTTGGTGTCTGTTTTGTCTGAGATTCGGAATGCTGCTAGAGTGATACGCCATATATGTATATATAGCAAAAGACAAAGCCATATATATATATCAAATATTTTTAGGACGTCAACTTTTTTGTCTCCGCATAAGTTTCGTACATAAAAAATGTCAACTTTTTTGTCTCCGCATAAGTTTTGTATATTATCAAAATATATCATGGATGCTTAATTATATAGAAGAGGATGCCAAAATTAATGTTAATAGATCAAGGTTTTTTAAAATGGTCAAGTGTTTCCCTTTTTGAGACCGAGAGAGCAAATGGCTTTCATCTCTTCCAATAAGTGCACTTTTTAAGATTTGATCTTGTATTCTTCTCCTTTTAAAGGTGAGGCTACTCAGCACCTCAACCAATAGCTTGTTGCTATTAATTAGAGCAAGGTTTTTGAAACAAAAAAGTTCTTTAAAAAATTTTCGTATTTATATTTATACGTCATTTTGTACCATCAATGAAACAATAAGTAATATTTCTTTCGGGTAATGACTTCAGTATAAAACTGTTATAGAAGTTTTATTTTATTTTTCCATACACTACTAGAAGAATAAAATTTAAGACCATAATTTTAAATGTAAATGAGGAAAAAATCTACTGTAAACTGATTTTGTAATAGAAAATTCCATTTCGAATTTAAAAAAAAAAATTCTATTTAATTAATTTGTGGCATTATATACTTTTCCTATCTATAGAGAAATTTATTTAATCAAGTTTCATTTTAAATTTTATTTAATAGTTTTAATATTTTTTGAAAAACTCCTTTTCTTAAGCTTATACTTAAAATTGAAATCCAGTTGGATTTTTTTTAAAAAAAAAAAAATCGAAAAATCCATTCAACTGAAACGCGCGCAAATTCAAATGGATGAACCTTGTTCATTCAGCGCTTTCTCGTATCTACCAATCAAATATAAGGCAAATTCAACGGTAAGCTTTGTTGCCGACAAATCGACGGATTCAAGCTCATTAATGTACAAAAAGGAAATTTGTTCAAGGTCTGATATTTCTCCCCACAATTTGATTTGATGACGGAAAACCTTGTTAGTTAGTGGATATAATTTGTACAAGTATTTCTATAAGCATCTTCAAGTTAATTTCAAGGTTCATGCATTAGTGTAGTTGTGGTATTCTTCTTGACATCCCTTGTATTTTTCCTTAATTATACAAATAGCCTTTATTTTATTTGGAAAGCACAAACTTAAGTCTATACTGTTCATTATATTAAGAGAATTCTAAAATGATATTTTTTTAATTAAAATTTCTATTAAAATAAATTTTATTTACTAATTTGATTAAAAAAAAAAAATTGAAGGTAGTATATCTATAAGAGAATATCACGGGATTTAATGCTACAATATTACAATAATGCTACAAGTTTGTTATAATACTCTCTACTAGCATGTATATATATGCCTCTAATTGATCAATGAAAGATGAATAATTCATTCTTCTTTCAATATTTTACATGTTTCCTTAAATTTTTATTTTTTTTGCAAATAGTTGCTTAATATTTTTATCATACTGGCAGGGGCGGATCTTATATGGGACCAGGGGGCCATGGCCCCCAAAAAAAATGTTTAGTTTTTTTTAATGTTTTTTTTTTAAAAGGGTCTAAAGTACAAATATTTAAAAACTTTGTAGAGATTGCTATAATTTCTGAAAACTATGGGTATTTTTCTGTAATTTTCCCTAGTCCTTTTCTTCATTGATTGCAATTTCTAGAAATTCCGGGGACTTTTCTATAGCTTTTCCCAGTCCTCAAAACATTAATTCTGACCCTCCAAAATCTCAAATTTTATTCTTAACTGTAATACCCCGAAATTTGAATTAGGGAATTTAAGGGCCAAAGTGCCAAAATGACCAAAATACCCCTGGGAGGAGTAAATAACTTAGGAAAATAGGTGAATATGAGGTTTCAAACACCTTGTATTGAGTTTACCTTGTTGTTAAGGTAATTTCTCTTGAAATTGGATAATTTGCAATTAGGTCCCTAAAACGTTTGGGAATTTGCAAATAGGTCCCTAAATACATTGTGGGTTATAAATACCCTGTGAAAGCTATAAAAGAAGCAAGTAAAAATCTATTTAAAATAGGGAAGGATATTGTCCCTAATTTAGGTAATTTATTAAGTTACAAACTTGGAGAAATTGTAGAAGAATACTCAAAAAGTAAGGAAATGACCATAATACCCTTGCGATTATGGAAAAATGCATTAAAGCAAAGGTTAAGGGGTAATGTGGTATTCTAATTAATAAAATTACTAAGCAGTGATAATGAGTGATTAAGTATTTATTAGCAAATTACTTAAGCACAAGTATAGAAAATTCGGAGATAATTATGTAAAGCTCCAAAATTAGTGATAAATGGCTAAAAATTAGCATAAATATATTGGTTAATTAATTGGAAAATTTGAAGGAAAAAGGATGAGTTTAGGTATTTTTAAGCCTAAATGCAAGAATTGACCAATAGGAAAATGTTGTGAGAGATTATGTAAAAATAATTATTTAATTAATTAAATAATTAATTAAAAAAGAAAGTGCAGAAAATAAAAGAAAAAAAAACGAAAAATAAATAAATAAATAAGAAATAAAAATAGAAAACTTAGTTGATAAGTTAAGTTTATTATTTTATTAATATAATTAATTAAAGTAAAATTATGTGAATAGTAAAATGGGAAATAGGAAACGGATCCTATCTAGAGATCTAGGAATGGGATTCCCAAAGTCAAGGTAAAATATTAATCGGTGGGTTTTATCTTAGTTAAACTCTTGCGGAAGTTAATTAAAGCCGTTTGTGCTTTTTCCTAATAAGACGAAATAGGAAATTCGAGAAAAGGCCGGATAGCCAAAAGGACGAAAAGGTTATGTTGTGACATTTGGAAAAGAATTGGGAATTTTCATGAACATATTTGGATTCGATGAATTTTTCGAAGAGATGAGTGTTTAGAAAACAAGTTTCGACACTTAGGACGCGTTTGGACACGTTTTTCGAGAAAGACTCAACTGAATTTGTTGGAGCCCTATATGGAATCAAAATATAGGTTAACTTGGACATTTCTACTAAGTGAGGAAATGGTTTCAAAGTTGTAAATCCAGAATTTTGAGATTTTTCGAAATCACGCGAATCGGAGTGCCGTCGGAGAAATCGATCTGAAAGCACGGAAGGTGACACGTGGCCACCTCCCATTGGCCAAACCCTTTATTTTGGGCCTGAATTTCGTTCAAGTGTGAATGCAAAGAAGGGAAAAAGGGTTTTTTGAAAAGTTGCTTTGGACGGTCCGGATCGCTTCTCACAAAGTTGATCAGACGGTAGAAACCCTACCTCCTTTTCTATAAATACCCACCCCTCCCCTTTGGTTTTCTCACATTTGAGAAGCAAGAGCTGATTTAGAGAGAGAAAGAAGAGAGAGGAGCTCGGGAAATTCTGCGGCGAAGCTCTGGGTAAGTTTTAAGTGCAGGAGCTTTAAGCTTTCGTAGTTCTTTCAATAGTTAGAGTAGTAATGCTAGAGTAGCCTTTATTTTTCAAAGTATGATTAGATATCATATGATAGGGCTATTTTAGTCTAGAATTTCGAAAATCATAATGGCGTCGAAGTTAAGCGAAATTTCGGGAAGAAAATTTGTAAGAGTAACGAAGTCTTTGGCGAAATTCATGGATTAGGGGTAGAAGGGCAAAATGGTAATTTTTACCTAAAATGCCGATTATAATGTCAAATCACTAATGAAAGTGATATTACTCTTATAGGGCGTCGAAATCCTAATTTCTTTTTGAATTCTGTTTGCCCGACGAGCCGTTGTTGGAGATTTCACGATTTTAGTAAAACGTGCTAGAAATATCGTGTCCAGTCAACGAAGGTACGTTCGCGTCTTTGTAATATCAGTTACTCAATCGCTCCGGTGCACTACTCTGATCATTTTGAAATGATGTTTAGAAAAAAAAATTTATACTGCTTTAGAAAAGTCGGGATGTTACATTCACCTACAGTGCAAAATTAAGAATAAGAAGTATCAAAAGTTCAAGAAATCATTTCTATGAATAATTGACAAATTATGATCATTTTAATTACGCATAATATCAAAAGTCCAAAAAATCATGACAAACCTTAGATTTTTTTTTTTAAATTTAATATAATGTAAAATTTAATATAATATTTTAAAACTGTTATATAATCATAATTTTTTTTAATTAGTTAATGAGTATACATTTGGACCCCCAAACATTTCCGGATCCAAGATCCGCCACTGCATACTGCTATATAATCTTAAGTAATTTAGTTACAATGGATATAACAAACTTGGTTGAAAATTTGATAAGTACTTCTTAATAAATATTTACTTAACTAAATGTGTTTATAAATATTTGTGGCAAAAAAAAAAAACGTATTTAAAAGTTGCAAATGATATATTTAATCTCTTAAACTTACATCATTTATACTATCTAGTGAATAAAAATATACGTTAGAAGTATGTTTTTAGCCATTTAAAAGAAACCAATATTAAAATTATAAAATTTATAATACAATCAAAATTATACTCCCTCCGGTTCTAATTAAAGGAACTATAATTTAACCAATTTTGGGGAATTAAAGAGAGGACTTAAATTAGTTAATTTTACTCATTTTCTTAAAATGCCATTATATAAATTTAAAATGACACAAGTTGCCCTAATTATAAGTGTTTATGATTTTCCTTACGTTAGACATCCATGATATATTAGTTTGGTATATATGTATATTAGTTTCTTTTTACATAGACATGTGTATACATATAGATCTAATTTCCTTTCCACACGCTTTCTAATTGAAATAATGGTCTTACTATATAAATATATATGTGTATACACATAGATCTATCTACATACATACATAGATACACACACACCCACCCATATATCTACACACACACAAATAAATATATATATATATATACACACACACACATATATATTGACATATATAAACACAGATATACATATAGATGTACACACGCATATACACATACATACACACACATATATATAAATGCTTCTAATAATAAGTATAAATAGGGGTATTATAAGAAAAAAATTGACAGAAGTTAAAAACTGCTCTTATAATTAGGACCAAAACCAACTCCAAAATGTGTTCCTATAAGTAGGACCGGAGGGAGTAACATATTTAAAAGTTGTTTTGTATTAGAATTAGTTTTTCGTATAATTTGTTTTGGCCAATATAAATATTTGTATTGTCAAAACCAAAGTTTAAGAGTCAATATTTCTTTTAATTTTAGGGAGGCTTTAAAAATAGAGGAAAGGTTTCTATGATTTAGGTAAAACAAATGGATGATTAGTTTATTTTACTTCACTAGTGTAAAAATTGCTTTTTAGACCGGTTCTAGATCAGGTCTTGATACAGCTAAGTCTATTATTTTTTAGACTGGTTGAGCAACTATTCTTAAAAATCACATTTTATACCAGTTATTCAAATATCAGGTCTAAAAAGTTATACTTTTTATACCTAACTTGGTTTATACCACATCTAAAATTTTTTATTTTTTAGACCGGTTGCCAAAAAGATCACCTCTAAAAAGTCCAGACTTGGCTTATATCACGTCTAAGATGTGTTACTTTTTAGATCGATTGTTTTGAAAACATATCTTAAAAATGGTTTTTAGACATAATATTTTATAAAATTGGTCTTAAAAGTTATACTTTTTAGATCCCATATTTTATACATCACGTCTTGATAATACTTTTTAGATTTGATATTTATAACATCCGGTCTAAATTTTTTGTGCTTTTTCACATATCCACGGTATTTCTTCCTCTTACCCACCATCAAAGTCAGCACCTAAAAGACAATTTTAGCTACAAGCTCTCAACAACTAAATATGAGTTATAAATTGAATTATTGAAAATGAATATAATGACAACAATATTCCAATTTAAGTGGAAACAAAATTTAACAACTATTATCCATAATTCATGTCGTACTTTCAAGCTTACCAATTTAAATATTGCTTTCAATAATTGGTATCTTTTACACTTCGGGTACAATGACTTCTTTGCATCACTACACATATTACCATATGCATTTGATTGCTCAAAAGCCTCTTCTCCTACATCACAAATAATATCATATATTCGATCATCTATATCCATATAATTATTATCATAGGCCACTCCCCCTATTGAGATGCACTTGTCATTTTTATTTCTTCACCACGTCATACCTATACTGTATAACTTTTAGAAAATCCTTTACAAATAAAATGTGTATATATATATACAACACTTCGTTGCTTCTCATTCAAACATTCTACATAAGTGCAATAAAACATCTCACTATCATCAGTGATATTTCTTTTAGCAAATTTTAAAAATTCCCTCACCCTATTATCATATATCAACACTTGTCCATTTAGCTTTTATCCAACTGTGATCCGTATTTGAATTCCTATAGACGGAAAGAGTTAACATTCATTATCCTAACATATATATAAGATGTATCTTGAAGCAAAAGAAAAAAAAGAAAACCCTTGTAAGATGCTAAAGTCCGCATTATTTTAATATATAATGTACAAACAACATGGCCAAATTAGAAGGCAAGGAATAAAGCAAACAAAAAATACATCATATTTCTATCATTGAGATCAGTTGGTTCAAGTGTATCATCCCTTATGTCCTCAGTCTAATGCCTAGGATTTATAATATGGTCATATACAATAGATAGAAACTTATAGAACCAAAAAGCCTCTTTCTTGTATTGTATGAACCTTGGCTGTGAGCTTGGCCTAGAAGCTGAGAGACTACATTTAGGTGTCATGGTCCTATAATTGGGAACTCTATTAGAACTAACAAAACTCACTCTTGCGCGCAAATGTGACCATATAAAACTTAACTTATTCAGGTTTCTATTACTTAAGAGCGCAAGATTTTTAGCTCCATTGAGTATTATTGAAGCCATGAATGAATCTGACAAGAGAGGATGACAAAGAAAATAAAATTGCACTAAATTTACTTCACATATTGGAAAATGGATTGCAAGGAGCATGTAAGGGCATAATTGTACCAAAATCTGAAGAAAAAAACTTGGGCGTAAAATGAGCTTATTGGAACTAGCTTGTTGAGAGATAAACTCCGGTGAGAGAATAGCACGTTGTGACGAGTGCACACAACAGAGGAACACCGATAAGAGAATAGCAGTGATGAGGGTACACGGTGGTAATGACAGAGGAGTGACATGTGAAAGAGGATCGGGGAGCAATGTACGAGTTTAGAAGAAGCGAAAGAGCTCACAGAGTATAGTGACAAGAAGAGAGGTTCCGAGAGCAAAATTCAACTTAAGCATGACGAAGAGAGAATTCAAGGAGCAAGTTTTAATTTGGGACTCATCTTTTAGACGGGTTATGTTCACAATCACATCTAAAAAGTTCATCTTTTAGACTTGTTATTTCAAACATTAGGTCTAAAAAGAAATAAATATATTATTTTTGGGTTTAGTATCAATTTTTCCCCTAAAGTATACGCCCAGGAGCAATGTTTCCCTCAAAGTTTTTGGCGTAGCAATGTTGCCCCTGAAGTATCAAAATGTAGCAATGTTGCCCCTCCGTTAACAACCCTAACGGTTAACTAATGTTTGATCGTTAGGGCTGTTAACGGAGGTGTAACATTGCTACACAAAAAACTTCGAGGGCTGAGAATTGATACTTAACCAGAAAAAGAAAAAAAATAACTATTTTCCAATATCTTTCAATATTTTTTATTCATTAACCCCATAAAACCTTTTTCAGCAATTAGATTATTTAAATAATCTAATTAAAATATTTGCTACATATCTTCACCATATCCTTCATTATTTATCTATATCTTTTGGGATGTTAGGATTGGAATATTATTTCTTGAGAGTCCTAGTTAGAGTTTGTTTTATTGGGTTATAAAGATCCCTCTCATGTTATTTTAAATTTAGAGTCAAATAAAGAAGAATTATTCAATTTCTTTAGCGAGCTTGGTTTGTTCTTCAGTATTTTGGATGGAATACCTTGTAGCTATTTGGATAATAGGTGTTATAGATAGAACACCTCATGGGTTATCCAAAATTTTCGAGTGCTTCCACATCTGAAAGTCTGAATTTTCAAATTAAATTCCATGTGATATATATTTAGAAATTTTTTTAAAAAATTGGAACCATCATAATCGATATAATTAGTTAATATGTGAAATTTCTAGCAAGAAATATATCATTCTGATAACAGGACTGTTTGGCATCAGTAATTCGGTACTTGGTATCTTTACTCCACTTTTTTGGATATGATATCGATCGATCGATCTTCTTTGTGATTGCTTATACTTTATTTTTTGGGTTAAGTATCAATTTTTCCCCTGAAGTGCACACCCAAGAGCAATGTTACTGTAATACCCTAAAATCTGACTTAGGGTAAAAATCATAAAATGAGTAAATAATACCTATTAAAAATAGGTGAATATGAGGTCTCGAGCACCTTGTATTGAGTTTACCTTGTTGTCAGGGTAATTTCTCTTGAAATTAGATAAATTGCAATTAGGTCCCTAAAATGTTGAAAATTGCATATAGGTCCCTAAAATACATTATGGGTTATAAATACCCTGTGAAAGCTATAAAGGAGGCAAGTAAAAATATATTTGAAATAGGGAAGGATATTGTCCCTAATTTAGGTAATTTATTAAGTTACAAACTTGGAGAAATTGTAGAAGAATACTCAAAAAGTAAGGAAATGACTGAAATACCCCCGTAGATGCTAAGATAATGCAGGAGACATGAAAACAAAAATGTCAATACAAAAGTATGAAGGTAATGAGGTGTTCTAAGTAAGAAAATTATCAACTTGTGATAATTAAGTAATTAAGTAATATTGGGCTAATTACTTAAGCATAAGCAAAGGAAATTCGGAGATAATTATTAGTGGTTTTTGGCCAAGAATTAGTAAAAACATATTTACTAATTAATTGGAAATTTTTGAGAAAAATAGATGAGTTTAGGTATTTTTAAGCCTAAATACAAGATTGACCAATAGGGAAATTTTGTAAAAAAATTATATAAAAAAATTATTAAATATAATATTAATAAATTAAATATTAAATAAAAACGAAAATTAAAAGAAAAGGATCAGATTTTTGGACAAAAAATGGAGATAAGATCAAAAAAATAATATCTAGATTTTTGTTGCAAGTTGTAATATTTAATAATATAATTTAATATGGTGAATAGTAATCAAATAAATGGGAAACGGATCCTATCTAGAGATCTAGGAATGAGATTTCCAAAGTCAGGGTAGAATATTGATCAGTGGAATTTTATCTTCCGTTAGACTCTTCGGAAGTTAATTCTGAGTCCGATTGTGCATTTTCCTAATAAGACGAAATAGGGAAAAATGCAGATAGGCATATTTTTGGATATGAAGAAAATAAATTCTAACTCAACATCTAGGAATGAGTTTGAATTTATCTGGACATATTTGGAATCAGTGAATTTTTCTGAAGAAGTTGATGATTCCAGAAATACGTTCTGAAACCGGACGCGTTCGGACACGTTTTCGAGAAAAGCGCAAGCTGGACTGTTGGAACCCGGCAAGAGACCGAAATCTAAGTTAAGTTGGATATTATTGATGAGGAAGAGATTATCTTCAAAGTTATGGATTCAGAATTTTGAGATTTTTCCGAAACTACGCGAATCGATTCCGATCGGGGAAATCTGTCAGACCGGGCATAAAGTGAGCTTGAGTCATCATTTTTGGACCAGCCAAGGGCTGCCACATCACCTCTGAATTTCTTCCAACAAGCTTCCATGGACATGGATTAACCACCATTTTTGCTTTGAATTTCCATGGTTAAGAACAACTTGGAAATGACATTTGTATCCCTTGAAAATTCTATAAATAGAAGCCATTGCCCTTGGAATTTCTTCACACCATTTCCTCATTCTCTTGGCCGAACCTAGAGAGGGAAAGTAGAGAGAGAAGCTCTGGGCAAAATTGTGCAGAAGTCTTCAACGGGTAAGTCCTTCGAGATTTAAGTAGCGAAGTCTTTGGCGAAATTCCGCCAATTAGGGTAGAAGGGCAAAATGGTAATTTTTACCTAAAATGCCGAGATATAGTATCAAATCACTAATAAAAGTGATATTACTCTTATAGGACGTCGAAATCCCGATTTCTTGCGTTCACATTGTCCAACGTCTTGTTGGACGTTTTCCACGTTTTCCAGTAAAAGTGCGTTTCGGCAGAAGTACTTAACACCGTCAACGAAGGTACGTTCGCGTACTGGTAACCTTAACTCTGATATTTATGGTATGCGTGTATATTGTTTGGTGTATTGTATGAGTAAAGTTGTTATGTTGTTTGAGTATATAGTGTTGTTAGAGGATGATTGAACATATGCATGCACTGGGAGTGGTATATCTGTGTTCACTGGGAGTGGTATGTCCTGATTCACTGGGAGTGGTATATCTGCATTCGCTGGGAGCGGTACATTCACGTTGGTTAGGGATGATTCGTTTGTTGTGCTTATATACGTATATGTAAATATGAGGTTAACTGATTCACAGGGTTCGATGCATGGACTCCAGCCCTTAACATAGCGTCAAGTTCCGGAGGATCGAGGACCAAGGAGAGAGGCAAGCAGCCCGAGTAGAAGACCCGACTGAAGACTTCCTTTTTGTTGTTCCAGCGGAAGTCTTTCCTTTTGTTATTATCTACTTTTGAAATACTCGATTCTTGTCTGAGATGTTGTAAAGCAACCAGGACTTACGGCACTTTATTTATACATATCAGTTACTCTTCCGCTCAAATGCTCTACTCTGATGATTTTAAATGAAAAAAAAAATTATACTGCTTTTGAAAAGTTGGGATGTTACAGTTACCCTTGGAATTCTTTTGGGAGTAATGTTGTCCCTCCATTAACGGTCGTAACGGTCAAACGTTAGTTGACCGTTAGGGCTGTTAACGGAGGGACAACATTGTTACGTTTTAATACTTCAGGGGCAACATTGCTCCCAAAAAAACTTCAATGGCAACATTGCTTCTGGGCGTGTACTTCAGGAGCAAAATTGATACTTAACCCATTATTTTTTAACTAAGCATCTTTTAGATATGTTATAAGAAACATCAAGTCTAAGCGAAGAAGAGCAGGTGGGAGCTAAAATGTGCGCGTCTACAGCTGAGAGATGAAATTTGGCCGGCGAGTGGCTGGTCTTGGAAAGTTTTGCACGTGAAACGTTAAAAATTGTTAGCTGGGGAGTTGAATTGTTAGCTGGGGTCTTGCACGTGTAAAATACAAGTGGTCTATGTGTGGCCTTTTGATCATAAAGTGTTATGGACAATAAATGTGTGAAGGTCGGATGTTG
The DNA here is from genome assembly GCA_025563575.1 of Acacia pycnantha. Classification (NCBI taxonomy): domain Eukaryota; kingdom Viridiplantae; phylum Streptophyta; class Magnoliopsida; order Fabales; family Fabaceae; genus Acacia; species Acacia pycnantha. The sequence continues at coordinate 1,001,109 of JAMWYP010000216.1, forward strand.
AACTATAAATTCCATTTCGAGCAAAAAAAACTATAAATTCCACGTGTTTTTATACGTCGGTTCAGGTTGTTTTCACATTTAAGTTTTACACGGTGTCAAGCTACCCACCACAATTCTATAGTTTTATTTTAACTTTTAGCATTATAACTCCTTCGGTGCTAAGTCACATCCCCAAGTCCACAGATATTTAAGGGAGAAGTGCATTAAACAAACGGCACGTGCGATAATTTATAGCAGTGAACCAAAGATAATTAACAAACCAATACGCCCTTTGAATTTTTTTTTACTTAATATTTTTCTTCTGTTTCTCCCTTTTTAAAGAAAATTATGGTCTTTCCTTTCCTACGTGTAATTTTGCAATATAAGCTTGATGAGGGTAAAGATAAAGGCAAACATAAGCTAAGGTGATTTTTTTTAGGGCTAAAGTATAGCTTTAATAATATAAATTTACATCAAATTTTAGTTTAGTCTTTTAATTTTAACACTATTAGTTTCATTTAATTAAAAATGCTTACTCAAAAAAATTAAATGGTGATTTTACAATAAAATGCAAAAAAAAAGGTTCATAATCAATTTTACAATATAAAATTTAAATAAACCTCAAAATTTGCATGTTTCTTTTAATTTTATATTATAAAAATGATTATAAGTGTGATCTATCAGCATTTAAGTGCAGAGTCACTATTTTTTCATTACTTAAGATTAACGATGTTGTAACATCTAAAATTTTGAATATTGGTTTAATAAGAAAAGGAAATAAAATAGAAAAGATGTTTCTAAGGTATTTTTTAGGCTCAGAGATATGCTTAAAAAAATGAATTATGAGCCAAAAGCCTATCATATGAGAATATGGGAAATAAAGGAGAAGTATTATTGTAATTATTTAACAGCCCAAATAAAGTGAGAAAACATTATGGAATGTTATTATGGGGATTTAGAAAAATAAGAAGAGGGTTTTTTGGCCAGAAAAAAAAATTATGAAGAGGTTGGTTCCCAAAAAGTGGCGTAAATAAATTTAGAGCTAGTTATTAGGAATTAAGGGCCTACTTCCTCACATAATTCAAGCAAAAATAGTTAGAGGCTCATTTTTAATATGAAACTTTTAGGTTTTGTTTGGGAGTTCCATTTTGGAGGGAAAGGAAAGGGAACTGAGGGTTTTGGTAATCTCTTCCCTTGTTTGTAAGTTTTAAAAATAAGAGGGGAGGGAATCAATGATTTTTACAAATCCCCCAAAACCCTCTTTCTTCTAAAAAATAAAGTTTCCCCAATATGGGGGAGGGGGTTAAGAAGAGAAATAGATTAATTACTTTGTTACCCTTATTCACCACCACCACTGCCGCCGCTGCCGCCACCACCGCCTAAGGCTTTGTTTGGGAGTTTTGAAGGAAGGGAAAGGAAATGGATGGAAGGAGAATGGAGGGGACGGAATGGAAGGGAAATGAAGGATATTTCCTCCCATTGTTTGGGAGTTAACAAAATAGTAAGGGAGGAAGATGGAGGATTAATGAGTTATTTTTACCATTTTGTCCTCTTTTTTAATAATTAATATAATTATTATACTTTTCAAATAAATTTAAATTTTCTAAAAAAATTATTTATGTAATTTTTATATTAAAAAAATTATTTATGTGGTGGCGGTGGTGGCGATGGTGACGTGGTGGTGGCGGCGGCGGTGGTGTGGTGGGGGTGGTGGCGGCGGCGGCAGTGGTGGCGGCGGTGGCGGCGGTGGTGGTAGTGGGGTGGTGGTGAATAAGGGTAACAAAATAATTAATCTTTTTCCCTTCTTAAAACCCCCCAATATATGGGAACTTTATTTTTTTAGAAGAATGAGGGTTTTGGGGGATTTATAAAAATCATTGATTCCCTCCCCTCCTATTTTTAAAACTTGCAAACAAGGGAATGAACTATCAAAACCCTCACTTCCATTTCCTTTCCCTCCTAAATGGAACTCCCAAACAAAGCATAAAGGAATTAATTTTACGAGGTATAGAAGCTACTCCTTCTAGTCCTAATTATATGATAAGGTTTGTCATGCAAATTGCAGTATAAAATTTATCCTATAATTAGGACTGGAGGTAGTAATTAAGAAAGAAAGTCCATATAAAGCATTGATGATTTATCTTTGGGATTTAATTTACAATTAAGTAGCCAATAAAGAAAGGGTAAATTAGTAAATTCAATACCTAAGCCCAAAAATGGATTTGGACTAATATTAGGCCCAATTCTTGAAGCCCAAATTGTGCCATCCTAGGCCCAAGAGATGAGGTCCAAATTGTTTTGATATTTGCCCAATTAAATGTTGAAAGTTGAAGGGTTATGGCTTGTGGGATAAGCTTATGAGCTGGAAGGATTAAAGTAAAAGTTAATCCCCTCCTCCTTTCACTTAGGCTTTGTTTGGGAGTTTGGAAGGAAGGGGAAGGAAATGAATGCAAGGAGAATGGAGGGGAGAGGATGGAAGGAAAATGAAGGATATTTCCTCCATTTGTTTGGGAGTTAAAAAAATAATAAGGGAGGAAGATGAAAGATTAATAAGTTATTTTTATCATTTTGTCCTTTTATTTAATAATTAATATAATTATTATAATTTAAAAATAAATTTAAATTTAAATTTTCTAAAAAAATTATTTATGTAATTTTTATCAAAAAATTATTTATGTGGTGGCGGGGGCGGCGGCGGGGGTGGTGGCGGCGGCGGCGGCGGCGGCGGCAGTGGGGTGGTGGTGGTGGTGGTGGTGGTGGTAGCAGTGGTGGGGGCGATGGTGGTGGCCATGGCAGTGGTGGTGTGGTGGTGAATAAGGGTAACAAAATAATTAATCTATTTCCCCTCTTAAAACCCCCATATTGGGGAAACTTTATTTTTTAGAAGAAGAAGGGTTTTGGGGGATTTGTAAAAATCCCTAATTCCCTCCCCTCTTATTTTTAAAACTTACAAATAAGGGAAGAGACTACCAAAACCCTCCCTTCCCTTTCCCTCCAAAATGGAACTCTCAAACAAAGCCTTAAGCTTCAGCCACGATCTCACTTCCTTCATTCGCACCATCAGAATATTTAGAGTGAGAGCGGGAGCTTGAGAAAGAGGGAGAGACGTTGAGCTGGAAGTGGGAGGAAGAAGAGGAATCTTACATGCAAACCGATTATTATGCCAGGGGCCAAGTCCCTTAACTACTCCCCCATCCTTATTTCTTTCATATAAGACGTTTTGGGGAGAAAGATGTTGTTTGAAATCTGATTTTTGTAAGAGAATTGTGCTATAGTGAAATAATCTTACAGGGACATGGATTAAAGCCGAGATTGATGATATATAGATGTTGCATGTAGAGTCGGGAAAATAGGCCGAGCCCGTCAGGCTAGTCTTTTTAGGCCCTGAATTTACAAGGGCTTAAGACTTTTGCTTCAAAAGTGTTAGTGTGTTTAAAAGGGCTAGCCCTGTAGGGCCAAGGGCCAACCCTTTTAGGCTCGTATGTTTAAAAAAAAAAAATTCTATGATAATAATATTATTAATTTTTTATACTTTGTTTAATGATGTTGCAAATATTTAATTGTTATTATCTTTTTTAGAATTAAGTTTTATAAGAACATGTATTAAGATTCCTAAAAATAAAAAAACTTATCAAAGATATTTCTTATTTCATAATTATTCTTACTAATTTTGTATTTTTTGACTCATTTTCTAGTGATTGTTTTTTTCATATCTTGTGTTGTTTAATTATGTTGTGTAACATCCCGTTTTTCAAAAGCAGTATAAAATTTTTTCATCAGAGTAGAACATCGGAACCAGAGTGTAACTGATATATATTCAAAATGTCCACTGGCTAATTACAACAGCGGTACAGTAACCGAGTATTTCAAAAGTGATGTACAACAACAAAGGAAGGCTTCCGCCGGAACATCAAAAGGGAAGTCTTCAGCTGGATCTTCTATGCAGACTGCTTGCCTCTATCCTCGGTCCTCGATCCTCCCGACCCTGAAGCTATGCTAAAGGCTGAGATCCGCACCGGATCTCAGGGGTTAACCTCATATTTACATACACAACATATGCATTACAGATAATCATACATCAAACAAGCATATCCCAACAGCATATAACTCCTAGTACATGTGTCACACCTAGCTGTCGTTTCACACCTAGCAATTGTTTCACACCTAGCAATCGTTTCACACCTAGCATTTCACACCTAGCAATCGTATCCCAATACCCCGCAAGCATAACAACAGTACATGAACATATCACAGAGCTATCAGCTACTTCATGAAAGCATACCATACACATAGCACATATACGCATACATTAAACATCAGATTAGTGTTACACTACTCGAACGTACCTTCGTTGACGTTATACGGTGTTTCTGTCGGAAGATGGTACGACAATTGATCAGAACATAACCAGGGATATCCTATCAAGATAACAACGCATTTATTAAGGATCTATCATTACGACAGACATTTTAGTCATAAATGACCATTTTACCCCTGAGCCCCTAATCGACGGAATTTCGCCAGCACTTCGTTACTTTGACTCTAATCTTCCAAAATTTTGCCATAACTCTTCCTCTAACATTATTTTCGAAATTAATACCTTAATTACCCCTAAAACATGATATCTAATCATACTTGGAAGATTAAAGATCAAACTAGCATTTCTACTCTAACTACTGAAAGAGCTACCGAAGCTTAAGACTAAGAACCGAAGAACTTACTCAGAGCTTCGCTACAAATTTCCCCGGACTCCTTCCTCCTCCTTGCTGCTCCAATTTCGAATTGTGCTATTGGTTTTTGGTGTGAGAATTCAAATGGGAGCAAAGGCCTATTTATAGGCAAATTCGGTGCACTATTCATGCTTTACCGCAGACCAGTCAGACCGTAGGATCACACTTCATTGAAATGGCACAATCTTGGCCATCCAATCCACCTCCTTACATCATTCTTCAAGCCCATGATGTCATGCCAATGATGTCACCCATGTACTTTGATGATGTCACTTACTTCCTCAAGAAGTTTTATATCGATAAAGTCCCTGTTCGGTGTCCTAATTGCGTAATCTTGTAAAATCTCAAAATTCCGGGAACATAGCCCTGAAGATCTCTTCTTACTCTTTCAAAATACTTGGGTCAACTAAATTTTTTATCTCATTCAGGGCCTCTCCTATTTCGCTGAAGATTTTCAGATATCGCCTTCGGTTGCGGAAATCGCTTCGGGTAACAACATCTTCGGGACAAAAATCCACTGATTCATAATATGCCCAGATATTTACCAACTCATTCTTGGATTTCAAGTTATGTCTTGGTTTCTATAGATTTTCATTTATATGATTTGCTTTTTGAACATCAGATAGATTCAAAGTCAGTCTAGTATAACCCTTTTCGGTTTCGGAAATAACTTCGGAGACAGCCTACTCCGAGGTAAAAATTCACTTGTTTAGAATATACCCTGACCTTAGAAACCTTGTTCATGGTTTTCTAGATAGGATTTAGTTTCTATCGGTGGTCATTTATCCTATTTGCTTTTTACAACTTAATCAACATTTAACCAAAGTAGCATGATTTTTAATCACAAAATATTATCTTCTTATCCATCCATGATTTTTGGTCAAACCTGGTCTTTATTTATTTATTTATTTTTTAATTAATTATTTAATTAATATTATATTTTTTTAATTATTTAATAATTTTTTTACAAAATTTCCTATTGGTCCATAATTGGATTTAAGCTTAAAATTACTTAATCTCATCAATTTTTCTTAATATTTTCCAATTAATTAGAAAATATATTTTATGCTAATTATAGCCATAAACCACTAATTATAGGGTTTTACACAATTTACCATGATTATTCCCTTGTTCATGCTTAAGTAATTAGCCAATAATTATTTAATTAATCACTTACTAATTGTGGATAATTTTCTTACTTAGAATTAATCATTATCTCACAAATTTTTTACTGACATTGGTATTTTACGCTCCATGTAAAATATTAAAAATCATGGGGTCAATTATGGCCCCACAATACTTTGATTTTTCTCCTTTAATTTTTCCAAGGTAATAATTTAATAAATTACCTAAATTAGGGACAATATTCTTCCCTATTTCAAATAAATATTTATTTGCCTCTTTATAATATTTTCAGGGTATTTTATAACCCATAAATATTTTAGGGACCTATTTGCAAACACTCAAACGTTTTAGGGACCTAACTGTACATTATCTAATTTCAAGAGAAATTACCCTAATAACAAGTTAAATTCAATACAAGGTGTTTGAGACCTCATATTCACCTATTTTTACTAGGCATTACTTACTGAGATTTTTAGGGTTTTACATGTTGTTAACTACTTGCACTTTTCAAAACATATTTATAAGAAGTATTTTAATTTTGTTAAGTCTTCTCATTATTATTTGCAATTCGGTATGTGAACACTAATTCAATTATGATTATGATTTAGTGACTGTGTTTGTTTGTTGCATGATGCGTGTTGTTTAGACCTTAATGTTAACAACATTTATTTGTTAAATTAGAACTTTGTTTGTTGTAATTTACTAATTATATTTATTTGGTAAAAAAAAATCAGGAAAAATAGTTAAATTTTAGAAAAATAGCTTACGACCCTGCAAGGCCAACCCTGACCTGTACGCTCATAAACCAGGCCTTGAAAAACATTTTTTTTTCTTACTTGGGCCTAAAAGGGCTGGCCCTTTTTGAAGGGCCAAGACCAGGCTGACTATGATTCCCAGTTCTAATTGCATGTGATGAGACACCATAATTTTGTGTTGTGCAAATTATTGGGGTTAATATTTGAATCTGGAATTTCAGCTATGATGTGGGTGCTGTTCGGTTTCTTGTTGGAGCTATAGAGGAATGCTTAAATGTTGAAAAAGTTAATTAGTATATGTAATATTGGTTGCAAGGTGATGGAAGCTTCAAGTGTTCAAATTTTTTTTTTTGGCTAAAAGAAATGATAAGAACGTATTATTGTTTGATGTTTCCCAATGTTAGATATATATCTCAAGTGATTAAAGAATGCCTCAAGACTCAAATATGATGATTTAAATACTCCCTCCGGTCCTAATTATAAGACATATTTAATCGATTTTAGGGAGATTAATGAGAGATGTTAAATTAGTTAATTTTACTCATTTTCCTAAAATACTCTTATATAACTTTAAAATGACATAAGTAAAAGTGAATCAATAACCCCGCCACATATCTCTCCGACCAATTTTTCTTTCCATACGCTTTTTAATTGAAATAATGGTTTTACTATATATACATATATGTGTGTGTGTGTACACATCTAAATTTATTTACACACACACACACCTATATATCTACACATACACATGATATGTATATGTTTATATATATGTGTGTGTGTGTGCATCTACACATATATATTGACACACACAAACATAGATATACATATATATATACACACACACATTTATATACATACATACACACACACATATAAACATATATATACACACAGATACATATATATAGACCACATACATACATACATACATACATACATACATACATACATACATACATACATACATACATATGTTTATAGAAACACACATGTGTGCCCGCATGTGTATTACAAGTTACAACTCACATACATATACTCACCAAAAACTAAACACATTTGAGAGAATAAAATAGGGGTATTTTAGGAAGAAATTGACAAAAACTAGAAAGTTGTCTTATAATTAGGACTAAAATCAACCATCAAATGTTGTCTTATAATTAGGACCGGAGGAAGTATTACAATTGAAGGTGGAAAATTTTCAGGTTTAATGAAGAATGTCGTCCATATTTTGAAAGGTGTAAAAGTGATTGGCTATAAGAGGATTAAATTTATAAGCTTCTCTTCTAAGCTCTGCGATGAACAGCCACTGTTTTCATAAGAAATAATGAGTAAATACCCATTTTTGTCCTTGACAAAAAACGCAATCTGTATTTTGGTCCCTGACAAAAAAAAAAAAAAAAAGTCTTGTAGTCCCTCACAAATTCAAAATACACTCAATTGGTTGAGATTTTGATTCCTCACAAATTTTTAAAAGACATTTTTTAGTCCATAAAAAAAGACGAATAAGGGTCGGTTTTTTTGTAAGGAACCAAATTGGGGACCGCTTTTTTTGTCAAGGACCAAAAAAGATATTTACTCATCAAATTAAAAGGCCTCACATAAACTATCCATGCTCAGCTACTCGCAGGCGAAATTTCATCTCTCAGTGGTAGACGCACACATGTTTGCTCCCAGCTTCTCTTCTTCGCTTATACATGAAGCTATTAGGTAAAGAATTCAACTCCTTTTTTCCTTTATGCAAAATAAACTCATCTTTTTTCTGCCAATATTGTAAAATAAACTAATCACTCATTATTTGTTTTACCTAAATCATAGAAACATTTCCTCTATTTTAAAAACCTCCCTAAAATTAAAATATATGTTAGACAAACATCCATTATGTTCTGTCGTAGAACACAGATGTCTAGCCACAGTGGGCTAGGTATGATTGATATTGGATCGGGTATAGCGCCCACTGGTGTAACATCCCGACTTTTCACAAGCAGTATAAATTTTTTTTTTTAAAAAACATCATTTCAAAATGATCAGAGTAGTGCACCGGAGCGATTGAGTAACTGATATATATATTAAAATACCCATGGTAGCATGTCTTCTTTGTTTAAGCAGCGGTACAAGAGTGTTTCAAAAGTATAACGAAAGAGGTCCTCGGTCGCTACTCCTAAGCGTCTTGCTTGTCCTTCTCCTCGATCCTCGGTCCTCCCGAACGACGCTATGTTAAGAGTTGAGATCCAATTTACCACATTGGATCTCGGGTATGATTAACCTCATGTTTATATACAACATATATGTACGACGGACATTCAAATATCTTGGCAACATTTACTATGATCGGACATAGGGAATACATAATCGGATATGTATGGCAATAACAATACTGATCGGATGTAGGGTTAAAGCACAATGAGGAATGTACATAATCGGATATGCACGGCCGAACAATACGGTCGGATGTAAGGTTAAGGCATAATGGATAGTGATACTGATCGGATGTATGACATGACAGAGAATAATACGATCGGATGTATAATGCACAACAACGATGCAGTCGAAATACGGACAACAGTACAATCAGAGTACGAGACAAAAGTACAATCGAGTACACACATGACGAGAGAAACACACATATTCATACAATAACCATCGAGTTAGTGTTACGATGCTGCGAACGTACCGTCGTTGACGGATTACGATATTTCTAGCACGTTTACGGAAAATCGTGAAATCTCCAACAACGGCTCGTCGGGCGTAGAACGGCGGCAAATTAGGATTTCGACGTCCTATAAGAGTAATATCACTTCCATTAGTGATTTGATACAATAACTGGCATTTTAGGTAAAAATTACCATTTTGCCCCTATACCCCTACTTGGCGGAATTTCGCCGGCGCTTCACTACATAGGCTATTTTCTTCCCAAAATTTTGCCAGAACTTCGACGCCATCATGATTTTCGAAAATATTGACTAAAATAGTCCTATCATATGATATCTAATCATAAAAATAAAGACTACTCTAGCTTTACTAACTACTGAAAGAACTACGAAAGCTTAAAGCTCTGATCTGGAAAACTTACCCAGAGCTTCGCTCTGATTCCCCAGAGCTCCTCTCTCTTCTTTCTCTCTCTATTTTCGGTTTTTGCTCAAAGGAAGTGGTGTGAAATTTCCAAAGGAGCAAGGTCCTATTTATAGAGGATTTTGTGCTACTATTCACACTTTACTGGATGAATTCCGTGATCGGATCGCACATGATTAGGTGGCACAATCTTGGCCATCCAACCCTTTCTCTTTCCTCCATATGACATCATCCCCATGATGTCATCCATGTACTGATGATGTCACTTACTTCTTCAAGAAGTTTTATACCGATAAAGTCTCCGATCGGTGTCCGAAACGCGTAATCTCGGGAAATCTCAAAATTCGGTTAACTAGCTTTGAAGACCTTCTCTTCCATACTAGAAATGTCTATTCCAACTATTTTTCTGACTCTGCCTAGGCCATTTCCGGATTGACGGACGTTTTCTCGAAAACGTGTCCGAACGTGTCCGGTTTGAAACGAAAATCCGGAAGTTCCAAACTTATAGACATAGATGCACTGATTTCAAATATGTCCATAAAAATTCTCAATTCTTTCTCAGTTGTCACAACTCTAATTTTGAAGTCTTTACTTTCAACCCGGCTATACGCCATTTTCTCGAATTTCCTATTTCGTCTTATTAGGAAAAGTCCTATTGACTTGAATTAACTTAGGAGAGTTTAACGGAAGATAAAATTCTACTGATCAATATTTTATCCTGAATTTGGAAATCCCATTCCTAGATCTCTAGATAGGATCCGTTTCCTAATTATTAAATTACTATTCACCCTTTTTCACTTTAATTAATTATATTATTAAAATATTAAACTTAACTTAACAACTAAGTTTCTTATTTCTTATTCTATTTTTATTATTATTTTTTATTTCGTTTTTTTTTCTTTTATTTTCTGCCTCTTTTTTAAATTAATTATTTAATTAATTAAATAATTATTTTACATAATTTCTCACAACATTTTCCTATTGGTCAATTCTTGCATTTAGGCTTAAAAATACCTAAACTCATCCTTTTTCCTTCAAATTTTCCAATTAATTAGCCAATATATTTATGCTAATTTTTAGCTATTTATCACTAATTTTGGAGCTTTACATAATTATCTCTGAATTTCCTTTGCTTAAACTTAAGTAATTAGCAGTAATTACCTAATTACTTAATTATCACTTGTTGATAATTTTCTTAATTATAATATCTTATTACCTCATAACACTTGCATTGACATTTGTACTTCCATGTCTCTTTCATTATACTAGAATTTGTGAGGGCATTATGGTCATTACCATATTTTTTGAGCATTCTTCTTCAATTTCTCCAAGTTTGTAATTTATTAAATTACCAAAATTAGAGATATACGCTCTCCCAATTTAAATGATTATTTCATTGCCCTTTAGGATTTTTCACCATTTTCCTAAGTTATTTACTCCTCCCAGGGGTATTTTGGTCATTTTGGTACTTTGGCCCTGAAATTCCCTAATTCAAATTTCGGGGTATTACAACTGGTATCTATGGGGGAGATATCAGCGGTTGCTAACGGATCACTGTGCTACACGGGGTTGGCTCTTCGCCTGAGGGTGGTGTGTGTGCACAGTGAGACTGAATGGTAAAGAATGTATTGGTGAACGTGGAGCACATACCTGGTAGGTAACCTCCTATTTATAGAGATTACCTAGGGTTTCGTCCTCCTAACCTTCAGTCCTTCTCTGGCGTCGTGCGTATCTCACGTCTTAATGGTGCTCGCTCCAGTATCTGCATGATCCCTGAATTAACGGCACATTAAAGAGGTGATTGGCAAGTTACCTATCTCAAGGAAGGTTTCCCGCCTAAAGTACTCCTATAGGGCTCAGCCTCTACCAAGCCCATTATTCGAGTCCATAACACATTATATATTTGAGATTCTATTTTCATCTACTCAACCTATAGTCAACCGTTAATTTTGACTCTTAAACTTTGGTTTTGACAAAAAATATTTATATTGCCAAAAAACTTGTATACAAAAAAATATGTCTGATACATAACGTTTAAATATGTTATATCTTTGATTGTATTATAAATTTTATAATTTTAATACTGGTTTCTTTTAAATGGCTAAAAACATTTTTCGAACGCATATTTTTATTCACTAGATAGTATAAATGATATAAGATTAAGAGATTATATAAATCATTTGCAACTTTTAAACACGTTTCTTTGCCACAAATATTTAAAAACACATTTCGTTAAGTAAATATTTTTAAAATTGCTCTTCAGCGAAAACTTCCGGGGCAAAAATGATACTTAACTCTTATTTGATTGATGAGGTGGCATGCCACGTGGCACTTCAATTAAACTTAATGGTCAAAATTAACGAATGAGCAAAATTGCTACGTTTTGTTAACTTCTGTGACAATTTTTGCTCCAAAAAAAACTTTCTCCACTCAGTGCTCTTCAGTCAAAATTTCCAGGACAAATAAGACCCTCATCCCTATAAATGATGTAAGTTTAGGAGATTATATAAATCATTTGCAACTTTTAAACACGTTTCTTTGCAAGAAATATTTATAAACACATTTAGTTAAGTAAATATTTAAAAAAAGTATTAATCATATTTTCATTCAAGTTTGTTATATCCATTGTAACTAAATTATTCAAGACTGTATACCAGTAAGACAAAAATATTAAACAACTATTTGCAACCAAAAAAAATTTAAGGAAACATGTAAAATATTGAAAGGAGAATGAATTCTTCATCTTTTATTTATCAATTAGAGGCATATATATACATGTGTATGTGGGTTAATGATAATATGAAATCGAAGTTTGCCCAACTCCAAGAATCCAAAGCCGAAGAAAAAACCCAAGAAGCTTCAACATCTAAACAGATTCAAACACCAATTCAAGATAAAGCCTTTGATGTTGATGAACAATTTGTTTTTTCCAGTTATTGTTAAGGTTGCTAACATATGTTCTATTTTTAGTGGTTCATTATTTTGTAAAAATTCTACTTCTTCTTTATGTTTTTTCTTTTGAAATATATGTGTGTGTATCCTAGTAGAGAGTATCATAACAAACTTGTAGCATTATCGCAATTTTGTAGCATTAAATCCCGCGATATTCTCTTAAATATACTACCTTCAAAATGAAAAAAAAATATATATATTCTTAAATTCTTTCAAATAAGTTTAGCCAAAATTAGAGAATTACTACAAAGAAAAGAAAATTCGTAAATAAAAATTATTTTAATATAAAGTTTAATATAAAAAAATATCTTTTTAGAATACTCTTAATATAAGTAACAGTTTGGACTTAAGTTTGTATTTTTGAAATAAAATGAAGGCTATTTGTGCAATTAAGGAAAAATAAAAGGGATGTTATAATATATTTTACTCTTCTGTTTAACAATTATCATTGAGTAGTTAAAGTTTTTGGAGTCAAGAAGAATGCCACAACATGAACCTTGAAAAAGATGCTTATATAAATACTTATACAAAGTATCCACTAACTAACAAGGTTTTCCGTCATCAAATCAAATTGTGGAGAGAAATATCAAACCTTGAACAAATTTAGCATTATGTCTATACAATTTGCTTTTTGTACATTAAATGAGCTTGAATCCGTCGATCGTCGAGCCCAAAGCTTATTGTTGAAGTCGCCTTATATTTGACTGGTAGTTATGAGAAAGTTCGGAATGACTAAGGTTCATCCATTTGAATTATCGCCTGTCAAGTGAATGGATTTTTTCGATTTTTTTTTTTTTTTTAAAAAAATCAACTGGATTTCAATTTTAAAAGTATAAGCTTAAGAAAAGGAGTTTTTCAAAAAAGATTAAAAAGATTAAATGAATTTTTAAATGAAACTCGATTAAATAGAAATTTTTTTGTTTAAATTCGCAATGGAATTTTCTTTTACAGATTCAGTTTACAATAGATTTTTTTCCTCATTTACATTGAAAATTCTTAAATTTTATTCTTCTAAAAGTGTATGGGAAAATATGATGCAAAACTAAAATAAAACTTCTATAACAGTTTTATACTGAAGTCACTACCCGAAAGAAATATTACCAATTGTTTCATAGATTGTACAAAATGACTTATATCTATAAATATAAAAAGATTTTAAAAAAACGTTTTATTTCAAAAACCTTGATCGAATACCAACAAGTTGTTGGCTGAGGGGTAAGCGACCTCACCCTTGAAAAGAGGAGAATAAAAAATTACATCTCATGAAGTGTATTTGTTAGAAGGGGCGAAAACTCTTTGCCCTCTCAGTCTCAAAAAGAGAAACCCTTGACCATATTAAAACAAACCTTGATCTATTAACATTAATTTTGGCATCATATTCTATATAATTAAGCATCCATAATATATTTTGATAGTATACAAAAGTTATGCGGAGACCAAAAAAAGTTGTCATCCTAAAAATATTTGCTATCTATATATGTCATGGCCTTGAGTATCAGTCTACCAGCATTCCGAATCTCAGAAAAAACAGACATCAAATATACCGAAACAACTATGGAGGATGCAACATTTCCTTTCCTTTCATCGGATATTGCTAGATACGAGGTTTCGCCATTAATGGGTTGGACCAACAAGCCTATCCAAGAAGAAGACGAAGAAGTGCAAATACAGAAAGCTCCACAACAAGAGAATGGCCCTTCAATTATCAAACCAACAATTTCTCAGTTCAGTGGTGTGCACACTGATGAAAAGTTGGCTCGTGTAATTGCTAGCTATGTGGACACTCTAACTCACCAAAAAGATCGTTTCTTGGGTATGAATCTCTTCATGACACTCTTATATCATATAAATCATTGTGTCGGTGATCTTTACATATTGATCGAATTTTAGTTTTAATCTCTATAGTCTTAAATCATAATTTTTAATCTTCATAGTTTCATAAATATTTGGTTTGAGTTCACGTTCAATTTAGTTAATATTGTTACATATAGGGACCAAAAAAAATTTCCTTTGGTTCCTATTTACTAACTAATTTTGGTTTTGGTTTCTACGAATTTTGATTTAAGCCCCTATGAGGTTTGATTTTATTCCCTATACATAATGTCATTAATAAAAGTTAACCCTGTTAGTCAAATTAAGTTCTTATGAACTATAGGGAATAAAAACAACAATTTGAAACTATCAGGTATGAAACCAAAAATCTATCAAATTGTAAAACCAACAATAGAATTAACCCTATACTTTATATGTATGCAGGGTATCCCATTAATCAAGATTTCTACTACGAGGCATTACTGCAATTGATGTGTTTTCGATTAAACAATGCTGGTGATCCATTTATAGGGAGTAGCGACATGCTTAATTCGAATCAGTTTGAGCTGTGTGTATTAGATTGGTTTGCCGAACTTTGGGAAATTGAGAAGAATGAGTACTGGGGATACGTTACTAATGGTGGAACTGAAGGAAATCTTTATGGCATCTTAGTGGGGTCAGTATAAACATGCACTGCACCTGATTTTCTACTCTCTAAATAGTTATAAACTAACGTGATAAACTTATTGTTGTACAGTATTTCCCTTTATGGCATCTTAGTGGGGTCAGTATATACATGCACTGCACCTGATTTTCTACTCTCTAAATAGTTATAAACTAACGTGATAAACTTATTGTTGTACAGTATTTCCCTTTTTAAAACTGACCCAAAAAAAAAACATGGTATGTAACATAAGTGTTTTAAACACACAGGAGGGAGCTATATCCAGATGGAATTTTGTACACATCTAAAGAATCTCATTATTCATTGTTCAAGGTAGCTATAATAGCTAGAGTCAAGTGTGTGGTCGTTGGGACTAGATCCTCTGGTGAAATTGATTATGATGAATTGAAGGCTTCACTTCTCGCTCACAAAGACAAGCCAGCCATCATCAATCTAAACCTGGGTACTCTCTCTCTCTCTCTCTCACACACACACACACACACACACACTATATAGCTTGGCTGCTCATTCATTTAAATGTATAAAATTTTGTTTGCTTATTTCAGGAACAACTATGAAAGGAGGTATTGATGACCTTGATCTAGTACTACAAGTACTTGAGAACTGTGGCTTCACACAAGATCGATTCTACATTCACTGTGATGCCGCTTTATTTGGAGTGATGCTCCCATTTATTAACGGGGTGAGTAATAATTTAACTAAAATATTATCTAACCTTACAACATTATCTATTGAAAATTAACATAAATTATTAGTATGAAGAGCATAATGATCAATACTAAACATGATATGCATGCTTTAAGTATTACTCTATTTTAAAAGATCTAGAAAAAGGGAAAATGTTGGGGAGAACTGGACTTCTTCCTCGTATTCTTGGATCTCCTCAACAGAAGCCTCTGCACTTCAACCCACAGGTAGTAGAATCACTAGGACTCAAAAACTAATACTCCATCTATTTCGGGAGTTGATTTTAATCCTAAATATAAGACAAAGTTTTCATAATTTACCCTCTTTTATGATCCCTCAACAATAATCAAAGAGGAGAGTGAATGATAGAATTAAGAAAGGTAACTAAGGTGTTTTAGAAAATAAATATCATATTAACTAATTTAATTAGCTTCATCAATCTAATCAAATTAGATAAATATATCTTATATTAAGAACGGGAGGAGTATACAGCAAATATGAAGAGAGAACTTCTTTGGTAGAGAACTTGAAAAACTGATTGTATGCTCAGTTGTGTGTGTATGCTAATCACGCTCCCTTCAATGAAGGAATCACTAGTTATATTTTCTTTAATAAGTATAGGCATATATCTTGTCACTGCTGGATGCAATCCTATTGAAGGTACTATCAGGCGCTAAATGGGAACCTCTCCCAATGGGGATATAAACCTTTGTTCACTACGTTGTGAGAGAACCCAACCCCATCGGCACAATGGGTTACATTTTTTCATCGTGAAAAACGGTTCCCTCCTCCCATTAAGTATAATGCGTTTAATTGTTAATATTGATAAAATATATATTGGGTTAGTTTGCGCATTAGTTCATAATGGGCGGACATAAAAAATCCAACACTAATAAAATATAGTAGTATTTCGCATGTTCTAGCTTTCCGTTCATTGAAAAACAAATTTTGAATTTATTGTATGTACAGGCACCAAAGATTTCTTTCAAGAAGCCTATTGGAAGTGTAACTGTGTCTGGCCATAAATTTCTTGGATGCCCAATCCCATGTGGTGTTCTAATAACTCGTTTAAATTATGTTGACGTTCTTTCTAAAGAAGTAGAATACCTCGCTTCGAGAGACACCACCATCTCAGGAAGCCGAGGAGGCCATTCTTCAATCTTCCTCTGGTATGCACTCAACAAGAGAGGCTTCAATGGCCTTCAACAAGATGTTAGTGAGTGCGTCGAAAAAGCAATCTATCTTCATAAGCTCTTGAGGGACCATGGAATTGGAGTTATGCGCAACAAGTTTAGCAATATCGTAGTGTTCGAGAGGCCTCCCGATAATACATTTGCTCGTAGGTGGATATTGGCTGACAAAGGGAATCTATCTCATGTGGTGGTGCTACAGCACGTGACCATGGAAATGTTAGATTTATTTGTGAGAGAGTTTGTGGAGAATCGATCCATTTGGTACCAAGATAATAATGGAGGCATAAAAGCTCCCTGTATTGCTGAGGATATTGGTGCCAAGAAATGTGCTTGTTCTTTCCACAAGAAGCTGATCTCGTGAAGATTATCAGAGTGTTTCTTTGTATGTGCAATTCAAGTTTGATAGTAATGAACTTAATTCATTATTTTTCCCTTCTTCGTTTTCTGTCTTTTGAATAAGCAAGTAATTTGCTCCTTGTGAATTGTGTTTGATACATGAACAATCATCTTCATGTGAGCTATCTCCCCAAATTGAAGAAGTGTAGGCCTTTCTCTACCATATTTGTCTTTCTTCTCATTCTCATGCTTGTATTCTGCCATTGTGGACATTCCCGTTGGATACGTCCAACTTTCTTGTATTCTATAGAATAACTTTAATTTGTTGCTGTGGTAGATCTCCTTTCTCCTCTTTTCCTTCTATAGAACGTTTTGAATCTTCTTATCAGAAAGACTCATTTCTTTATCTTCAATGTCAATATATTCTTGTTTTAGAGTTATGCTTTCTTTTCCATTTCCTGCAGCTCCATACAAAAGTTCTGCTTTCCCTCATATTCGGCTAGGCTACCAAATAGTGTAGCTATTGACATTATTGATTCTCCTTTGGTTTCTTCCATGGCTATCACTTTGAGCTGCTATTCACATGTGAGTACACTTGAGATCTTTCTCCCTTAGCTTGATATTCCTAAGAATACTTGTTTCCCAGTGCTACTGAAAGATTGGTGAGACGAGATAATCTAGTTAACTTCAAATTCTTTTATTGTTTCTTTATAATTGACTCTGAAACAGCTCGTTCTCCGTGCTGAGCAAGTGTTGAATCTACATTCTTTATTTTAGTTGTTCCTTCATGAGTAATCTCCAAGGCTTTCTACATTCTAGATTTGATAATTTAAAATACTCTCTCGGGCCAAGAGCATTAGTCAATAATAGTAGAACTTCGTTGTTCAGCTGGATGACCCTTTTATCATTGTCATCATGTTCTTCTAATTCCTATGGGACTTTTCTTCTTTCTACTACCTTTGTTGGAATATAATCACCTTTCTCTATAACATCCCATATACCTTATTCATTAACCTTAACAAAGACTTTGAACTTTATTATCTTCCAGTAAGTGAAGTTTTCTCCATTGAAGCAAGATGGCCTAGGGGCTGAGCTCCCCTCGATCGGTTATAAGACTATTGTTGAAGCTAGCAATTTGATCTTTGCACTTGAAGACGACGTTGGACTTTTAGCAAGTGACTTGCTCAAATACAACGTGTTAGCTTGACTAGTGTAACCCAAGAGTGGGGTTTAAATTGGCATCTTTAAAATTGTTGCGCAATGATAGTTTATAACTGCTCACATGTTAGCTTGGAAATAGAATATCAAATATATAAATGATGTTTGTGTAACATACATTTTGATTTTTAGGAGTTTTCAAAATAAACAAAAAATTTCTATGATTTTGGTAAAACAAATAGGTGATTAGTGTATTTTACTCAAAAGAAAAAAGAAAAGTTGAATTCTTTCCCTAATGATTCATGTATAAGCTAGGAAGGGAAGTTGAGAGCTAACACGTGTGCATGGACGGCTTTGAACGTGAAACGTTACTAATTGTTAGGTATAAAATGTATTATGCGGTCAATGTGTGGCCTTTTTTTTTTTTTTTTCATAACGTGGAAATTTGTAAAGGTCAGATTCTATTGAGCTATAAATTCATCGTAAGGAAAGCACGAAATTTCAAATTTGTATTTCATCACTATATAAAATGTATCTAATTAATAAATATATTGTATATGATTAGATATTTCAGGGGCAACATTGCTCCACTGAAACGTAGCAATATTGCCCCTGAAGTATAAAAAACGGAGCAATGTTGCCTCTCCGTTAGAATTCCTAACGGTCAACGTTAGGTCAACTAATGTTGACCGTTAGGGTTTCTAACGGAAGGGCAACATTGCTCCGCCTAAAACTTAAGGGGCAAAATTGGTACTTAACCCTTTCTTTAATTGAAAATGTACTCAAAAGATGATGACCCACCCAAAACTTATTAGATAGATATATATTCATCTTTGTTCCACGGTCACATTTCATAGATCAATTATTTTAGAGAAAAGAGAGTAATTTGAGATTCTTACAATGATTGATAATCAATAATAAACTCTCTAAAAGAGAAGATGTATAAACACTGAAGATTGATATATCCGAAGATATTGTTTGTAAGAGTATGAACAGTAAATTAAATGCTTTGAGTTGCTAATTGAATGCTCAGTGATTCGGTTGGTGGAGAATTGAATATTTCTACTATTTATAGTTGATGGCATTAAATGACCGTTGAAGAGAGATTTATTGAGCCGTTGTGAATAATAAATATATTCGTTTTCTCTCTTCTTCGTCTCTTCACATTTGTTCGAAGTTAGCCGTTATTCTTCGTTGACATTCTTCATTCTTTTTGTCCGTTGAGACTCAGCTGGAATATTGACTGGAAAATAGCCGGAATGCTTTTCGATTGTTCAGAAAATTAATTTATGTTTTCGTGCTTCATTTCTGCAGAACATTTAATGCCTTCTGACACATATATGCTTTTGAGCGATTTGGTGTTTAAACCATGTTAGATTCATCTGAAACTCATAAACAAACTGATTAAACTTAGTTAGGATCAATAATGAACAATAATATGAAGTACCCAGGGCGTAATCAGTGAATTGCAGTTTACGAGAACAGAGTTTTCAAAAAACTGTATATCATGACTGGAGTCATTCATGGTTGACTCGAGTCATTGCTCTAATTCAAAGAAAAGCTTATGTGAAAACATGACTCGATTTATCCTTCTATGACTGGAGTCAAGTATGAACAGAGAGGATTTTCAAGTATAATGACTGGAGTCATTTACCATTGACTCGACTCATTGATATAATATACACTAAAAAAAAATCAGTTTTGCGACGGAAAAAATCCGTCGCAAAAATGGGCTTTTCCGTCGCAAAACGAGTTTTGCGACGGATTTTGTCCGTCGCAAAAATCCTTGTCGCAATTGCGACGGATTAATAAACTCTGTCGCAATTTGCGACAGAATTTAAATCCGTCGCAAATTGCGACGGACTAAATCGTCGCAATTGCGACGGACTAAAAATCGTCGCAATTGCGGCGGACTAACAATCCGTTCGCAATTGCGGCGGATTTTTTTGTCCGTCGCAAATTTATTTTTTAAAAAAAATTAAAATTAAAATTAATAATAATTTTTTTAAAATAATTTTTTTTCTAATTAGAACTAACTTTAATCCATAAATAAATAAATAAATAAATAAATAAATATATATATATATATATATATATATATATATATATATATATATATATATATATATATATATATATATATATATATATATATTATTGTCCTGAAGTATCAAGCATAAGTAGTTTTACATAGAGAAAACAAATATAAATAATATTATCTGAATAACATGTACTAAAAAGTAGTCTAAAGAGCACGTCATCATCATCATCGCCACCATCAAGCGTTGTCACCATCAACGAAGCCGTCCCCTTGTTTTCATTAGGGACATAAGTTGAAGGCTGCATACGCCTTACCATCTCGCGTGTCTCATGCGGCTCCTGCATGCGCCCTTGCATCCGCGACAATCTCGCGTGTCTCATGCGGCTCCTCTGCTGCCCTTTGGACCAACCGGAAAGAGATTTGCCGTGTCTCCCAAAATAAACCAAGTTCGAAAACGATTTGCAGAATTAGGGAACTGGGTCGTTTCCCAACGAATTTGCGGCGGGCTCGATTTAATAACAATAGTCAAACGAGAATGGTGAAATTAGGGGTTTTAGGGTTTTATGATTCAATTGATTAAAACGAAATAAATTGAAATAAGCAGACGAAAAACGTTGATGAACTTAAGCAGTTAAAAACGACCAACCCAACGATCGATTCCAAAATCATGCATCATTGAGCGAAATATAACTAATCACGTTTGGTTCGGATGAATCGAGATCTCTGCATTCATCAGGATAATCCTCGCCTAGACGATCGCCTAGAATCTGTCCAGGACAATGGCGTCTCACTTGTGCAATCGCACAACAACACTAAAACCTAGTCCGAATTTAGTCCTTGGGATGAACCAAGCCAGAATATTAAATCTAATATTCGAACTATTTTCAGAATCGAATCCGATAAGATGAAAACATAATTGATTAAGTTATCGATTAGGCACAAGTTCTCTGGACGAATCATGGAATCCTCATCGTTGGGTCAATCACAGGGGGTTTAGCCGAGCATGGCTGGAAAAGCGAAGAAAAGATGAAGAACGCGAAAAACCCTAAGAACATGCGGAAATCGGTGAGAGAATTTGCATAAAATCGTGAAACCCTAATGTCAAAATCCTGAATTCGTGAATGCCTCTTTGTCTTTGGCGGCTGCCTTGCTTAAAAATAACCTAAAACGAAAATGGGCCCTAATAGTTTTAGCCCAAAACAGAAATAAAATAAAAGCTGGACTTAAATTACAAAATTCGGGTCCAAATAATATCAGAATTGTGCATCCGACTTCGGCTCCAAAATCGACCGCCCTCTTGACCGAATTGGCTCTTGATGTCTTCATAACAAAAAAAAAAAACTAAAAGGAAGAACACTTATTTACTAATAATTGCTACAATGCAAAAATCGAATCAAGGGACAAAAAGTTCCAAAGACCAATCAATCAAGACCTAAATCCCTTCATCTCAAATTACAATTCATGGCGGTCTCAATCAATGATGCTGATCACAAAAGATGGTCTCACAAATGATGCGCTCAATCAATCAGTCTCTCAAGTGTTTAAGGTAAATAAGTGTATCGCTCAAATTCTACTCAAGAAAATTGTTCTACCATAAGCTTGCTCAACTTCTACGTCTCCACTACTCACAACACATACATGCACAAATCAAGAGAGCTTGTAATTAAAGGTTGTAATGGGGCTAGGGTGAAGGTAGGTAATAGTATGGAATGAGAGGCTAAGCACCAAAGAAATCAAAAGGAAGAGCACTGATTAACACAATCATTCTCTATGTATGAAACTTTTATTCTACTAATGTATCCATTTCTTTCTATGTATTTTCTTTTCTCTCTTTTTTTTTTTCTTTTTTTTTCTTCTTATTTTTTTTTTTTTACTTTTCTTTCTTTCTTTCCTTTCATTGTATACGTAATGACAATGTCAAAATCAAATATCTCCCCCCACACTTAAACTGTTGCACTCCTGAGCAACCCCCACACTTAAACACAAAACAAGTTGAAACCAATGCTCAATAAATCTTCAAGGTGCGGAATAAAATGGTTTTACGCTTAGGCTTGTAATGTGGCTTAGAAAAGAATGGGTCAAAAGGCACAAAGGGGCTAGCAAGGGAATCATAATGCAAGGAAAGCTATTTGGCCAAAGTGAGGAAAATAAAAGAAAGAAAACAAGCTTCCATCATACTTATGCACGTAAGTGAAAAATGTAGTTTCAAAAGAAAAGGATCAAGTTCTAGAGAACAAAAATCATGAGAGATGCACACATGAAAGAAAGAATGGCAAAAGATGAATTCCATTCATGCAGGCCCAAAACCTCACAAGGTCAATACCAACTTAGGCAATCAACAACATCAAATCAACTACCAAGACTTGTAATCGAAGAGTCAAGAATTGTAGACCAAGCAGAATGATCCATTAAAGCCAAAATGTCAACGTTCATAACATGTAGCAATCATAGAAAGAGAGATATTTTTTTTTTCAAAAAGCAAAGCAAGGTAAAAAAATGAACAAACAAAAGAGAAAGAGGGAGAAGAAAGAAGAATACTCCCCAAGGGTTTATGGAGAGTAGGTGGCATCAATGAGATTTATGGAGGATAGGTGGCATCAATGAGGAGAGTCTCGCTTCCTCAGCCGCGTAGGGATCCCTCATGAAATGGCTTGAGGCGATGCCCATTGACCTCTGCTTAATGGCCCAATAGGCTCGATGCTCCAACTCAACCGGAAGATGACATGCCTTACCAAAGACAAGCCGATAAGGAGACATCCCAATCAGAGTCTTGTAGGCGGTGCGATATGCCCACAAAGCATCATCTAGTCGCTTACTCCAATCTTTAGGGTAGAGTTAACACGGAGTCTTCGAAGGATTTGCTTAATCTCTCGGTTTGAGACTTGACTTGACCATTGGTCCGAGGATGGTAGGCTGTGGAAACCTTGTGTAGCACTCCATACTTGCGTAGCAAGGCACCCATGCTTCGATTGCAAAAATGGGAACCCTGATCACTGATAATAGCTCTAGGAATGCCAAACTGCGAGAAAATGTTAGACCTAACAAAGTCCACCACCACGAGAAGAATCATTAGTCCGGTGGCTTTCGCCCAACCCATTTCGAAACATAATCAACAAACCAACAATATGTAAGTGTAACCATATGAAGCAGAAACGGACCCATAAAATCAATACCCCACACATCAAAGATCTCACAAAACAATATAGGGTTTTGGGGCATCTCATGCCTACGGGAAATACTCCCTGCCCTCTGACAGTTATCACATGACTTGCAAAACAAATGGGCATCATGGAACAGGGAAGGCCAAAATAATCCACTGTCTAACACTGCCTTCATCTTCTTCATCTCATCTGCAAAAAAATAAGGAACTACATTTATTTTTTGTACTTTATTCAAATAGAATAGGGAATGAAAATGTAACAATCAATATCAAATGTATTACGTTTACCTGCAGAAACACCTTCATGGTCGGATGAGGAGCGCTTCGTTTGCTTAAATCGGCTGGCAGAGGCACCGTACACGAAGATTCTACCTTTGTTGTTCATTCCACCTGCAGCCTGAATGAATAGACTCTCGTTATCAGAATGAGAGGATGTGGGGTCGCTCGCCTCTGCGAGTCTCTCTCCTCCGTCAGCCTCTTATAATTGTCCTAGAAGCAAAAAATACATCACAAATAAGACATGTGAAATGAAATAAATATATGTTGATGTCTGAAACAAAGAATGCAATATAATATCTCACCGCTACTTGCTGCGCCTTGGCGTTAATCCAACGCGGCTCACTCCCTTCAGACTGCTGGGAATGGGTACGCTCAAAGGCAATCCACCAACATCTTCTGAGCAACATCCTCGACATGCTGGTCGCAAATACAAATAATGACCGTTAAATAATTGTTTCAAAGAACAAAATATTGAATAGTTAAATACAAAATAACGTGTACTCACAATTTTTCGTTTATGCTCACTCAGTGAAATGCAACCGCCAAAGATAGGAAGGTCCTTCCATTTTGGCCCTATTTTTCTTATTTTTCGACTTTTATTTTGAAATTTCTCATCGGACGCCCAATGTTGAAGTAATTGGTCAGCAACCTCAAGTTGAATCCAATCTTTCCGGCCTCTACCTCTTCTCAATTTAAAGAACCTCTCATTCAACCATTTTCCAGCCCTGAAGTTATAAGCTGATTTAAGGTCTTCATGATGTTTAGGCAACGTATTAAACTTACGCTGAAAATCAATGACAAACAATCAGTGGTGCAAATTTGAATAAGAAATTAATAACCATAAATTAAAACACATAACTTACCAAGAACTCATTGAACCAAGCATCCCGATTATCCTGAGGAATCTCTCGTCCAAGAGCCGTAAGGCAGATTGAAGTTACGAAATATTTGGTTTGAGATGATACTAGTTGCCTCATTATTTGGTAGAAATCTGAACACATAGGATATGATGGAAATATTAGCATAGAAACTAAAGGTAGAAAATCATAACATTATTATTGCGAACTTTACATGACTTACTCGGTGGTGCCAATAGGACAAATCCAAATCTTTCCATTTGCAGGATCTACCGATCCCCGCATTGGTTCCTCGAAAGAACTACCTCCTTCCCGACATGGCTTTGAGGCGATGCATTGTCTTTCAAGGAAGGAATGTCAACTACTGAAGATGCTTGTACATAGATGGTTTTAGAAAACTAAACATATGTAAATCAATTAGAAATGGTAAAGTAAACCTGCTCTGGGACTATGGGAAGTTCTGGCCCAAGAGACGGCGACGATGACATATAAAGAGACGGTGACGATGACATATAAACCGACGGTGAAGATGACATCTCAAATAGCGGAACATGCGGGGAAGCGCCGAGCCCTCTCGCCTGCAGAGGCACCGGATGATTTCCCTACCCTCTCGATAGGACGGGGTTGGGCTCGACCACTACTACGTCCACTACCGGAACGTCCTCCTTGATGCTCCATCTCTGAACACTTATAAACATTATGTCTATATATATATATATATATATATATATATATATATATATATATATATATATATATATATATATAAATAAAGATATTTACTAAATATGACAGAGCGAAGTATATGACGATTATGTAGTATAATTAGATCGTCATAAAAAGAACTAACACACATCAATCGGACGATTCTTGTTCTTCATCATCTCGCTTGCATGCCTTCCTCTCGGAGTCTCATAATCGTCGAACTCGATTCACTATCAGAGTAAATCATTTCCTCCTCATCGTCTGATTCTTCATCATCAATTTGGATAGGAATCAACTCTAACTCCGCAGCCGAATTAAACAGATTGTTTGGTACATCGTCGTCGGCAATGTTTAGGGGAAGTACATGTTCCACATCAGCCTGGAACGGTTCAGGAATACCGTCATTTGTTTCAGACTCTTTCGTGTTTGGTATAATATGTCGTGCTTTGGTTTTGATAACTCCCCTCCACCCTTGACAGGATGTGGGGTATAAGGTATAGTAAACTTGTTTCGCCTGTTGAGCAAGGATGAATGGGTCATAACCAACCGTATATCTCATTGTCCAAATGGATCTCAACATTACCATATTTGTCCACTTTTGTCCCACGCGGACTGTTATCAAACCACTCATACTTAAACAGAGTCACCACCTTGTCCCACTGGTAATGCAATTGAATTATCTCGATTAACTTCCCGTAGTAAGCTCCCTCGACCCCGTCAACTTGGTCACCTCTACAACATACACCGTAATTGCAACATAGTGTATTTGCGTTCGCTTGAACAGCTTGAAAACCGATACCCATTGATTACGTATTTGTTGCACCTGTAACAATTATTGCAGCTCCATAAGATAAACTTCACGCAACTTCATTGCTATTTGATGGATTTTGCACGAAGTAGGATCGAAACCATTGAGGAAACTTAGAGTTCGTGATTTGCTCAACTTCGGAATCCGACATCGAAGGATTTGTCGATCGAACCCAGTTAGAAAAGTAACTGTAACAAAAGATGAAGTTAATATCGTAATATTTCCCTTAACAAGAAAAAGAAAAGAACTCTTACTTTAAGTACCGGGCGCCTCTTCACAATTGTTTAGAATGTACCACTCCGCTACTTGCTTATCTCTTCCTTCTAAAGTTGACCTCCAACGTTTTCCCACTACTCGGCACGGAAAATTAAATATTGAATTTTGATTGCAAGTATCTCCGCCATCATCGTTGCGAGGTACCCTCTCCATCTTGATATCATTTCGGGGATAATAGTATGATGCAAACTTAGTGGCCTCTTCGACTAGAAACGCTTCAATGATAGATCCTTCGACGTACCTTGGATTTTTGATCTTGTTCTTAAGTGTGCGCAAAACCTACAATGGACAATGTAAGGGGAATTTATAAACTAAAGCACCATGTCTTTCAATTAACAACCGCACGAAAGAAATATATATATTACCTCTCAAACGGATACATCCACCTATATTGTTGCGGACCACCTACCTTTGCTTCGTAGGCCAAGTGAACAGCAAATGTTCCATTGAGTCAAACATGCTAGAGGAAACACCATCTCTAACTTGCATAGCGTTATTGGTATGCTCGCTCTAAGTGACGTAACTTTTCAACATTAAGTTCAAGCACAAATTTCTCTAAAGAACATGGATAATTCCGTCGAATAGACCATATATGCTTCGGAAGTGCTTTGAAGGCCCATGGCAACAATCTCGGAAAAAACATGGCAATCGTGACTCTTCATAGAATATTGCAAAACACATTCCTCTCAATATGCATTACATCGAGGTTGTGTCTTAACAATTGATCTTTCCAATATGGTAGTTCCCAAAATATGCTGCGTTTGTTCCAATGATGATCAACGCCATATCCCTCAGGTTCGCTTGAACCAGTCCCTTCTTCGACACTTTGAATGTACTTCACCCTGTTCCATATTTCTTGGCCACTTAAACGATGAGGTTGATCTGCTCGTTCGACCACATTCCGCATAAAGTCTTTTTTATTTCTCCTAAACTGATGCTCTGGGGGAAGGAATCGCCGGTGCCTGTCAAACCAACTGACCTTGCGACTGTGTTGTAAGCTAAAACCCGTGTTCTGTTCAAGACATACCGGGCATGCAAGCTTCCCCGACGTTTGCCAGCCACTCAACATCCCATATGCAGGGAAATCATTTATCGTCCACATTAAGGCAGCCCGCATGGTGAAATTCTGACTCAATGATACATCATACGTAAGAATGCCTTCAGCCCACAACATCTTCAACTCGTCTATCGAGGCCCGAGGTACACATCTATCTTCTTTTTGGGTTGGATGGCCCAGGATTAACGCGTTCGAAACAAAAAGTCTCTCCTCATGCACATAGAAGGTGGGAGGTTGTACTGAGTCACAATGACAGCCAACAGAATAAGTCCTGCCCGTATTGTTGAAAGGAGCGAACCCATCCGAGCATAGACCAAGACGAACATTACGGGGATCCATAGCAAAGAACAGATTTGCCTCGTCAAATTTACGCCAAGCTTCGGCATCGGATGGATGCGTCACAAAGTTTTCATCCCTGCAATGCTCGCGATGCCACCTCATATGCGCAGCTGTTTGTTCTGATGCATACAATCTCTGAAGTCTGGGCACGAGAGGAAAGTACCACATCTTGCTTAATGCTTGACGCGTCGTTCTCCTTCCATTCCTCACAACTTTGTATCTGTCATGTCCACAGAATTTGCAATTGGTCATCTCAGCATCATCCTTGTAATACAACATACATCCTTTGGGACAACAATGGATTTTTTCACATCCAAGACCAAGCTCTTTCACCTTTTTCTTTGCTTGGTAAAAATCCTTCGGCAAATTACTGTCTTTGGGAACAAGCTTACTCATGATCTGTATCATTTCGTTGTAATTCCTCTCACTCATATGGTGATCGGTCTTCAAGCTTAGTGTTGCTGTGGTAGCCGATAGCGATGAATATTCACTATTTTCAAAGTGTTCGCCCTTCCCATAACGGACGTTGTGCTTCTTGAAGCATTTTATAGAACCTAGCGGCTTCCGGATGAGGATCCTCTCTCATGTATTGTGGTTGAGTACGTGTATCGTTCTCCTCTCCAATGTATGACGGTTCAGCATGAGTAGCGGGATCAAAATATTGGCCGATCGACGGTCCCGCGGCATCCATAACCAACTGCTCATATTGATTAAGATTGTCTCGATGACTACCGTCCCCGTAATAACTGGGCCAAGGTCTGGGTTTGACTTCGCCATGACATTCCCAACATTCATAATCCTTCATGAATCCCTTTACACAAATGGATTTTCACCGTGCTAAGATCTTTAAATCTTAAACACCTACATTTGACACACTGACAACCGATCGCCCTACTTGAATTAGTTGAATGTGCCAAAGCAAATTCGATGAACTCTTTCAAACCCGCCAAGAATTGTTGAGTTAGTTCTCTTTTATCGCTAGACGATTGTACATCCAACTTCTATCATGATTGCCTTCCATATTTCCTAACTAGTTCAGTTACCAACATAATTAACATGTAATTCGATGCCAGAAATCTATAAGATATATGGGCTAAGTTAAAGAGATTATTTAACATTTATAATATTTAAGACTTAATCAAGGTTATATAATCTACAACAAATTTGTTTTTTTCAAATAAAACATGTTTTTAAAAAAAACATAATAGTAATTTTTATAAGACATTAACTCAACCAATTAATTTAACTAATTTTTATAAAACATATAAATTTCATTATTCCTTAAACTCACAACTTCTACCTATTTTTAATTAATTAATTAATTCTCTTATCCCTAAATATCACTGTTTATTGTATAACTAGTTAAGTATAATATTTTATATTACCAAATTTCAATGAGACAATTTTTGTTAAAAAAATTTTAACATTCATTATTTTACAGATTTCATGAACTAGTTAATATCATTAATTTTTCTAAAACATAAAAATTTCATAAATCCTTTAAGTCACACCTCCCACCAACTTTATATTAAGTAATTAATTCTCGTATCTCTAAGCATCATTTCTTAACATTTCATTTTTATCATTTCAACATAATCCTATTTTTCAACATAATTCTATTTTTCAATATACACAATTTTTCAACTATACAATAGCGAAGTATAAACAAATAATGCAGCATTAATATTCTCACAAATGGTCACAAATCCGTAATGAAGAATCAATAACTAATAATTTAATCAACATTCAAGAAATAAAAAAATATTATCACATATCATCATTTTATCATAAATACATCTAATACTCAAATCTATATATATATACTGTAGTAAAAAAAAGGGAAGAGGAGAGTAACTTACATGGAATAGAAGTGCCTAAGGAGAGGAAACCTTGGACAAACTCGCCAAGCTAGGCGTTGGTGACGGAGAAGGCTATACCATTCACCCACCTCTTGATTATGAACCGGTGTGCTCCTATCGGGAGAGGGATGACAATCCCCACTTATTTGTCTTCTACGAGGATTTGTTTTCTCGGCTCGGTATTCGCTTCCTATTTACTGAGTTTCAAGTTAGCCTCCTAAGCCACTAACGTCTCGCACCCACCCAACTTCATCCCAATAGTTGGGCTTTCGCAATCGCCTTTGAAAACTTTTGCAAAGCTAAGAATATAACTTGCACCCTCCCAGTTTTCTTTCGTTTCTTTAACCTCTATGAGACTTATCCCGGTAAAGATGCTGGTGAAGATGATCCCTCTAGGAAAGGTTGGACCTCATTACGAAGCATCCGCGACCACAGACTTTTCCATGCTTTTACCGACTCATTTAAAAACTTCAAATTTGACTTTTTCAAGGTTTTTGCCAAGCTCAGGCAACTGCCTTGGTTCCTTCAGACCATTGAGTCCGAGGAAGTAGAGGGGAGATTTCCCTTGTACTGGATTCAGGATCACCATACCCGCTCTCCTTCCGCATTTGACTTTTTTGCTCATAGTTTGTATGATGCTGAAAACGAAGCGATATATTTTCTAAAACATCATATCGCAACAAATGACCCAATGAGCTCGGCTGACTATATTCCAAAATCCTAGGCCAGGAAACGACTTGTGGCGAGTACGGATATCTCCTTGTATTGTATTGTATCGCATGTCTCTTGATTTCTGTTATATGAATTATTAACCATTACCTTTGCCTTGTAGACCTGAGAATCTTTTGCTAACGCACTAAAACACTCTGGAAGTACGAAAATGGGGCCAGCAAGAAACGAACTACGCCGAAATCTGGGACATCTAGTGCTAGTAAAAGTAGCCGGTCTACCCCAACTAAAAGGTCCAAAATTAGCAAAGCAATCTCAGCCCCTAAATCCAAAGAGATTGTCTTTGCCAGGGCAGAGATTCTTATCCCTACCTTGACGGAGATTCCTGTCACCTCTCCTTCTCTAAGTCTTCCTCCGCCGTCGCCCATCCTGAAACTCCCCACGGGGTTGTTTGGAGCCATGGGATCGAGGTGCCTGTTCAGCTTAGCAATGATGTCTGTCTTCTAGATCGCTTCTTAGAATCATCAAAGTATGGTATTGTTGAGCTACAGGAGATGGCAAGATTAGAACGGTACACTTTGAAAACAACCGAGTTGGCCTGAGCTCTAACTACCTTGAACACTAGGTATGCCAACTAGGCAGCCAAGCTAAGGAAGGTTAAATTGGACACCAGAGATCATATTCGCCAAACTCAGGACTTGATACAAGCAGTCAAGGACGACACCCTAAAATAGGTGCAAACAGCCAAGGAGGTGAGAGACCAGATGGCAAAAGAACTGCAAAAGGTCAAAGAGGACCAGGAGAAAGGGAGAGGGGAACTGGAGAAAGGGAGAGAGGACCTGGAGAAGGTGAACTCGGAATTGCATCAGCTTTAGCAAGATAACACCTGGGATAAAAATGCCTTAGAGCTATCTCGAACGGAGAAGAAAGAATTCATTACGGAGTTGAATGGCCTCCGAGCCACCTTAGATGCTACCAACGCCGCCATTATAGTAAAGGACACGACCATAAAGAAAGTTGCTTCGGAGTCGTTTGAAAACGTCGTTGAGCAGATCCAGGTCTTTAATCTCGGCACCAAACTCAACACCTCCAGGTTGGATTGTATGTCTTTTGTTAATGAAGACAAGATAGTCCCAATGTTTCCTTCCCCTGACCATGCCTCTGAGAGTGAATTAGGAGGAAACTAGGGTGGGGACAGAGGTGAAGAAGTTCAAACTGGAGCTGAAGCTCCTTCTTTCTGGCGGCTAAGATTCCAGCTTTTCTTTTCTTTCGTTGTTCGGGGTATTGAAGCCCCTTTTCTGCTTTCTTTCCGGGTTATTAACCCGGTTTTTATTCCTGTAATTGATGGTATGTAAGTAACCTAAGAATTAATGGAGAATACTTACTTTTTCGGCAAACCATTTAATTTCCTTATTGCACTCGGGTTTGTATCCTAGTTCATTTCCATATTGCATTCGTTGTACTTCCATATTGGATTCTTTGCGCTTCCATATTGCATTCGTTGCATTGTTTATGAACCCAAATCTTGTTCAAAGTTCTCATTTCATGACTGGGCCAGAGTCAAAAATATGTTTGCGTAGAATATCGTGCTAGGCAAGGATTCTAATTGATCCTCCATATTATGTTCTAGTTAGTTTAACCAGAATCCTATCCAGAGTAGGGGCAACTCGTCACATGAGTAAATTAAGTTTTCGTAACCAAACTCTAAACATTTCAACCCGACAGCATGACGTGTCACATCCTTACCCCAGATAACAAGCTTTGATGCATTATTGCTTTAGTTGAATCCGGGTGTCGCAACCCTGGATTCATCTATCCATTGAGGGTGTCGTAACCCTCAATTCATTTTTCCATTATGGGTGTGGTAACCCCAGGTTTGTTTATCAGGTATGGGTGTCGTAACCCTAAATTCGTTGCTCCATCATTAGTTGATCCGGACAAGTAACACAAAAAGGGTATCTTGTCTATCATTAACTAATCAGATATTGGCATGATCGACTTTATAGAATCCTATAGAGAAGAAAATTGGATCAACAAATTAAGGAATTCAAATTTAATTGCAATCAAAATCAGCTTCTGGGAATTCGTCATCCTCGTTGGTTGGTTTCTTTCGTTTCCCATCCCTCTTGTTCTGCCTCGAGGCCGGGCTCCTATTACAGCCTCCCTGCTAACTCTTGTTCTTCTTTCATCCATGAGTTTCTATTACGTATTGCTGTAACTTCCTTTCTCGGACAAATTTCTCGATAGCATCTCAGAGCTCCCAGCATGCGTCCATAGTATGTCTTGGTTCATTGTGAAACGCGCAATACCGGGATTGGTCGGCGCCAGATCTGTTGTAAGAGGGCCAAGGTCTTTCCATTTTCTTCATTTCAGTTAGGGCCACCTCCCTTCAAACCTAGGATCGAGATATATTCAGGGGAGTGTACTTATCATATTTCCCTTTAGCTTCGTACCTTTCCGCCCAAGGTTTGCAATTCGAGTTTCCTCTACGGAAATCCGGCTTATTGCTCTCAGATTGCTCTTTGCGTCTCGGAGGTGGGCTTTTCCTCTTCTCTTTTCCCAGAGTGTTAATTGCCATCATCTATTCTAGCTCCAAATATTTTTTGGACTAGGTTCTGTAATCAATCAGGCTCTTAGCTGGTTGTTTGAAAAACGACTGTGCCAACCGAGTTGATTCATCTAAGCCACCTGCGAGCAAATGTGTGTGCACATTCTTTGGTAGTTCATGCACCTGCAAAGCCACATCTTTGAAACGATCTAGGTATCCTTGAAGTGTCTCTACCAGTCGCTGCTTGATCCTACCTAGAGCATACACCGATTTTGGTTGTTTCTTGCTGGTTACAAAGCTCAATTCAAACTTCTCTTCTATATCCCCGAAGTTGTAGATGGAGTTCACTGGTAGAGTATGGAGCCACTTTAACGCTGCTCATTTTAATGTTGCAGCAAAAATCCTAGAAATGATGGGCACCTTAACTCCTCTTACAAACATGATTGTATTGAAATTATCAAGATGACTTGCTAGGTCCTGAGTTCCATCATATTTCAGCAAGTCAGCAAAATCAAAGTCCTTGGGATATGGTGCATTCAAAATCTCATAGGAGAAAGGACAATTGTTGTATTGCCCCTGCTATACTGCCTCGTAGGCGTGTCTAATGCACTTGGTGCTTGAGGAGTGATATCTCAGTTTCCAGCATCAATATCTCGGCTGACTTCAACCTGCTTCCCCTTTAAGCTTATACGATCTAGATCCCGGGCTTTGGAAAGCTTAGCACGGTCTTGATCAACCAATAAATTTTCATCATTATTGGCCTGAGAGCCTTCAACATCAATCTGAGCAAAAACTGAGGCATTAACCTAGCTGGGGCCACTCTCATTCCGGTTTATTTCCCAAAGAAAATTATCCCGACCATTGTGTCCAGGGTTCTCCATTCGTCTGAGACACTCTTCCAACGAATGCATTCTAGCATTATGGTCTTGTGGGCCTTCCTCGTCGGCCTAGATTGGGGTCGAGGTATGACCTCGGCTTGGACCACTCTCACCTCGGTTCTTATAATGAATGGGGTTTTCAATTCGCCTAAGGCACTCCTCCAACAGCTATAGTAATCCAACGTCTTCCTACCTCCGGAGATTAATACAGTGTTTCATCCCGTCCATCCGTCTTAGTATGGTGTCAAATGCGGTTTGCATAAAGCGAGCATCAATATCAGTGGCTGGGGACTGAACCTATGGTGGAGAAGCTTGTTGTTGCACCTGCTGGGCAATCTCATTATGAGGAGTTGACACGAAAGCCGAGGAGGATGCCGTGTCCGATGCATCTTCAAGAAGCGCTCTGTTTTTGTCCGGAATCACCGCAGTCTCAATTTGCGACTGATGCTGAGCCGTTTGTTGCTCAGGCTACAACAATTCCTAATTCTATTGCTCCAGATTCCAGGCAACTACTCTTGCATAGGCAGTCGATTGGTGCTTTTAGTATCTACCATCTTCGGTCATAGGAATTGAATTTCATTGGTTCCCACAGTCGGCACCAATATTCTATAGTGTAGAACACAAATGTCTAGCCTCAATGGACTAGTATATTGTTTATATTGGATCGGTGACTCTCTCTAAGATATCTATAAGTAGATACCAAAGAAAGGATGATTGTTCTAGGATATCTATAAAGAAGACACCAAAGAATAATATCAAGGAGATCACTGAGCTACACGAGTATGGCATTTAGCCAAAAGGGGGTGAGGTGTATGCTTAGTGAGGCTGAATAGTAAATAATGTGAATCAAAAGTGGGTACCTTTTAGGTTAACCTCATTTTTATAGGGATTACCTTTAGGGTTTGGACCTTGGGCTTTGTACACCTCCTGGCCCATGCTCAGCCACTTAACTTGCACATTCCATGATTATATATAGCCTTTTTTTTTTGGTCAAACATGATTATAGCCTTGATTGTAAGCCAATTACTATTTTACCTGATTATGGAGGGATTCTGGTACAGGTTACCCTTGTTGGACCACACAGCCAATGGGCCTCTTGTATGAGTCCATAACATGTTAAAAAAAAATTGTGTAGCCTTTTGATCATATAGTGGACTATAAATTAGGGAC
Organism: Acacia pycnantha; assembly: GCA_025563575.1. Classification (NCBI taxonomy): domain Eukaryota; kingdom Viridiplantae; phylum Streptophyta; class Magnoliopsida; order Fabales; family Fabaceae; genus Acacia; species Acacia pycnantha. The sequence continues at coordinate 1,036,239 of JAMWYP010000216.1, forward strand.
AATAAATGTGTTAAGGTTGGATGTTGAACTCTAAATTCCACGTGTTTTTATACTTCGGTTTAGGTTGATTTGACATTTAAATTTTGCAGGGAGTTAATCTATACCCACCACAATTCTATAGTGTTAATTTAACTTTTAGCATTATAACTCATTCAATCTTAATTGTATGAGCTCGATAAGAGGTTTACTTCGGTCTTAAATATAATACCTTAAATTCCCTTACCTCCTAATTTATAATTTTCCCCCAAAATTATCCATAACGTTAATGTGTTTCAATAATAAAGAAATTATAATTTATATGATTTTAAAAAATATTTTATGTAAGCAAATGCACATTTGTTATAAATAACTAATTTTATTAATATAGTTAAATTAGTTATATGACTCTTACATTAAAATGGAAGGAAGTATTATATTTCTGAAATCACTCCTCACTCCCCGAAGTTTTAGAGCCCTCACATCCCCAACCCCAAATATTTAAGGGAAAATTGCATTAAACAAACAGCATGTGCTATAATTTATAGCAGTGGACCAAAGATAATTAACAAACCAATATACTCCTTGAAAAAATATTTTTTTTATTTTTCATCTGTTTCTCCCTTTTTAAAGAAAATTATGGTATTTCCTTTCTTACGTGTAATTTTGCAATATAAGCTTGATGAGGGCAAAGATAAAAGGCAAACATAACCGAAGGTGATTTTATTTATTTATTTTAGGGCTAAAGTATAGCATTGATAATATAAATTTACATCAAGTTTCAGTTTATCCCCGGGAGCGCCCAGCACCACGAACTTATTTCTGGAGCAAAAGTACACACGAAGTTACGTTCTGGGAGCGCCCAGCACCACGGGCATTAGTTGACCGTTAACTTGGATGGAAGTGAACAGTAACTCGGGTGAAATTACATTTTTTCCCCTAGTTTTAGGTGAAATTACCCTTTTTCTCTAAGTTACAAAAAAAAAAACTAAAACTAAAATTACCTCCCCCGGTGGGCCCCACCACCAACCCCCACCGCCGGCGACCAGCCGCCCCACCGTCGGCCGCCGCCGTTGGTCGTCGGTGGTCGTCGCCCGGCTGGTGGGAGCGACCCGGTCGCGGCGGTGGTCGACCGCCGGCGGTGGGGTGGCTGGTGGTGGGGCCCACCGAGGAGGGGGTATTTTTATTTTTTTTATTTAAAACTAAGGGCAAAATGGTAATTTTTATTTAAAACTAAGGGCATAATGGTAATTTTATTTTTTTACTTACCATCAGCGTGTCAGTCCAAATAAGCATCACGACGTCAGCGTTCCATCCAAGTTAACGTTCAACTAACGTCCGTGGTGCTGGGCGCTCCTAAAACGTAACTTTGTGTGTACTTTTGCTCCAAAAAAAGTTTGTGGTGCTGGGCGCTCCTGAGGGTAAACTTCATGTGTAAAATTGCACATTTACCCTTACTCTTTTAATTTTAACACTGTTAGTTTCATCTAACAAAAAATGCTTACACACAAAAATTGAATGGTGATTTTACAATAAAAGGCTCAAAAAACAAGTTTACAATCATTTTTTCAATATAAAATTAAAATAAACATCCGACTTTGCATGTTTCTTTTAATTTTATATTATAAAAATGATTATAAGCGTGATTTTTCAGCATTTAAGTGCAGAGTTGATATTTTTCATTAATTAAGATTAACAATGTTGTAACATCCCAAATTTTAAATATTGCTTTAATAAGAAAATGACATAAAATAGAAAATATGTTTCTAAGGTATTTTTTAGGCTCACGGAGATTACTTAGAATTTAAATGCTTAAAAAAATGAATTATGACCCAAAAGCCTATCATATGAGAATCTGGGAAATAAGGGAGAAGTATTGTTGTAATTATTTAACAGCCCAAAAAAGTGAGAAAACTGATGTTTTCTTGGGCAGAAAAAAAATTATGAAGAGGTTGGTTACCAAAAAGTGGTGTAAATAAATTTAGAGCTAGTTATTAAGAATTAAGGGCCTACTTCCTTACAAAATTCAACGAAAAAATAGTTAGAAGTTAATTTTTAGCAAGAAACTTTTAAGGAATTTATTTTACAAGGTATACAAGCTAATTTTGTTTTAAAAAAAAATCCTTATAAAGTATTGATGATTTATCTTTGGAATTTAATTTGCAATTAGGTGCCAATAAAGAAAGGGTAACTAAGTAAATTCATTACCTAGGCCCAAAAATGGATTTGGGCTAATATTAGGCCCAATTCTTGAAGCCCAAATTGTGTCATCCTAGGCCCAAGAGATGAGGTCCAGATTGTTTTGATAGTTGCTCAATTAAATGTTGAAAGTTGAAGGGTTATGGCTTGTGGAATAAGTTTATGAGGTGGAAGTATCAAATTAAAAGTTAATCCCCTCCTCTTTTCAAAGCTTCAGCCACGATCTCACTTCCTCCATTTGCACCATCAGAATATTTAGAGTGAGAGAGGGAGTTTGGAAAGAGGGAGAGACGTTGAGCTTGAAGTGGGAGGAAGAAGAAGAATCTCACATGCAAACCAATTATTATGCCAAGCCATGTCCCTTAACTACTCTTCCGTCCTTATTTCTTTAATCTACGACGTTTTGGGGTGAAAGATGATGTTTGAAATCTGATTTTAGTGAGAGAAAATGGTGCTATAGATGAATTAAAGCTGAAATTGATGATATATAGATGTTGCATGTAGAGCTGGGAAGTAGACCGACCCATCGGACTGGCCTATTTAGGTCCTGAATTTATAAGGGTCAGACTTAAAATTTTTGCCTTAAAAGTGAAAGTAAGCCTAAAAGGGCCCTGTAGGACTAAGAGCCAAAAAGTGCTTGTACGCTTTTTAAAGAAATAATAATAATTAATTATATGATAATAATACTATTGATTTTTTATACTTTGTTAATGATATTGTAAATATTTAGTTGTCATTATCTTTTTAAGAATTAACTTTCATAAGAACATTGTGTATTAAGAATCCTAAAAGTTAAAAACTTATAAAAGATATTTCTTATTTCATAAGTATTCTTACTAATTTGTATTTTTGAATAATTTTCTAATGATTGTTTCATTCATATCTTGTATTGTTTATTTTGTCGAGTACTTACACTTCTCAAGGCATATTTATAAGAAGTATTTTTTTATTTTATTGAGTCTTCTCATATTTGTAATTTGGTATGTGAATATTAATTTACCTTTGATTATCACTTAGTGAATGTGTTTATTTGTTGTATAATGCGTGTTTTTTATATCTTAATGTTGACAACATTTATTTGTTAAATTAGAACTTCAATTGTTGTAATTTACTAATTATATTTCTTTAAAAAATGTAAGAAAAATAGTTAAAATTTAGAAAAATGACTTTTGAACCTGCAAGGCAGGCCCTAGCTTGTATGCTCATGGGTTGGACCTTGAAAAACAAATATTTTTCTTACCCCAAGCCTAAAAGGGTTGTCCTTGATTCCAGCTATAGTTGCATGTGATCAAACGCCATTGTTTGGTGTTGTGCAAATTATTGGGGCTAATGTTTGAATCTGGAAATTCAGCTATGATGTGAGTCCTTAAATGTTGAAAAAGTTAATTAGTATATGTAATATTAGTTGCAAGGTGATGGAAGCTTCAAGAGTTCAAATTTTTTTTTTTTTGGGCTAAGAGAAATGATAAGAACGTATTGTTTGATGTTTCCCAATGTTAGATAAATATATCAAGTGATTAAAGAATGCCTCAATACTCAAATATGGTGATTTAATATTAAAATTTTCAGGTTTAATGAAGAATGTTGTCCGTATTTTGAAAGGTGTAGGAGTGATTGGCTATAAGAGGATTACATTTTAGAAGCTTCTCTCCTAAGCTCGATCTGTCATGAACAGCCACTGTTTTCAAACGAAAGAATTGAGGAATGTTGGAAATTCATGCATATAGTCATCATAAATTGAAAAATCTTATGTTTACAAAGTTAATTTCAAACTTTGTGACATAAAGATAAAAATGATTACTGTTTTGATGCTAAACATTATGATAAAGTCATCATAAATTGAAAAATCTTATATTTACAAAGCATCTAGAGACCCCTAGGAAATGATACAATGGAATAGTACTGGAATTCATGATTGTTTTACTATTCCCGTTTTTTGGATGCTTTGTTTTAGCTAGAAAAAGTTGGATTTTATTCTGCATGGCTCCAATGAATTTAGGAGGTGGAATTGTATAGGGAGAGTATGAGGAAGTAATTTCCAAGTAAGAGAATAAGCAAGTTAAAATTAAAGTATCAAGAGCAAAGTTAGAGACAATTAAATTATATGTAGTTGCTGGAAAATTCCACATTTTAAAGAGAAATTGTATGGAGTGATTGAGAGAATCATTAAAAGTTGGAAATTTATTTAGAATTGGGTATTTTGATGCCCTGTAAAATACTTAAGTGCCAAGAAGGATTTAGCAAAGTCAAGAATGTTAATATAGTGCTTTAAATGATAATTGGAGGCTGAAATATAAAGTGTGCTCACAGTTTCATCATTTCCAATATGGAACCAAGGTTTTGAAATGATAAACAATACATTTAAGGTGCTTGAATAGAATAAAGAAACCATGGACAACGGGTAACAATAAGAACTATGCTTAGAGTTGGGAATCAGGACAGGTCCTTAAAGGGCCAGGGCCTAAAGGGGTCGGCCCTTTTAGGCTAGGGTATGAAAAATATTTGTTTTTCAAAGCCCAGCCCGAGAACATGTGGGCAAAGATCGGCTCTACAAGACTGTAAATTATTTTTCTAAATTTTAACTATTTTTCCTGTGTTTTTTTCTCAAAAAAATATAATTAGTAAATTACAACAATTAAATTTCTAATTTATCAAATAAATATTGTCAACATTAAATAAATTAGAGTCATGTGAAATAAATTAAGTGAAACATTTATTTTTTATTTTTTGGCCATTAACTAACCAAACCGTATTAACTAATCCCTTCCGTCCTAAATATAAGACAAAATTAGCTTCTTTTTTTTAAAGAGATTAAGAAAGCTAATTAAATTATTTTGAGAGTATTTATATTTATATTTTTTTCTCCAACCTAATTATTTTGACTAATAAATTTATATATAATCTAAAGATACACAATATATAAGAGACCCGATTCTTCCCCGAAGTTAGACAAGACGTTCCCTACACCATCAATCATTCTGACGAGCTTCTATGTTTTGTTTCTATTTTCCTATATTAATCTTTCCATGGGTTGTTCTGCTTTACTCTGTTTTATGTTTCCCTTATCAGTCATGAACTAAATTTCTATTAGCTGAGTGAGGATGGATTCTAAGTTGTAGAATGAACCCAGTTTGCTAAGCTTTTAATTCAACATATTCAGTTTGTTTAACAGTGATTTAATGTGTTGTCTATTAGTAGCCGCTAAGGGACTAGATCAGTGGCCTCGGCTTAGTGGAAGGGAGTTGAGGTTAAACCTCTGTTAGATCATGTTTGCTGGGCGAGCTTGTGCAGGACTCAACCTAAATTGTAGGCTACAAGAATGAATTTGCCTTACATAGTCAAAACATCTAGGTTAACCTGACACTCTAAACTGGAAAATTGCTGTAAAATCCCGTTTTCCAAAAGCAGTATAAAATTTTTTTCATCAGAGTAGAGCATCGGAACAAGAGTGTAACTGATATTTATATTGAAAATGCCCACAGGCTAATTACAGAAGCGGTACAGTGACCAAGATTTTGAAAAAATAAAGAGTAACAACAAAAAGTCTTCAGCCGCATCCCTAGGCTTGCTGCTTCCCTCTCTCCTCGGTCCTCGGTCCTCTCGACCCTGATGCTATGTTAAGAGATGAGATCCGCACCGGATCTCAGGTAACGGTTAACCTCATGTATACATACACACATATGGGTTACAGAACAACATTATATAAACCACACCCAACCAATGCACATGTATCGCTCCCAGCATGCAGATATATCGCCCCCAGCACTACAAATGTATCGCTCCCAGCATTACAGATGTATCGCTCCCAGCCTTACAGATATATCGCTCCCAGCATGCATACAGTTATCTTCTAACATAATACGCATTCCAACAACACACCACATATACACAAACCATACTCACATCATACCAATACACACATATCATACATGAATACTATATCCTTCAGAGTTAGTGTTACAGTACGCGAACGTACCTTCGTTGACGTTTATACGGTATTTATGTCGGTATACGGCACGACAGTAGTTCAAAACGTAATCAGGGATATCCTATCAACATAACAACGTACTTGTTAAGGATCTATCATTACGACGGACATTTTTAGTCAAAATGCCCATTTTACCCCTGACTCCCTAATCGGCGGAATTTCGCCAGCACTTCGTTACTTTGACCCTAATCTTCCAAAATTTCAACATAACTCCTCTTCCAACATAATTTTCGGCGGAATTTCGCCAGAGCTTCGCTATTTTAACTCTAATCTTCCAAAATTTTGCCAGAACTTCGACCCCACCATGATTTTCGAAATAATGACTAAAATACCCCTAACATATGATATCTAATCATTCTTGGAAGATTAAAGACTATTCTAACATTTCTACTCTAACTACCGAAAGAACTACGAAAGCTTAAGACTCGGTATTGAAAAACTTACTCAAAGCTTCGCTGCAAAATTTCCCTGGCTCCTCCTTCTCTCTAACCTCTCTCTAATTCGAAATACTCAAGAGGAGATGGTGTGAATTGTGAAGAGCTTTGAAGGGCTATTTATAGAGTTGGCCAAGGGCAAATTTGCACTTTCTCCAAATTAATCTAAACCGTTGGATCTTGCTTCAAACACATGGGTTCATCTTGGCCATACACCTCCTTTTCTTCCATCATCTTTCCAACCAGGTGACATCATCAAGGTGATGTCACCTACTTCCTCAAGAAGTTTTATACCGATAAAGTCTCCGATCGGTGTCCGAATCGCGTAATCTTATAAAATCTTAGAAATCTGGAATCACAACTTTGAAGACATTTTCTCACTTATTAGAAATGTCCGGGCTAAATAAATTTCTGACTCCATACAGGGTTCCAACGGTCCTGCTGAAGTTTTACTAAAAACGTGTCGAGCATGAACGAATTTCCGGAATCATCAACCTCTGGACAAAAATTCACTGATTCCAAATATGTCCAGAAAATCATAAACTCATCTCCAAATGTTGAATTTAAATTTATTTTGTTCAAATTCTAATTTTATAACTATCTGCCTATTTCTCAGATTTTCCCTATTTCGTCTTATTACTAACTTCTTCTACCGATCTCAGAAACGACTCCAGGTACAGCTCAATTCAAGATAAAAATCCACTCATCAATATTATATTTTGACTTTAGAAATCCTGTTCCTGGTTCTCTAGATAGGATCCAATTCCTATCGGTGTTTATTTACCTTTTTACTATTTTATTTAATTAATATTAAATTAAGTGTTTTAATTCAACACTCCTTCATCATTTCCTTTTTATTTTTTTTTTCTTTTTCCCTCTCACCATGTCGGCACACACACACAATTAATATATATATTTTTATTTTATTTTTTAATTAATTATTATATAATTTAATAATTATTTTTCCATAATTTTTTACAAAATTCTTCCATTGGTCCCTACTTATATTTAGACTCAAAAATACTCAATCTCATTTATTTTTCTCAATATCTTCCAATTAATTAGCCAATATATTTATGCTAATTTTTAGCCATTAACCACTAATTATAGGGTTTTACATAATTATTTATGAATTTTCCTTTGTTCATGCTTAAGTAATTAGCCAATAATTACTTAATCAACTCCTTACTACTTGTTGCTAATTTTCTTATTTAGCATAACTCATTACCTCACAACTTTTACACTGACATTAGTGTTTTATGCCTCATGCTCTATATTAAACTTTACAGGGCATCTTGGTCATTATAATACTTTTTAACTTTTCCCCCTTTATTTCTTTAAGGTAATAATTTAATAAATTACCTAAATTAGGGACAGTATTATTCCCTATTTCAAATAAATATTTACTTGCCTTTTTTATAACTTTCACAAGGTATTTTATAACCCGTAAATGCGTTTAGGGACCTATTTGCAAACTTCAAAACGTTTTAGGGACCTATTTGCAAATTATTCTTTTTCAAGAGAAACTACCCCAAAAATAAGATAAATTCTCCAGAAGGTCTCTGAGATCATATATTCACCTATTTCCAATAGGTATTATTTACTCAATATGATACTTATCATAAGTGAGATTTTCAGGGTATTACAATTGCCATAGGAATATGAGAGAAGTAGAGCGAGAAGTGTACTTATAGGATGCGGACGCTTCTGTATAGGTTAGTGGTGGGTTAGCTGAATAACATTGTGAAAGGCATTTTGTTGTAGCATTGTAGAAGCTATGCATCAAAATGCTATAGGAATGTGTCACATGTAAACTAGGAGAACGATGCGACTTAGGATGAATTTCGAACTCAGCCTATCTTAAGATTGATATCCTTTTACGATTTCTGATCACTTATTTACTTATTTTTCATTAGTAATAGATAAACAAACAAACAAACTCTACTCTCTAAACACCCCAATTTCATGAGAAACTGGCATCATCTTTGGTACCAATAGTCTCTGTGGGACGATAACTCTACTTACTCTTTATTACTTGTTCGACTAGTTCACTTGCCACAAGGAAATCGACCAACAAGTTTTTTGCGTCGTTGCTACGGACTAAAGATACCTTTTATGATTGTAAGTTTCTTTTTGAATAGTTATGTTTTACCTCACTAAACTCACTCTCTCTATCTCTGATTTTCAGGTACCTTCTGTAGTGTATGCGCAACTCACCCTCTACTGATTTTGAGCCGTATGATCTTGAAATTGAACAAACATATAAACAGAGGCGTAGAACGCAGAGGCGAAGGAGTCACCTAAGTGACTCTGCACACATGGTGGAGGCACATGTTAATCGAGATCAAAATCGAGAGGAGTAGCGCTTACTCAATGGGGATCACCAGATCTTGCCACATCCACAACCACTAAACCATGACAATGTTGACCTGAATCGAGCCATCATGGAGTTTGGAATACCTGATCTAAATAGGCTCAACTCAGCAATCACTCTACCAGAAATTACTGCCAGTCAGTTTGAACTCAAAACTATCATGTTCCAGATGGTAAACGTGGCAAGGTAGTTCGAAGAACTCCCATCTTGAGACTCTTACCATCATCTCAAAACTTTTATGAAGCTCTGTGACACTTTTGTTATCCTTGGAGTCATCGCCGATACTCTCAGAATCAAACTGCTTCCATTCTCACTCCACGATAAAGCCAAGACATAGTTGAATAATACCTTACTAGCCCATTCAATTTCATCCTGGAATGATTTGGGTGGCAAATTCTTGTTGAAGTTTTTTCCACCAATATAGAACGCCTAGTTGAGGGAAGACATTACCAGTTTTCGATAAAGAGCTGGAGAGTCTACATATGAGGCTTGGGAACCCTTCAAGGATTTCTTGAGAAAGTGTCCATAGTACGGACTAGTAGAATGGGTACAGCTGGAAACATTCTATAAAGGCCTAGACGCACAGACACGGTCCATAGCCGATGCTTCAGCTAGTGGTTCTATACTGATGAAATCTTACAACAAGGTATATGAACTTTTGGAATGTATGGCCATGAATAGTTGCAAGTGGCCAGTAGATTGACTTCCTCATTCCAGAACTGTGGCTAGAATTCATGAACTTGATGTGATGACAACCCTTACAACCCAAGTGTCTTCACTGACCAATATGATCAAGTCAATGAGTCTCCTGGTTAACACCTAATCAATACCACCTACTCAAGTAGCTTGTTTGTACTGTGGTGGAGAGCATTCTTACTCTCAGTGCTCTGCTAACCTTGAATTTGTCAATTATATGAACAACTACAACAGGGGCAGCAACACCAACAACCCATACTCTAACACATACAACCCAGGCTGGCGACAACACCCAAATTTCTCCTAGAATTCTAAAGGCCAATAACCTACCAGTCCTTTAGCAGGCCCATCGTACTCCAATAGATCATCGAATCCCTAGGGTTCAACCAGCAAGCAAGGCAGTAGGGTGTTGACCCAACTCCTCAATCATCCATGAAAAACCTACTCAAGGAGTATATGGCTAAGAATGATGCCATTATACAAAGCTAGCAAGTGTCCCTCCGCAATCTCGAGAGTCAAGTTGGACAACCTGCTACAGTACTCAACAATAGACCATCAGGCTCTCTGCCTAGAGACATTGAAATCCCTAGGAGCCATGGAAAAGAACAAGTAAAGGCCATCGAACTGAGAAGCGATAAAAGTGTGGAGCCAATGAAGGTCTCAAAAAGGCCTATTGAGGACGCTGAACATGTATCGGGCCAGACAAAGAAGGGACGAGAAGCCATAGAGGATGTTGAAGAAACAGAGCAGCACCTTGCTGTGCTACAACATAGTACTAGTAATACCAATGTTACAACATTCCCAACTTATGCTACGCCAGACATTAATGTACATGAAATGATAAGGAATGCTACAACATCACCATCGCAACATACCACTGACCCAAGGCTATCACGAGTCTTGAAACAACCCCCGCCTTTCATGCAAAGGCTACTGAATTAGAGCCAAGATAAGCAATTCCAGAAATTCCTAGACATGATTAAGCAATTGCATATCAATATCCCTTTGGTGGAAGCTCTGGAACAAATGCTTAGTTATGTGAAATTCATGAAGGACATCCTGTCCAAGAAAAGGAGGCTGGGTGAATTTGAAACAGTAGCCATGACCAAAGAAAGTAGTGCCATAGTATTGAATAGGAAGCCTCCAAAACTGAAGGATCCAGGCAACTTCACAATACATTGTGCCATTGGTCCTAACTATTACAGAAAAGTACTTTGCGATTTGGAGCCAACATTAACTTAATGCCGATGTCTATGTTCAAGAAACTAGTGGTTGGAGAAGCTCGACCAACTACGGTAACTCTGCAACTGGTAAACCGATCCATTGTCCAACCAAAAGGAAAAATTGAAGATGTGTTAGTGAAGGTGGATAAGTTTATCTTCCTTGTGGATTTCATTGTACTGGACTTTGAAGATGATAGAGAAGTCTCAATCATCCTAGGATGACCCTTCATGGCTACTGGCAGAACATTGAACGATATGGAAAAAGGCGAATCACGATGTGAGTAAACGGTGAACAAGTAACGCTCTCAATTTTGAAGGCCTTACAGTACCCATATGCAACTGAAGAATGCTCAGCTCTTAATGTTTTACCCAACGTCGATACTCACCTTGATGCTATAATTCGAGATAGGCACCCAATACCCAGGGCTGATCCTCATACACTTATGTGGAAATCACCAAGTGAGGAAAAATTCAAAATCTACTGGGACAGAAATGAGAGCATAAGGACAGCCATCACCCCGCTTTATTACCAGGATTAAAAATCATGGCAAAGTCAAGCTGAAGACTCTAAACCAAGCGCTATTGGGAGGCAACCCATATTTTCCCTATTTACGTTTACTTTGTCAATTTGTCTAATTCATCACAAGTTAAGATAGTTGTACTATCAGATGCATTTAAGAGGCACATGAGGCATACAAATAACAAGTGAGCGGGATAGGCTATAGCACAGCTTTGCTATAGCACAAGTACTACGGTTCAGGGTTATTTAATGGATCCCAGTCCAAGCCCCCACGAGAAGCGTACAACATGGCATTAACAGATAAATTAGTGGTGGGCCACGATTTCGGCCCAAGTATTCAAGTTTCCCTCCATTCTTGGCCCTCAAAACCAACCAACTTTAACTCCACTAGTCCACCAAGCATCTCTTCAATCCCCCTGACGACGCAGTTTCCAAACACCCACTCACCTTGACTTCTCTCCACCTTAACCCTAGTCAGCCACCCCTTTCCTCATATAAGGCTCAAAACCCCTTTACTCAATACTCACAGCACTGCATTTTTACCATTTAGACTCCCTGCCATGAACCCCTTTTCATTCCGTCTACCTTAACCCTTGTCCTTGCTTCCGAAAATGGCACGCATTAAATGAGTCTGTCACAAATCCTCCTCCACCATTAGAGCTAGCCCTCCTACCTTCGTTATCTGGGAGGTCAAAACGTGCTTCTAAACCTTTAAAACGGATAAATCCTTAGTCTTGGAACGTGATTTTGACGCTGAGCTGCTCGAGCAAGGAGCCTACCCTAAATTTGTGATGAAGGTTATCCGTGCTTGTGGTTGGGAGAAATTCTGTCCCATCCCTGTGAGGTTGTCACCCCCTCGTCCTTGAGCTTTATGCTAACTACATGGGGGGTTTGCCATACTTCATCACTGTCCTAGGAGGATCAGTGCCCATTGCGGCCAAGGATATCTGTGAAGTCTATGGGTTGAAGCAAACTGATGATAAGTAATTTGACCTGCTCCAGCGAGGGGACGACCCAGAAATTCGTGCTCGACTATGTATCCCAGGCATTGAGTGGCATGCCTCAAAGGAAGGCTCTTCTTCCTTTCCCAACAACCAACTACAACCTAAAGCCCAAGTTTGGTTCTTCTTCCTCTGCCATCATCTCTTGCTGACGCTACACACTCAGGTAATCTCTTAGGATCGAGCATTCCTGCTCTACTGCATCCTTAAGGGAAAGCCAATCGGCGTCGACGCCATCATCTACTGTGAGCTCAATGCCGATCTGAAGTCGACCTTGGGGAACCTCTAGTTCCCTGCACTCATTACTGAACTTTGTCATGATGCTGGCGTGCTCTTTGACGCCACTGAGGAAAGGCATCAAATTTTTGTCCCCATCTCCTTGACAATTATATAGCACCACTCTGGCCAGAAACCCCCAAGCAATGCCTCCAATGCTAAGCCAGCTAGCTCTCCAGTGGGGCCCTCCTTAGTACCTACTTTTGGTACCAGCTCTGAGGGCCTAACCCAACAAGTCACAGATTTGCAATGCCTGGTCTCTACGAAGCGCAAAGCTTGAGCAGAACGCCAGAACCTCGATTGTCTTGAACCCTAATGATTTGTGTGAAAAGTGATTCACCATTTCTATTTAAAGGAACACTATGAAGACCAAACATTTAACAAATGCACGGTCCTAAACGTTAAGCCATATTTTTTAAACGAAAATTTGCTATTTAGGAGCGGACAATTAACAAATCTACGGTCCTAAAAGTCTTGCCATATTTTTAAAATAAACAAAGACTTTTAAGACCGGCCTCTTAACAAATATACGGTCCTAAAAGTCTAGCCATACTTTTTAGAATTAGACGAAGGCTTTTAAGACCGGACTTTTAACACATATACAGTCTTAAAAGTCTAGACATATTTTTTAGACTTAGACAAAGATTTTTAAGACCGGACTTTTAACAAATATACTGTCCTAAAAGTCTAGCCATATTCTTTCGAATTAGACGAAGACTTTTAGGACCGGATCTTTAAAAACCACCCGGTCCCAAAAGTCGCGAATACTTTTCAGAGTCTCTTACGGCTCATTTACAACATCCGCTTGTACCTAAAATTTCAAGCACTAAATAGTTTTATCCATCATCCCATTCATTCAGAAACCCAAAATGGACACAAAACAAATGTTCAAAAAAATAAACAAATTTATTATTTAATTGCACATTGCGTTATATTTACAAATGAATGAATTGTTCGAGAAAATAAACAAATTTAAAAAAGATTATTGTTGCTAGAGCATATATTTACAAATGAATTAATTTAGGACATTAATTATTGTCCTGACTTTAAGAGCTCATTAACAGATATTCACAAAACACATTGCGTATGTGCTCCACTTCATCATCAAAAAAGGGCTCAGAATAGGCAAACCTCTGTAACATCAAAGACAGAAACATAAGTAACTTACGTGCATATTTCATATGTAACATTAAGCCAGAGACTGAATTCAGCCATAACATTTAGCTTTGCAGGGAATTTAGTCCTTCCTTCCGTCACAATATCATATATGTGTTTCATGACGTACGGGCCACATAAGTTGGACCCCTTTGGTTGCCGACGGGTCTAAAAAGAACAAGAAATATTTATAAGAGCATATATAGCTTACTGACAAAGTTCACAAGATAGTTATGCCAGTGTCCAAATATGTACTAACCTTGGTGTGAGCCATTTAGGATCTTTGGCACCATACACATGCTTTTTGTTGACCTGGATTTGGAAGGTCTTCATGCCACTATCATCAAAATCACAAATTTATCAATAATGTTCACTGAAAATTCACAGTAGAGATTTCAGACAAGACAATCAGATTGACATGCTTACTCGTTTATGGTCTGCTTCAACATAGGCCCCGAACTGCCGCGAGTGGAGCATAAGAAGACCACTGTATGCTCCTCCATGCACATGAGGACCAACTGCCAATGGTGGCTGAAAACTCACAGCAGTAAAGTACTCAGTGATATATATGTAGCAGAATTAAGTGAATTGCAGACAAGAATTGTTATATGTACCTGAGGTAGTATAGAAACAAGTCCACCTTTCTTCTCACTTCACACAACCTCGTTGATATGTACTGCTGTCTCTCCTCCAAAGTTGTTGAACTTGCATAGACTGGGCACAAGAATCCAAAATCATTGATTCTGCCTTGTTGAACCAGTTCATCATGCATGAACTTACAAGAATGACATCGATCAGGGAATTAGTATATATGTATGTGTGTCTAAACGATGCATTTAAATTATGTACTCATAGAAGAAGATACTTACTTTTTAAACATTTGAACAATTGCACTAGTAACCTCCTTTCCAGGAAGCTGCAGGGACGTTAAATCCTCGGGGTCAATGTAAACCGGTAGAATATCAGGGAGGCCTACTACTTCATTGATAGGCCACGATTTATCTTTAAAATATTCGTTGGATACCATATCGGATATTTTTTCCTTGGCAGTCAACTTAGCAGTAGGGGATGAAACTTGAGGAGGGGATGGAGCTTGAGGAGGAGTAGAGACATCTACAAGCTTCACTGGCCAAGAGATGAAGGTTCCCTTGACATCACTCACAAGCTTCAGCTGATCAGTTGGTGGTGTACAGTTGATCCCAAGTTGTTGACAGTCCCTTTTGCAACTAATCATCTATGACTATCAAGATCCTCCACATACAGGTCACAAGGTTGCTCTGACTATCCAACAATGCAGCTCCCTCTAGTGCTCTACTACATAGGTGTAGTTGAAGGTGTGAAGGGAACACTGGTCTCTGGCCGAGAGCTCAAAAGACACTTCATTTTCTCCATCTCCTCCTTCATCTTGCTCATCTCAGAATAAAACATTGCAGTCAATGAAGCTTCTTTGGCCGCTACTTCCTCACTTAATTTGGCAAGCGTCTGATCCATCTCCTCCAGGGTAACCATACTTTGTCTGTGGCGTTTGGATTTACCAAAGTATTGCTTTAGGCCTACCCGTCCTCCAATCCCTCTTACACGCCCCGAGTGATCCGATTTTCCGATCGCAACGGTCAGAACATCATTCCTCTCGTCCGACACAAAAGATCCCTAAGCTTCTTTCTTTTTAAGATCTTCCTTTTAGATACAGATAACAAGAAGTTTAGTAATGAAACATGTTTAGTAACTAAAAAATAACAATATCGATACTTACAATTCTTTCAGCAACTAGACGAGTTTGTTCACTCGTGTAGGTGTCGCTTGGCTTTTTCCACAACTCCTTGCAACGTATTGGAGATGACTGATCAACTATCGCAGAAGGATTGGATTCAACTTCATCTTCCAATCTCTTCCGCTTGGCTGCAATCAAATCTTTTTCAGCCTTTTCATATTCGCCGCGAGAAGCCCTATGCGGGCAATCATTCTTTCTCCCGATCTCCTGTGCTTGTTCCCTCCTTTTTTGTGAATGAGGAATGAAAACAACTATCAATTATGAATTCCATCCATGTCACTAACATAAATTATAGAACTTCTGCTTGATATGAATGTCAAACATTAGTCAAATTCACTTCATCAAGTTTCAATATTTTATTTAAGGAAGATGTAGCATTGTAGAAGAAATTGGGAGAAACAAAGGAAAGGGAGTTGCAGAATTGCTGCCAACTCAGTCAATTCATTCATTCATCATAACTGGTTCCTACACATATTAGACTAACCTTTTATATATAGTTAGGGGCTTGACTCTTAAGGCCCAATAACACCTTGCACCGAAACCATTACACAGTTAACATACTAACTAACTAATAGCAATGTCTAACTATTACACAGTTTACATATCATACTTTCATGGAACTAGGACATGCGCCTCTGATGCAGGACAAAGGCAGAAAATGTATTCTTCTATTCACTCACCAAACCATTTAACTAACAGGATTAGATGAACACAATAACATTCACATATCCGCACAGGTTAATAAGCAAACAAAAGGGCAAACAAAACTAAATATAAACTCACCAGAGCTTCAGGAGTGGTCCGCAGCTGAACAAATTGTTGCCAAGTTTGTTCATCAATAAATGTGTACTTGTCCCAGGGATTATAGTCAGGCCGAACCTCAGCAAAAATATACTTGTTAGCTAGAAAGGTCTTAAACTTCCTCCATCGATCAGCACAATAAGACAATGTTGAGTCTTTCAACTTCTGACAGTCAGAGACGGTGTATGTAAGCCGGATAGTGTCCCAAATATGATCCTTTACTGTGCGAAGGTCCACATTTTTCCACTCAGCTGTCAAGATTCTAACCTTGTTGCGTGCTAGACAGCCGACAAAACTAGTATATTTGTTTTTATTAGGACCGAGAGGTTGCAAATTTTCATCAAGCTGAATCTCCAGCTTTGTCCCAGAAGTCCGACTTAGGGATACATCCATCATTCGTGTGCCGCTTCTACTACGGCGTGCACGACGGTTAGGAGGTTCATTGTGAGATGAAGAGGGTTCGTCAGTAACTGGCATTCCAATCCTTCTGCGATAGTTGAGCAGCCATCTCCAATACGTCGCGAGGAGTTGTGGTTGTATATTCGGCAAAAGCCAAGCGACACCTACACGAGTGAACAAACTCGTCTAGTTGCTGAAAGAATTGTAAGTATCGATATTGTTATTTTTTAGTTACTAAACATGTTTCATTACTAAGCTTCTCGTTATCTGTATCTTATAGGAAGATCTTAAAAAGAAAGAAGCAGAGGGCTCTTTTGTGTCGGATGGGAGGAATGATATTCTGACCGTTGCGACCGGAAAACCGGATCACTCACTCGGGGCGTGTAAGGGGGATTGGAGGATGGGTAGGCCTAAAACAATACTTTGGTAAATCCAAATGCCACAAACAAAGTATGGTTACCCGGGAGGAGATGGATCAGACGCTTGCCAAATTAAGTATATCTTGGGATTGTTCTTGCAAAGCTTAGCAAAGAACATTTGTTATTCCTATGATTTCTTTCATCAAGTGCATGATCAATATGAACTCAAATGAAGTCAAAATATTATAATCAATAATAGCATCCCCTTAACAATAATCTTTTGAAGAACAGAACAAGTTACTGCAAACATATTTATCATACTACAAATTGAGTAAAAATGAGAACTCCAACGAGCCTTAATTGCTTTGTTATGTGGTGAGCAAGGATCTTCGCCTATATGATTGAGAAAAACACTATTTTTTTTCCACTAAATCAACTTGGACGTTCATCTTTAATGTACATAGTCAAATCAAATTTTAAAGAATTGACTACACCTTAAGGCGTCTATTGATACAGTACGTTGATTGACATTTCAAGCATGCGCTTTTAGAGGCCGTGACGAAACTTTGGAATCAAAAATAGGGTAACTTTCTTGAGATGATAAAGTTGTTAGCATCATACAATGATGAAGTTGCAAAAGTGTTGTTGGAAAATGCACCATACAATTCCAAGTATAGTAAACCTATAATTCAAAAGGAAATCTTGCATATGTCAACAAGTTGGAGATTCCAAGTTTTGCATAATTGTTGATGAAGCACGTGATGAATCAAAAATGGAGCAAATGGCACTTGTTTTGAGGTTTGTTGATGAAAGTGATTGCATACAAGAAAGATTTTTTGATCTTATACATGTTAAAGACACTTAAAAAAGAATTGTGTGCTGTATTTTCTAAGCATAATCTTGATATCTCTAACATTCGTGGTCAAGGTTACGATGGGGCTAGTAATATGAGAGGGGAATGGAATGCTTTGCAAGCATTATTTCTCAATGATTGTCCTTCTGCATACTATGTGCATTATTATGCTCATCAATTACAACTTGTATTGGTTGCTGCTTCTAGAGAAGTTATTCCTATTCATCAATTTTTGTTTTTCAAATTTTACTTTCATTGTTAATATTATATGTTCATCTAGTAAACGACATGATGAGTTACAAGCTGCCAAGTGATGAGTACTATTTATGTCATGTTTTCCCTATGATGTGTGACTGTTTTGTTTGGTGAATACGAACTTAAAAGTGTCTAATCTGAGAAAATATGTTATATTTCAAGCATATAGGGCAATGTAGGATGAATCTTATAAATAGTGGCAATTGCATAATTATCCTATACATGTGCATAAGAAAAGGACAAGGTTGAGGTTTACCATTAAAGCACATAGCATGGCAACACAATGCTATAGCATCTAGTAAGCCATGGCGGGCCAGCAATACAATGTCACCAGAATGCTATAGCATCGTAAGTGAAGCAATGTTATGTGCCCTTTGTTTTGATTTTTCCTCGAGGTTGTTTTAGGAAATAAAGTATAGGTTATCAGATGGACGTTTAGACGGGGGTTAGATTGCTGACGACTGAATTAGAAGATGCGGAGGACTGAAGATAAGATTTGGAGAATCCCGCAGTATCAACAGAATCAATCAACTGAATTTGGACAGATGGACCTGACGAATTTAGAAAGGCCCAGCTCACTGAATGTACATCACAAGGAAACCTAACTATAAGAGGAAAAAATGGCCAACCCTAAAGATCATCGAAGTCATAAAGGAGCCAAGAGAATTCTTATTCGGCTCGACTCTGAAGAAGAGTGAGAGAACTTACGAATCACAAGAGCTTCAGAAGAAACCTAGAATCCTTCCTTGCAGTGAGACAGAGATTAGAAGATGTACAGACGTTGCATGACAGGCACCTCTTACGCCGTTGACTTCTTCGGTGAACTTTTTGTTTATTTTGTTGATTTTTATTTTATCTTTTCATGGGCTATTCTGTTGTGATTTGTTTAGTGAATCCCTCATCATTCATGAACTAAATTCCCTTTGCCTGAGCAAGGATGAATTCTTGAGTGTAGGCTGAACCTATTTTGTTATTTTTCAATTAATTAAATTTAGTTTGTTTATCAGTAATTTAATCTCTTGACGGTTAGCGGAAGCTAAGGGCTATCAGTGGCCTCGACTTACTGGAAGGGAGTCGGGGTTAGACATCTGATAGGCAATGTTTGCTGGGCAGGCTGGTGCAAGGCTTGACCTAACATTGTAGGCTACAGGAATGAGTCTACCGCTCATAACCATACACCCTGACTAATAATGATAATTCAAACTAGAAAATCGCCATAGGAATATGGGAGAAGTAAAGCTAGGATAGTACGTACAGGACGCAGAAGCTTCTGTATAGCATAATGGTGGGTTAACTGGATAAGATTGTAGAGGCAGCTATGTTGTAGCATTGCGAAAGCTATCTAGCATAATTGCTATAGCAACGCTAAGGCAAACATGCTTAGGATGAAATCTGAGCTCAACCTATCTTTAAATTGATATCTTCTTGCGGCTATGATCACTTTATTTCTTTGTTTAATAGTTATAATAAAAAACACTCAAACCAACAATAATTTTACTTTCTTTTTAAATACAATTGCTCTCGAAATTAGTATCATATTGGTCTCTCGGTCTCTGTGGGTCAATACTCTACTTACTCTTTATTACTTGTTCGACTGGTTCACTTGCCATCAAGGAAATTGACCAACACCAAGTTAGGTGAAATTGCACATTTGCTTGAGATTGGATAACTTGAAACTAGTAAAGGGGCAAATCAAATTGTTACGTAGATACTCATTAGAGTTCTTATTTTTACTCAATTTGTAGTATGATAAATATGTTTGCAGAAACTTGTTCTGCTCTTCAAAATATTATTGTTGATGGATCAACTTATTCTCAAAGAAGGGATGCTGATGCTGCATATAATATTTTGACTTCATTTGTGTTCATATTTATCTTACACTTGATGAAAGAAATCATGGGAATAACAAATGTTATTTGCCAAGCTTTGCTAGAACAATCCCATGATATAGTTAATGCTGTGAATTTAGTTTGTGCTACAAAACTTCTCACTCAAATATTGAGAGAAGATGGTTGGTCGGATTTATTGAAAAATGTGACATTATTCTGTTCTTAACTTTAGTGCTCCATATATAGCACGATAAGGACACTCTCGTCATCAAAAAGATTATATTATAATGGAGCATCATTATAAGGTGGAAATATTTTTAGTTACAATAGATAAACAGTTGTAAGAGTTGAATATGAGGTTTAAGGACAAAACTTTAGAGCTTTTGACACTTAGCTCTCATTTGATTCATAAGGATTCTTATAAAAGCTTTCAACATTGACAATATTTGCACTCTTGTTGCAAAATACTATCCTGCTGATTTTACTGAGCAAGAGAAGATAATTTTGAAGCATCTTTCAACATTTTGTTATTGATGCTTCTAGTCATCCAGATTTGAAGAATCTATCAACTCTACCTGAATTATGTTGTGCTTTGATGTAAATAGGGAAATCTAAGGTGTATTACTTGATTGATTGATTAATTTGCCTCTTATTAACTCTTCCACTTTCAACAACTACCACAAAACACTCGTTTTAAGCAACAAAAATAATTAAGACAAGGTTGCGTAACAAGATGGGAAGATGATTTTATTGATATTGAAAGAGAAATAGCTGACACTTTCACTATTGATTCAATTATTGATGATTTCAAGTCATTAAAAGAGCGAAGAGCATTACTTTAAGTGACGGTAATTTTTAATTGTTTCATTCACTATAGTATTTTATTAATTTTGAATTATAAATTATATTGTTAACTTTTAATATTCTGATATATTATATAACAAACAATCTTTTGGAATTTCATGATATCTTCTCATTTTGTAATTGATATGACATCCATACTAAAGAAAGGTATGTTATCTTATACATTAGAATTGTTAAAATACTTTTATTATAAATTTGAATATTTTAAACATGTTATATAATCATACTTTTTTTAATTAGTTAATGAGTATACATTTAGCCCCCCAAATATTTATCCCAAGGTCCGCCACTTTTTGTTATCCATAACCAAATTTATTAACCACATTTTCGAATAATTCCAGATTATTTTCCAATAATTAATTTATCCTGTTGGAAAATAAATACCATTGACTGCTACTTGGTGATAAATTGATATATTCCATTAATTTATTTAGTACATTAATTTATCCACATAAGGCTTTTGGTTAGCCTTATGTGGCTACTATTTTGGGGTGTGTGTGTGTGTGTGTGCATATAAGAATGAAGATGTACAGTGGTGGTATCAATACACAAAGGAGTGATATCAGTATTATCATTATGCTTAATTAACGATACAATGATGGGCACATTTATAAATCGAGCCCATAACCTAACAAACAATTAAGCATAAAGAAGAGCCCTAAATTAAACATGATATCAGAAAGGAACTCTAATACTACCACGTTTGATGGGTTTTTGATGAAAAGTTTGAACCACTGATAAATTGTTTTATAAAGTTTTAATTTTTTCAGAAAAAGGCCACTCATATTTAAGGATTAAACCCTGTGTTTGAGTTAAGTTTTCCAACTATTTACAAATGTGGTTACTTCCCAGGACCAAACCTGGCTTACTGGTTCGAAATCACTATTAAGTAACTCATCTGACTTTGCATAAAAGTATGGTGTTATAGAAAGCAATTGGGTACATGCAAAGAAAGAATGATTTCCTAACCAATGAGATGTACGCTACAAAGCAAGAGTAGTAGTTCAAGGCAATGCTCATAAGGAGAGACTTGATTATAATGAGATATTTTGTCCAGTTGTGAAACATCCTTCATTAGAATTTTGTTAGCTTTGGTGGCACATTTACATTTGGAACTAGATCATATGGATGTTAAAACTGCATTTTTAAACGGAGACTTGAAAGAGGAAATCTACAGGACTTAGAGAGAAGGATTCAAAGTTGCTGGAAATGAGAATATGGTATGCAAACTTGAAAAACTGTTATATAGATTGAAATAGTCTTTGAGACGATGATATAAACGATTCGACATGTTTATGTTGCAGCACAAGTACAAAAGAAGCAAATATGATCATTGTGTTAATTTGTGCAAGCTTAAAGATTGATCCCTTGTATGTCTCCTTCTATATGTTGATGATATGTTGATAGCTTCGAAAACTCAAGCAAAAATGGAGAAGTTATAGGTTCAACTAAAAATGGAATTTGAGATGAAGGATTAAGGTAAGGCAAAGAAAATTATTGGCATGGAGATAACAAATCAAAGAAACTCTTTTTATCTCAGAAGGAATATTTGAAGAGGCTGCTCGATCGATTTGGTATGAATGAGGAAACGAAGCTAGTTAGCACTCCACTTTCCCCTCATTTTAAGCTTGGTGTTGATATGTCACCAAAAGATGAAAATGAACAAGAATAAATGTCAAGAGTACCATACGCAAATGTTATTGATAGCTTGATCTATGCAATGGCTTGTACAAGACTTGATATTTCACAAGCGATTGGAGTTCTGAGTAGGTATAAGTGTGATCCAGGAAAGGAATATAAGCAAGCTATGAAATGGATTCTATAGTATATGACTAATACAGTAGATGTTGGATTGGTTTGAGCGGGATGATGGTCAATGTTTTGTTGGGTATTGTGACTCAGATTTTGCAGGTGATTTGGACAGACGAAGATCAACTACTAGTTATGTATTTACTTTTGCAAACACATCAATTATTTGGAAGTCCATTTTGCAGTCAACATTTGCTTTGTCTACCACAAATGAAGAGTACATGGCAATTATAGAGGCTGTGAAGGAGGTAATTTGGCTTCAAGTATTTCTTAGAGAGCTTGGTATTATACAAGAAAGTATCACAATATTTTGTGGTAGCCAAAGCACTATTTAATTAGAAAAGAACGAATCTTATCATGCAAGGATGAAGTACAATGATGTTCGATATTACTTTATACGAGAAATTTTAGTAGATGATGGAGTCATGGTGCAGAAAATATGGACAAATGAAAATCTTTCTGATATGCTGAAGAAAGTGGTGATGTCCTGTCAAATTTCAACATTGTTTGAACTTGATCAACATTATTGAATATTGAATTGAAGACACAACCAGAATTTGTCATTAGGAGAAATTGAGAATGTGGAATCTTATCAAGGTGGAGATTTGTTGAAATGTGGCAAGTCCCACATAGTGACTTTTGCAAGATATGGAGGACCTTGCGCTATAAAAGGGAAGGCCCCTCCTATCTTCAATTTCATCCTCAGAACTTGCCTTCTCATCTTTTGAAGTGAAATAAAATTTTGGGTTGGTTGGGTCCAAAGAGGCAGGAATAAATATTCTACCAAACCTCGTAAATTCTTGTGTTCCTATTATTGTTGTGATTTATTATATTATGAAATTAAATTACGTCTAGAAACTTTCTTTTTTTGTCTAATGTTCTGATTTTTTTGTATAATTGGTTACACTCTATATATTCTTTGTTCGCAAGAGTTGGTTCAGATGAGGGGGGACCAATGTAGGCATGGAATTTGTAACCCCATAGCCTCCTAACATCTCTAGAATGGCAGAAATCCCGTTACCTCCCATTTTGAAACTAACCACAACAGATGAACTTACATCATTACTCTAGATACGAGTACAGTAGATTAATAATCAAGATGGAACTAACAGAAGCACGCACCTTCACTGAATCAATCCTGTTATCTGGATTATATTTGAAAGTATCAGCATTAATGATGGATTGTTTTCAAAAGATTTTGATGAATGAAATTTTCCGCTTAGCCCCGAAAATTCTCTAATTTCAGGCAACTTCGAATTGGGTCTATGATTTTCAATTAAAGCTCCAAGCACAGTCTAACTTGTAAATGTATAATACTTGTAACATCCCGTTTTCCAAAAGCAGTATAAAATTTTTTCATCAGAGTAAAGCATCGGAACAAGAGTGTAACTGATATTTATATTCAAAATGCCCACTGGCTAATTACAGAAGCGGTACAGTGACCGAGAGTTTTCAAAAGTAAAGAGTAACAACGGAAAGTCTTCAGCCGGATTCATGAACTTGCTGCTTTCCTCTCTCCTCGGTCCTCGGTCCTCCTGACCCTGATGCTATGTTAAGAGTTGAGATCCGCACCGGGTCTCAGGTAACGGTTAACCTCATGTATACATACACACATATGGGTTACACAACAACATCAACACAACATATAAACCACACCCAACCAAAGTACATGTATCGCTCCCAGCATTATAGATGCATCGCTCCCAGCCTTACGGATGTATCGCTCCCAGCCTTACAACTATATCGCTCCCAGCATGCATACAGTTATATTCTAACATAATATGCATACCAACAACACACCACATATACACATACCATACTCACATCATACCACACACACATCACATACACGCATACTATATCCATCAGATTAGTGTCACAATACGCGAACGTACCTTCGTTGACGTTTTACGGTATTTCGGCACGACGGTTGGTCAAAACGTAATCAGGGATATCCTATCAACATAACAACGTATTTGTTAAGGATCTATCATTACGACAGACATTTTTAGTCAAAATGACCATTTTACCCCGACCCCCTAATCGGCGGAATTTTGCCAGCACTTCGTTACTTTGATCCTAATCTTCCAAAATTTCAACATAACTCCTACTCCAACATAGTTTTCGAAACATAAATCATATTAATTAATGATTTACATCATAACAAGCATTTTAGGTAAAAATTACCATTTTGCCCCTGATGCCCCTAATCGGCGGAATTTCGCCAGAGCTTCGCTACTTCGACTCTAATCTTCCAAAATTTTTGCCAGAACTTCGACCCCACCATGATTTTCGAAATAATGACTAAAATACCCCTAACATATGATATCTAATCATACTTGGAAGATTAAAGACTAAACTAGCATTTCTACTCTAACTACCGAAAGAACTAGGGAAACTTAAGACTAAGCACCGAAGAACTTACTCAGAGCTTCGCTGTGAATTTCCCCGGACTCCCTCCTTCCTTCCTTGCTGCCAAATTTCGAACTAGAGAGGGGAGAATGGTGTGAAATTTCAAAAGGAGCAAAGGCCTATTTATAGGCAAATTCCCGGTCACTATTCACACTTTACCAGACCGAATACCGACCGTCGGATCGCACACGGATGAGGTGGCACAATCTTGGCCCTCCAAGTGTCCAAACCGTCCTTTCCCCCCCTTAGGTGGCAAAATGTGATGTCATGCATGACATCAGTGGCTTGTTCTAGAAGCCTAAGCCGGTAGAATTTCCTCGAACGGCGTGCAAATCGCGTAATCGCGTAAAATTTCAGAAACTCGGAATCACAACTTTGAAGACATTTTCTCACCCATTAGAAATGTCTAAGTTAACCTAAATTTTGATTCCATACAGGGTTTCAACGGTCAGTCTGAAGTTTTAAAGAAAAACGTGTTGGTTACGGAAGAAACTTCCGGAATCGTCAACCTCTGGACAAAAATTCACTGATTCCAAATATGTCCAGGAAATTCTCAACTCATTCCCAGATGTTGAGTTACAATTTATTTTCTTCAAATTCTAAATCGTGACTATCCGCCTTTTCACAGATAACCCTATTTCGTCTTATTATCAAAATGCTACACCGACCTCGGAATTAACTTCTGGAACAGCCTATTTCAAGATAAAAATCCACTCTTTCATATTTTGTACTGACTTTAGAAACTTTGTTCATGATTTTCTAGTCAGGATCCAATTCCTATCGGTGTTTATTTATTTTTTCCACATAAATTATATTCTTAAAATATTACAACTTGAAACAATAATATCCAGATATTATTTTGCAAATTCTTATCCAATTCCTTTGACCAAAAGTCGGCTGGCCCTATTTTATTATTAATAATATTTATGTTTTAATTATTTAATTAATTATTTATATAAAATAATTATTTAATAATTTTTTTATATAATTTTTTTACAAAATTCTCTTATTGGTCCATTCTTGCATTTAGGCTTAAAATTACCTAATATCACCAATTTTCCTTCATGTTTCCCAATTAATTAGCAAATATATTTATGCTAATTTTTAGCCATTACCCACTAATTATAGGGTTTTACATAATTATTTATGGATTTTCATTTGTTCATGCTTAAGTAATTAGCCAATAATTACTTAATCAACTCCTTACTACTTGTTGCTAATTTTCTTATTTAGCATAACTACTCTTTACACTGACATTAGTGTTTTATGCCTCATGCCCTATATTAAAATTTACGGGGCATTTTGGTCATTATAATACTTTTTAACTTTCCCCCCTTTATTTCTTTAAGGTAATAATTTAATAAATTACCTAAATTAGGGACAGTATTATTCCCTATTTCAAATAAATATTTACTTTCCCTTTTTATAACTTTCACAGGGTATTTTATAACCCGTAAATGCGTTTAGGGACCTGTTTGCAAACTTTCAAACGTTTTAAGGACCTAATTGCAAATTATTTTTTTTCAAGAGAAACTACCCCAAAAATAAGATAAAGTCTCCACAAGGTCTTTGAGATCATATATTCACATATTTCCAATAGGTATTATTTACTCAATATGATACTTATCATAAGTGAGATTTTCAGGGTATTACAATACTTGGAAAGGTAAAGAAATCAACCACGAAATAATGAAGAGGATCATATTTCAGAAAGAAAAACAAAAAGGGTAATGGAGCAAAAATACACATGTGCTTTATCTCCGGGAGCACCCAGCACCATGTGCTTTTTTTGGGAGCAAAAATACACATGTACTCTCAAAATAGGTGCAAATATACCATCACCGTTAGATTCATTTAACTGTTGTTAGTTTGCATGTGAAAATACCAAAATGCCCTTAATCTTTAAAAAAAACTGAGTTCCATCTTCTCTTCAGTTACTAAGTTAAATGCAAAAAGAGCAACACAGATCCAGAGCAACCTAGGAAATAACGATTACAGGGGTTCGATTCACAGCAACCCAGGAAACCACATAGATCAATATGAACAAGAAGGTGATTAGAAACCATACATGGCTGAAACAAATAGAAAACATTCGATTCGCTAAGTATAAATCAACAGCCTTCAACATTCTGTGTTCCTCCATGATTTTCCAGACGAAAACATTCACTATCGCCCCTAAATTTAATCGACTTCAGCTAAGTATAAATCAGTTGAATCCCCTGAGATCCTAACGCGACCCTTACCCCCTTTCGAATTCAACAATACGAAGCACCAAGAAAATCAATGGACGTCCTTAGAAAGAAAATCAATGGATATCCTTAGAAAATAATTCAAGACAACAATTCAAACATAGAGTACCTGAAAATTTTCCCTTCCTCGAATTCCATGTGACGGGAATGTTCAAAATTGGATCCACTGAAACCCTAATATCAACAATCTTCACTCCATCTAGAATCTCTGCGTCTCTAACTTGAGGGAAAGCTGAAGCTCACAGAATCGAAGAGAGAGAGAGAATCAGAGTGAAGGCGGTGGCGGTAGATGCAGATTCGAGTGTGAAATTGAGTAAAGAAATAAACATTGATGCCTTAATTAGACGGCCCTGGGAACATAACGACCACCGGAAGCCTCAATGTAATAAACATTGATCCTCTCCAATCAAAAATCAGAATCGTCACCGTCACCGCCGATGAACTTGCCGGAAGCATCGACGCCGTGCTCATCACAGATAACCTCCATTCTGGACAAGCTCGCCGAAAAGATCTGTCCTTTATCTCTTGGTGGTCGATGACGCCGCCGGCGATCTGAAGCACAAGGTGCCGGAGATTTTGGAAGTTGAGGTGGATCGAAGGAGGACCAAGGAATCAGATCTGGAAAAAAAGTGCAGAAGTATGAGAAGGGAAGGAAGGTTCGATGGGAAGGTTGAGGTGAAAAGAAAGAAGGGCACGTTTTTTTTTTTTTGGATAAAGGAGGGGCAGGTTGGGAATTAAAAGAAGTTTGATATTTTTTTTTTTTAAAAATCGCGTGGGACCCACCAAAAGAATAACGTCAGTTAAAGACATTTAACGGCAAGGGTATTTTTGCACCCATTTTGAGAGTACATGTGTATTTTTGCTCCCAAAAAAAGCACACGGTGCTGGACGCTCCCGGAGGTAAAGCACATGTGTATTTTTGCTCTTTTATCCAAACAAAAATATAGGTCACAATTGGTGAATCAACGTCTCTCACTTACCTCTGGAAGATACAACTTTAATTCCCAGAGTGAATCAGATTCGATCACGATATTTCAATGGCGATATCTAGTTCGGCGAGAAGATGAAGAGCTGCTCCAACCAGAGCCTCCTGTCAAGTAATCTGAAGCTAACATGGAAGTTGTTTCGAAATCTGACAAACGGAGAATAGGATCGGATTTCAGAAAGAAAAGAACAGGATCACGATTCGTGAACTGATATAACTCACTCACCTCTGGAAGTTATATAGCTTTCCCCTGAGTGAATCAGATTCGATCATGATATTTCAACGGCGATATCTCGTTCGGCTCAGTCACGAAGAAGAAGATGAAGAACTACTCCAACTTCTGAAGCTAACGTAATTTTTTTTGTTCAAAATCTGAAAATGGAGAATAGAATCGGATTTTATAAAGAGAAGAATAAAATCACTATTCCTGGACTGACATAAGTCACTCACCTCTGGAAGATATAGCAAATTTTTTTCAAAATGTGAAACACAGAAGCAACCTAATTTTATTAATGGGGTTCCTATTGTGCCGTTGAGAGCGTCTTCCACGGTTTAGCACAGAATCACATTACAGCCATTGCAAAGGGATTCGCAATCACCTTTTTTTTTTCAAAAGTAGAGTTAAAAAGTCAATTCAGTTCAGTTCGAAATTTAGTTTTGAAAAAAAATAAAAATAAAATAGTAATCCAATTATCAAGATAAAAATTAGTATCAAAATTCCGTATTCACAAACTAATTAATTAATTTATGTTAAATATATTAAAGGAAAAACAAATAATTTTAGCGTTATTTTGGGATCTTTGTCCTTTAAAACATAAATTTGAAATAATTTCATTGAGCCTCAAAGATGTGATATAATTTCAATTAACCTCCAAAACTTTCTATAACTTCACTGCACTCTCATGTGTCAAAATGTAATTAGGTTTTGTGTGTGAAAAAACAATGATGTCCTTCTTCTTCTTTTTTTCAAAAGAGAATTTACAAAACAAATGAAGGGATTCAAAAAAAATTTAGGGAATTAAAAACATTTTGGTTCACAAAATAAATGAGTATTTACAAGACAAACGAATGGCTTCAAAAGAAACTAGAGAATTAAAAATATTTTGGTCATTAATAAGACAAATATGAAAATTCACCAAGCAAATATGGGAATTTACAACACAAATAAAGTAAGGCCATCATTGTCTTTTCACCCCAAGAACTTGATTTTATTTTGATCCAAAGGGGTGCAGTAAAGTTTAAAAAAAATTTGGGGGTAGACTGAAATTATGTCATGGGGCTTAATGAAATTTTCCCATTAAAATTTGTAATATAATAATATAATTGTCAAAATATTAACACTTCTATATCTCATAATAAAGTTAAAATGAAGATAACATTGTATATCAAAATATTAAACTTTAGAAGCTAACTAATGTGTGTTTATAGGATGAAATTTATATTTCACAAAGTGGGAGTTTTAATTTTATTAGCCAATGTAAAAAAATTAAATTTTATTTTCAATATAAAAAAGGTTATTATTAGGTTATCTATAAATATTTTTCAATATAATAATTTAATGAACTCAGGGCCATTTGATTTGATCCTATTGTAGCTTGCAGTATAGTGTGATGCAATGATAATGTTGTGCAATATTAATTGCAGAGCTAGTTTTGGTTTAATTTTTAAAAACGGTGCAATGAGTTGTTTTTTTAATATTCATTTAAAATTTATGCATTACACAAAATCTATTTTACCCTTAATATAATCATTTTAAAAAGGTGACGGGAGTGGACATCGCGTCAATAGTGGTAACGGTGGAGATGGTGAAGGTATTGGTGACAATAACAACGGTGGAGAAGGAGGTAGTGGATGGCCGTGACAACGTTAGAGGTACCAGCCACGGGGTGGAGGCAGCGATGGTGTAGGAGGTAGTGGTGGCAATGGTAGGTGGTGATAACCACAACGGTGTAGGAGTAGGTAGTGGCAGTGGTAGTAGTTGTCATGACGGCGACAACGACAATGACGGTGGAGGTGGAGGTGGAGGCGATGGTGGAGAAGGAGGAGGTAGTGATGGTGGCGGTGGTGGTTGTCATGGCGGCTACGGTGGAGGTTGAGAAGGAGAAGGTAGTGGCGGTGGCAGTAGGTGTCATGGGAACGACGGTATTGAGTTTACTTGTTATTGCTGCTATTATTGGATTAAAATTTTTGGAACTAGTTTTGCTAAATGAGAAAGTATTTGATGTTATATGCGGTTCATGAACTCTCTTTATTTTTGTCTTGCCATTTCAATTTTTCATGTTTATACATAGTTCATAGTGAAAAATGACATCAACAAGTGGGGCAGAAAAGCAAAAGTCAAACAAAATGTACCCATTACTAGTGTACATTTTGTTTAGCAACGAGTTTAAGAAAGAGAATAAAGTTGTTGGCTTTAATGACATGAATAGGGAGTCCTCAAAGGTGTGGAGGGCTTTGAGTCTCGATGAGATGAAAGTATACAATGATAGAGCCAAAGAAGGAAGGCGTGAGAAGAAGAAGGGCACCTCCACTGTTGTTTTTCCGTCACGGTGCTCGTTGAACAAATTTTCGAAGCTACCAGCATATGTGAACTCTGATGAAACACTAAAAGCTAAGGTAGCAGTTGGGGTTTGGACAATTGCTTCATATTCAAAGTTTGAGGCTGCCACGGGAAATGTTAGTGGCTATAATGAGAGCTTATGATCCCCCAACAAATCAATTCCAAATAAGGGGGAAGACACGTGAAATACAGGGAAAAGATGTGGCTCAGTTGCTTGGGGTACAACATAGTGGGGATGAGGTAACAATGAATGTGAGTGACACAGATCCAGTATTTCAGCGACATAGAAAAGATTATGGTAAAATGAAGTATGACAACATACTAAATGTCATAACTTCAAGGGAGTCGGTCGAGAAGTTTAAATGTTATTTGTGATGCACATGTTGGGGACTTTTCTCGCTCGAACATCAAGCACAACTCCCGGTTACAAGTTGCCAAGGACCTCCGAAAAGAGCTCACTGATTATATCAACGAGATAAGAGGAAAAAAAGACTACAACTCCTGTGTTGGAGGGTGCATATACATGTTATTGGTAAGTATTATGAGTTGTTTTTTGCTAATATTTATGAGTTGCAATACATTATCACGTTGACATAATCAACGAGCTCTTTTCGGAGGTCTTTGGCAATATATGTGGCCCAATCGAAGTGGGCAAATCCTTTCATGGTCGAGGTTAGAGCCTTCAACAACTTGTCACCGGGAGTTGTACTTGATGTTCAAGCGAGAAAAGTCCCCAACATGTGCATCATAAATAACATCTCAAACTTCTCACCCGACTCCTGAAGTTATGACGTTTAGTATGTTGTCATACTTCATTTTACCATAATCTTTTCTAAGTCATTGAAATATTGGATCTGTGTCACTCACATTTATTGTTACCTCATCCGCACTATGTGGCACCCCAAGCAACTGAGCCACATCTTTTCCCTTTATTTCACGTGTCTTCCCCCTTATATGGAATTGATTGGTTGGGCAATCATAAGCTCTTATTATAGCCACTAACATTTCCCGTGGCAGCCTCAAACTTTGAATATGAAGCCAGCAACTTTATTCTCTTTCTTAAACTCGTTGCGAAACAAAATATACCCATTACTAGTGTACATTTTTCACTATGAACTATGTATAAACCTGAAAAATTGAAATAGCAGGACAAAAACTAAGAGTGTTTATGAACCACATATAACAGCAAATACTTTTACTCATTTAGCAAAACTGTTCCAAAAATTTTAATTCAATAATAGCAGCAATAACAAGTAAACTCAATACACTCTCAGGGACAAATGATCCTCTTATGAATGTGACAACAACGACACGTAAAGCACAATCCAACAAATACTAGTGTACATTTTTCACTATGAACTATTTATAAACCTGAAAAATTCAAATAGCAGGACAAAAACTAAGTGTGTTTATGAACCACATATAACAGCAAATACTTTTACTCATTTAGCAAAACTAGTTCCAAAAATTTTAATCCAATAATAGCAGCAATAACAAGTAAACTCAATACACTCTCAGAGACAAATGATCCTCTTATGAATGTGACAACAACGACACGTAAAGCACAATCCAACAATTTTGTTTCCAATCAATTCAATACAATGTTTCCTATGCACTATGTACAAAAAATATGGACAAATGATAATCCTGCTGATATTCTGCAAAAGTGGTGATATCTTGTCAAATTTCGACATTGTTTGGGCTTGATCAACATTATTGAACATTGAATTAAAGACACAACCAGAATTTGTCATTATGAGAAATTGAGAATGTGGAATCTTGTCAAGGTGGAGATTTGTTGAAATGTGGTAAGTCCCACATCGTGACTTGTGCAAGATATGGGGGACCTTATGCTATAAAAGGAAGGCCCCTCCTATCTTCAATTTCATCCTCAAAACTTGCCTTCTCATCTTTCGAAGTGAAATAAAATTTTGAGTTGGTTGCGCCCAAAGAGGTAGGAATAAATATTCTGCCAAACCTCGTAAATTCTAGTGTTCCAATTATTGTTGTGATTTATTAAATTATTAAAATAAAATACGTCTGGAAACTTTTTTTCTTTCTAATGTTGTGATTTTTTAGGATAATTGGTTACACTCTATATATTCTGCTTCCGCAACAGTTGCCTCAAGGGAGGGGGGACTAATGTGGGGATGGAATTTGTAACCCCATAGCCTCCAAAAAATTTCTATGATAGCCCGGAACAAATCTTAAGCCTAACAAAGAAACAAGCTATGCTGAGAGGGACACTCTTTTAATTCAGTTTCACATCAAGAATGTTGACCATGCTAGTTTTTTAATAGTGGTGATGCTTTTAAATGATTGTAACAATACCCTTATGAAATTCAAAGGAAATTTTTTCTGAAATTTTTAGATCGGGCTTGACCACAGTCTCAATATTTTTATAAACAAATCACATATAATAACATGTTCATAAGAGATTTTGTCTAAACCAACCAATCACTTGAAAGTATAAGCATTAATGATGGATCGTTTTTAAAAGATTTTGAAGAATGAAATCCTTCCTCTCGGCCCCGGATATTCTCAAATTTCAGGCAACTTCATTGGCAACATGCTCTTTTGACAAAGAAAGCAGAGACATGTAGTATGCGCTATGATTTTCAATTGAAGCTCCAAGCACAATTAAACTTGTAAATCTATAAAAGATGAAGGTAAAGAAATCAACCATGAAATAATGAAGAGGATCAGATTTCAGAAAGAAAAAAGAAATATAGGTCACAATTGGTGAATCAACATCTCTCACTTACCTCTGGAAGATACAGCTTTAATTCCCAGAGTGAGTCAGATTCGATCACGATATTTCAATGGCAATATCTAGTTCGGCTCAGCCACGAAAGAGAGAAGAAGATGAAAGTTGCTCCAACCAGAGCCTCCTCTCAAGTAATCTGAAGCTAACATGGAATTTTTTTCGAAATCTGACAAACGGAGAATCAGATCGGATTTTAGAAAGAAAAGAACAGGATCACGATTCATGAACTGATATAACTCACTCGTGATATTTCAATGGCGACATCTCGTTAGGCTCAATCACGGAGAATAGAATCGGATTTTAGAAAGAGAATAATGAAATCACTATTCGTGGACTGACATAAGTCACTGACCTCTGGAAGCAACCAAATTTAATTTATAGGGTTCCTATTGTGCCGTTGAGAGCGTCTTTCACCGCTAATTCAAATCGGCTTCGGTCGAATACCTTTGAGATTTTAAGGACTTCTTTAGCACTGAATCACATTATAGCCGTTGCAAGGGATTCGCATGGATTACGCAATCACCTTATTTCAGTTCTTTTTTTTTTTTTCAAAAATTGAGATAAAAAGTCAATTTAGTTCGGTTCGAAATTTTTTTTTTTTTTAAAAAATAAAATAGCAATCCAATTATCAACATAAAAATTAGTATCAAAATTTCGTATTCACAAATGTAATACCGGATAATTATTTATCTTAAATATTATATTTTGATAAATAACACCTATTGGAAATAGGTGAATATGTGGTCTCAAAATTATGAGTTGTGTGTTTATTCTATTTTCTAGGACAATTTCTCTTGGAATTAAAATGAACAAAGAACCAAAATCCCTAAATACTTTTATGGATCATAAAATACCCTAAGATCAAGTATGATCTTAATTATGTCTTAAGAGGCAATTAAATACCTATTAAAAATAGGAAAGTATGTTGTCTCTAATTTTAGTAATTTATTAGATTATTCTCCTTGTAAATTAAAGGGGCAAAAACCTAATTTTATTTTGGGGAACATAAGTTGCCCTATAATTTTTAAATTAATGCATGAAGCATAAATGACCAATGTAAACCCAAAAGTTGTGAGAAAATAATTAATCCAATTTAATAAAATTATCAACAATTAGTAGGTGATTAAATAAATAAATAATTGCTAATTGTTTAGGCATGAATAAAGGAAATGTTCAAAGTTAACTATATAAAACCCCTAATTAAAGATTGATGACCAATGAAGGGTCAAGATTAGCATAAGAATATTGCTAATTAATTAAGCATGATTAAGAAAAATATAAGATGAATTATATAAAATCCCTAAAGCCTAATTAACAAACATAGGATATGTTAATGATTACTAAGCATAGGATTAAGATACTAAACAATCTTATTAAACAACTTTGACAAGTCAAAACTAAATTAAAGGTTTGGATTGAAAGTAATAAAGTTAATCCTAAGGCCATAATTTAGGATCCTTGTGAAGAAGGATTAACCAATGGGATAATTACCTATTAGATAAATTAAAGCATAATGAAAATTATTTAAAAACAAAAGAGTTGAAAAGTCAAAAAGGGGGGGAGCCTTGTATGTGTGTATGTGTTTGTGAAATTTGTGAGTGTCAAGTGGATTTAGGAAAGAGAAAAGAATAAAAAGATATTTTGTGAAAAAACAAATAGGATAAATGAGAACCGATAGAAATTAAATTGTATCCTGAAATATGTGAACTAACTATCAAACATCAGGACTTATTATAAACAAGTGAATTTTTAACCCGAAGTAGGTTATCTCCGAAGTCATTTCCGTAACTGTCGGAGTTAATCCTAAAATGACTAAAAGGCTAGTAAAAACCCCAAATTGAACCATAATTCTTGTTATTCCCAATACTTCTCAAGAGGCTACATAAACTTCAAAGTTTACCTCTAAAAGTATTTGAGATTTATAAGCATATGCGAGTAGAACACTAAGTAGGGGAATCAATCGGTAAGAGAAATTATCTCTTTGAATAAAAGCACATGGGAGCATTTATGTGTGGAAGAGGATAGGGAAGAGAGAGAGAGAGTGAGGGAGACATTTTTGAGAGAGTGGATGGTGAGGATGAGAGATTGAAGAAAACCCTAGATCTGACGGTTGAGGATTGAGCAGAAAAAGTTCAATGGAATTACCAACCATGCCACATCTTTTTCCTATAAATAGCCCTCCATTCCTTTGTAAAATTCACACCAAAATCTCAAGAAGCAATTCGAAATTGAGAGTGAAAGAGAGAAGGAGGAGCTCTGGAGAAGGAGTAGCAAGGTTCTGGGTAAGTTCTTCGGTCCTTAGTTTTAGATTCTAGTCTTTTGTTTAGTAGTTCTTAGTAGAAATGTTAGTTAGATCTAGCAAGTAGGAAATGAAACTCCTATTCTTGTTTTTATGCCTCATTGCATTGAAAGATGCCTGACGAGGTAAAAACATGGTTGGAATTGAGTTTTTGAAAGTTGGGAGTTAGAGTAGCGAAGCTCTGACGAAATTTTATCGGGTAGCGATTTTCTGAAGCCAGGGGTAAAATAGTCATTTATGACTAAAATATCTGTTAGGATATTGTTTATTAATTAATAAATACGATATTATACTTATGGGATATCTGAGATAACGTTCTGACCGACAGACGTACCGTATTCGTCAACGAAGGTATGTTCGCGTACTGTAACACTAACTCTGATGCTTATTGTATGTATGTGATGGATGATAACTCTGTTGTGTGTTTATGTACTGTTGATATGTTTATGTTTGCTGTGTGTGATACATCTGCCAGGGGGCTTATATACTATTGGGATACGCTTGCTGTGTGTGAAACGCTTGCTGTGTGTGATACATCTGCCAGGGGGCTTATGTACTATTGAGATACGTATGCTGTGTGTGACACATCTCCATTATGCTTATGTGCTATACACTTGTGGTGTGTGATACATTTGTTGTGTGCTCATGTTCTTTTAATGTTGTGAATACTCGTAATTCATATATTGTATATTTAAGTATAAGGTTAACCGTTACTTGAGGTCCGGGTGCGTTGGACCTCAACTCTTAACATAGCTTCAGGGTCGGGAGGACCGAGGACCGAGGATAAAGGCAAGCAGCACGATTAGAGACCCGGATGGAGATTTTCTTTTGTTATGTTTTTACTTTTATGTTAGACACTCGGATGAATGTACTGCCGTATGAACAACAAGATACACCACAAGCTATGTTATTCAGTTA
The DNA here is from genome assembly GCA_025563575.1 of Acacia pycnantha. Lineage (NCBI taxonomy): Eukaryota > Viridiplantae > Streptophyta > Magnoliopsida > Fabales > Fabaceae > Acacia > Acacia pycnantha. The sequence continues at coordinate 1,073,211 of JAMWYP010000216.1, forward strand.
CTCTTTATATTGAAAAAAAATTCTGACGCTCAAATCTGATCAAAATGCTATGAAAACGTTTACGAAAATGGGACATAAAAATTAGAGAGTATATTGTCTCTAATTTTGGTAATTTATTAAATTATAACCTTGGAAAAATTGAAAGGCAAAAAATCAAAAAGTATTTTGAGGACCAAAATGACCCCAGGATTTTTAATATAATGCATGGGACATAAAATACCAATGTCAGTAAAATAGTTGTGAGATAATGGTTAATCCTAAATAAGAAAATTGTCAACAATTAGTAAGTGATTAAATAAATAATTATGGGTTAATTGTTTAAGCATGATTAAGAGGAAATCCAAGGGTAAATATGTAAAACCCTTTAAGTAAATGTTAATGTCTAAAATTAGCATAAAATATATTTGCTAATTAATTGGAACATATTAAGAAAAATGAATGAGGTTAAGTATATGAAAATCCCTAATCCTAAAAGGTTGCTAATCATGTGATTAGGGCACTAATTTAGCTTTCTAATTAAATTAGAAAAAAATAAAAAATGGTAAATGGTTAAGATGTAATCCAATAAAGCAAGATCAAAGGTTTAGGATTATTCTAGTAATTTTTAAAAGCCTAAATCCATGTTAATTAGTAAGAACCAATGAGAGGATTTTGGGGAAAATAAATATAAGATAATTAGAATATTATAAATTAATTAAAACAGAAAAAATAAAATATATATATATATATATGGGCTGGCCGAAATTTTGACAAGAAGAGGATAAGAATTTGGCAAAATAATATCTAGATATTAGGTATTAAAATATTAATATAAAATGTGAAAAGCAAATAGGATAAATGATCACTGATAGAAATTAAATCCTATCTAGAAAACCATGAACTAGGTAGTTAACGTCAGGACTTATTCCAAACAAGTGAATTTTTAGCTCGGAGTAGGTTATCTCCGAAGTTATTTCCGTAATCGAAAGAAGACGTTTACCCGAAAATGTTCGGCAGGCAACGGAATACCCTGAATGGAATCAAAAATTTAGTTAACCAAGATATTTCCAAAGAGGAAGAATAGACCTTCAGGGCTATGTTGCCAGATTTTTGAGATTTTCCAAGATTACGCGATTAGGACACCGAACAGGGAACTTTATCGGATGAAACCCCATAAAGCAAGGATGACATCACCTTGATGACATCATCCTTGGGGGAATTACATCACAAAGATGTCGGCCAAGGGGATGAGTGGCCAAGATGAAGCCAACTCATGGAGCCAAGATCCTACGGTTGAGATTAAAGGAGAAAAAGTGTGAATTTGCCCCTGAAAACTTCTATAAATAGGCCTTTGCTCCCATTTGATTTCTCACACCAAAAATTTCTTAGGAATTTCGAAATCTTGGAGTAGAGGAAGGAGGAGGAGTCCGGGGAAATTTGTAGCGAAGCCTTGAGTAAGTTCTTCGGTCCTTAGTCTTAAGCTTTAGTAATTCTTTCGGTAGTTATAGTAGAAATGCTAGATTAGTTTTTAATCTTCCAAGTATGATTAGATATCATGTTTTAGGGGTGATTAAGGTATTAATTTCGAAAATCATGTTGGAGTTAGAGATATGGCAAAATTTTGGAAGATTAGAGTCAAAGTAGCGAAGCTTTGGCGAAATTTCGCCGATTAGTCAAACTAGGGGCAAAATGGTAATTTGTACCTAAAATGCCTGTTATGATGTTAGATATTGACGTGATATTATCCTTATAGGATATCTGTGATCACCAACCGCTGTCGTACCGCTGTCTGACGTGTTGTTTTCCGTCAAACGTACCGTATTCCGTCAAAAGTACCGAAGTACCATCAACGAAGGTACGGACGCGTACTGTAATACTGACTCTAATGCTTATAGTATGCTTATATATGTTGTGGATAGTTTCATAAAGACATGAACGGGACTCTGTCTTGGACATGCACTGTGACTAGGGAACCATATCTAGATCACTAAATACAGCTTTACATAGGATTATAGTCATGATAATACCGTTATGTTTTCCTAGCGCTGAGGACACGACCGTACATCGTGGCACTGGATATGTGCAGACCGGAAATAACTTTACATGTAGCGTAGTTGTTATTAAATGATCATACGACGTACAGATTGATCAAATCTTTGTAATATTAGAAATATCTCGTTGTTCGTATATTGTTTATATAAGCATGAGGTTAACCGCTACCCGAGGTCCGATGGGCATTGGACCTCGGCTCTTACTATAGCTTCAGGGTCCGGAGACTCGCGGACGGAAGATGAGCATAAGCTGGGTTAGCAGCACGTGTGAAGATCGCTAAAGACCCGATCAAGGACATTTAAGATTTGAACAGATAATGTATTGTTCTTTATGAACAGGCAATTACGCCACTGTATCATGTTGTATCAGTTACTCAACACTCCTTTTGTTACAATACATTATGGGATATCTGAGATCACGTTCTGACCAACAGACGTACCGTATTCGTCAACGAAGGTACGTTCGCGTACTGTAACACTAACTCTGATGCTTATTGTATATATGTGATGGATGATAACTGTGCTGTGTGTTTATGTACTGTTGATATGTTTATGTTTGTTGTGTGATACATCTGCCAGGGGGCTTATGTACTATTGGGATACGCTTGCTGTGTGTGAAACGCTTGCTATGTGTGATACATCTGCCAGGGGGCTTATGTACTATTGAGATACGTTTGCTGTGTGTGACCCATCTCCTTTATGCTTATGTGCTATACGCTTGTGGTGTGTGATACATCTGTTGTGCTCATGTTCTGTTAATGTTGTGAATACCCATAATTCATATATTGTATATTTAAGTATGAGGTTAACCATTACCTGAGGTCCGGGTGCGTTGGACCTCAGCTCTTAACATAGCTTTAGGGTCGGGAGGACCGAGGATAAAGGCAAGCAGCACGATTAGAGACCCGGCTGGAGATTTTCTTTTGTTATATTTTTACTTTTATGTTAGACACTCGGATGAATGTACTGCCGTATGAACAGCAAGATACACCGCAAGCTATGTTATTCAGTTACTCTTTATATTGAAAAAAAATTCCGACGCTCAACTCTGATCAAAACGTTATGAAAACGTTTACGAAAATGGGGTGTTACAACAAACTTATTAATTAATTTCTGTTAATTATATTAAAGGCAAAGCAAATATCTTAACGTTATTTTGGGATCGTCGTCCTTTAAAAAATAAATTTGAAATGAGAAAAAAACCTTATAATTAAAATTGGGAAAATTTCTTTGAGCCACAAATATGTGACATAATTTCAGGAAACCTCCAAAACTTTCTAAAACTTCACTGTACTCTCATGGGTCAAAATATAATTAAGTTTTGTGTGTGAAAAGACAATAATGCCCTTCTATTATTTTATTTTTTTCAGAAGAGAATTTACAAATTTAATTCCCCAAGTTTCAAAAAAAAACTTGGGGAATTTAAAACATTTTGGCAATTTACAAGAAAAATATAGAAATTCACAAAAAAAAAGAGTATTTACAAGACAAATAAATGGATTAAAAAAAAAAACTAGAGAATTAAAAACATTTTGGTCATTTACAAGACAAATATGAAAATTTACAAGGCTATGAGCATTTACAAGACAAATAAAGTAAGGGCATCATTGTCTTTTGACCCCCAAAACTTGATTTTATTTTGATCCAAAATGATGAAGTAAAGTTTCAAAAAAAATTAGAGGTAGACTGAAATTATGTCATATACATGGGACTTAATGAAATTTTCCCATTAAAATCTGTAATAAAATAATATAATTATCAAAATATTTACACTTCCATATCTCGTAATAAAGTTAAAATGAAGATAACATTGTATATCAAAATATTAAACTTTAGAAGGTAATTAATGTTAGTTTATTAATAAGGATGAAATTTATATTTCACAATGTGGGAGTTTTAATTTTATTATCCATTGTAAAAAAATTAAATTTTATTTTTTAAAAAAGGTTATTATTAGGTTATCTCTAAATATTTTTCAATATAATAATTGAATGAACTCAGGGCCCGTTTGATTTGATCCCATTGTAGTTTGTAGCACAGTACAGTGCAATGCATTGATAATGTTGTGCAATACTAATTACAGAGCTATTGTTGGTTTAATTTCTAAAAACGGTGCAATGAGTTGGTTTTTTTAATATTCATTTAAAATTTATGCATTACACAAAGTCTATTTTACCCTTAATATAATTATTTAAAAAAGGTGACGGAAGTGGTCATGGTGTCAATAGTGGTGATGGTGGAGATGTCGACGATGGTGGAGGAAGAAGAGGTAGTGGTGGCGATGGCAAGTGGTGACAGCAACAATGGTGGAAGAGGAGGTAGCGATCGAGACAACGTCTGATGTAGCAGCGACGGGGTGGCAGCAGTGATGGAGGAAGAGGAGGAGGAGGAGGAGGTAGTGGTGGTGGCATTGGTAGGTGGTGACAACCACAAAGGTGTAGGAGTAGGCAGTAGCTGTAGCTGTCAACATTTGCTTGAGCGGGATGATGGTCAATTTTTGTTGGGTATTGTGACTCAGATTTTGCAAGTGATTTGGACAGATAAAGATCAACTACTGGTTATGTATTTACTTTTGCAAACACATCAGTTATTTGGAAATCTATTTTGCAGTCAACATTTTCTTTGTCTACCACAAAGGCAGAGTACATTGCAATTGTAGAGGCTGTGAAGGAGGTAATTTGGCTTCAAGTATTGCTTAAAGAGTTTGGTATTATACAAGAAAGCATCACAATATTTTGTGGTAGCCAAAGCACTATTTAATTACAAAAGAACGAAGCTTTTCATGCAAGGATGAAGTGCAATGATGTTCGATATTTCTTTATACGAGAAATTTTAGAAGAAGATGGAGTCATGGTGCAGAAAATATGGACAAATGAAAATCCTGCTGATATGCTAAAGAAAGTGGTGATGTCCTGTCAAATTTCAACATCATTTGAACTTGATCAACATGATTCACTACTAAAAAAACTGTTTTTTGCGGCGGAAAAATTCCGTCGCAAAAAGGGCATTTTCCGTCGCAAAAATGGTTTGCGGCGGAATTTGCGGCGGAAAATAGTCCATCGCAAAAAATGTCCTCGCAAACCATTTTTGCGATAGAGAAATCATTTTTTCCGTCGCAAAAATGTATTTTGCGAGGGAAAAAAGTTCCCTCGCAAAATCCTGAGTTTTGCGAGGGAACTTTTTTTCCCTCGCAAAATTTGAGAGGGAAAGGCTTTTCCCTCGCAAAATCCAGGATTTTGCGAGGGACTTATTTCCCTCTGCGAGGGACTTATTTCCCTCGCAAATTCCATTTTTTATTGAAAAAAAATATAAAAAATCAGAAAAAATATAAAAAATATATAAAAATTTAGAAAATAAAATGAATTGTATATCATAAAAATAGATTGTAACTATCATAAGAGTTTACATACCAAAAACAAAATATTACAAATTATAATGTCTCAAAATGAACTAAAAAAAAAGTCTAAATAGCAACAGTTTGATCATCATTATCACTATTATCGTCATCACCACTGGGAGTTCTCATACCCTTGTTCTTCAATAGAGACTGGATCAGTGCCCACATCTCATTAAGCATCTCTCCTTGCTCTTTCCTCTTCTTTTCTTGCTCCTTCACCTTCTCTTCTAACGCCTTTACCCTCTTATCTTCTACAAAACTAACATTACAAAGTCAGTATATTTCTGCAAAACCAACATTTAGCGCCTATTACAACATTACCTGAATCATCAATTCATATAAGACTAATCACCAAATGAAAGAGCTAACAAAAGCATACACATGTTTACCTTCACTCCAATTGATCTAGCATAGTTAACAGCAGCAACAAAATCACCATCGGTTTCAAGAAGAATTTTATCACCTTCATCATCCTCATACTAGACACCAACAAAAAGAGTCAATACTATATCAAATGCATATGCCACAAATAAAAAAGGAGGAAATTAAATTTGCATTACACACTATAATCGAGGACGTTCTCCATCGGTGGTATTACCAATTCTTTGCATGATAATAGACACAAGTTCCTCTAAATGTTCAGCCCCAAAAAGATTAAAAACACATACAGAGAGCCTACTAGAGAATTTGGGATGAAGTTTCCTGCAAGGTCAAGAGATGGATATGTTGACTTTGCAATCTTTGCAGCTTGAAGCCATGAACCCAGAGACATCACTGCATTCAAACATATCATAAGCTGCTCTAAAGAACAAATCATCTTATTTTAGAACAGCAAGTATAGAACAAATCATCTTCGCTTTATTAGTCTTTAGGCCAAGTCAAACTCATCTACGCTTACTTGATTACTCAAGATAAATCTCTCATGCTAACTTGAGCTAAGCATTAAATTTTTAAAATCACCTAATGTAAGCATTGGCACAAAAAAGAAATTAATCAATGAGAGCCATGATAGATTAGGCATAACACAGCTATGAGTTTTTGTTCATTTTTAATGAATTGAACACCCCTAACAAACATATCCTTAGTCGCTTAATAAAATGACTGACATGGCCCAAAGTTTTGACAACGTTGTCCGCTCTCAAAGAGCACAAAGTATTCAAAAGAGAAGAAAGAACATCCTTTTTAAGCCTTTGAATCATCTGTTTAGGAATATCCAGAAAAACAGAGTGTAGAGATGACATACAAGTATATCTGATGAAGGAATATCCGGCCATTGTTGAATCATCTGTTTAGGAATATCCAGAAGAAAAAACTTTCCTTCTCTAAATGTCCACATTTAGATTCCTCAATTTTCCTTTTTAAAGTAAAAAGTTAAGCATTCTTCTAATTAATATAACGAAAAACTCCCAAATGGACTCGCACAAACTAGCGTAGTGATAGATTGCAAAGGTGAAAAACAAGGTTTCAATCTAAAAACAAGATGCATCAAATTTTCTGATTAAAAACCCATTAAAGAACAAAAGGATGATCTGGTTTCAAGTCAGTGATGGCAATGGGCCAAATTCAAGCCACTTTTTTGCCATCCACCCCTGCTACGTGCACCTATAGCTTGCCCCATTCTTGTATTTTTTTTCATCTTCCCCATGTTCAAACCAGCAGGGATTGTTCTACCCATACCCACCCCCCTCAAAAATTAGAAAATGACCTATAATTCTAAGAAGAAAAAGTTTATAAAAAAGGAAGAAAAAAAAACTCACCTTTGTAACTGAGAGAAAGAGTTTTGTATAGATATTTAATAGCTATGAGAAATAGAATAATTGAATAGCATATGGATGCAAAAGAAAGAAGTAATCCTTTGAGCATGTAACTGAATTACATTAACACTGGGTCTCCATGTACGATTTATTATAACGATTCTAGCCTTTATAATTTTACAACATAACAAGCAAACTTCACAAAAAATTCAGTCAAAATTCATTACTTCAAGGTTACAGGAAATTGTTTCATTCCATTTGGTGGGTTGGGCACGAATTGTCCATGGACAAAAATTTAATACATTCAAAGCGCAGCTCCATATATACTTTCGTATTTCATACACATATTCTTGTGAATTACAGAAACTGAACTAGCTCCAAAATTCAATTAGTTTAGTAGAATCAATTGAAAGACTCAGGCAAGAAGCGTGAAAATATAATAAAAAATAAAAACGGAAAATGCAAGTTACAACACATTCATGGTACCAACAAAGTTCCTGTTTCCAATTCAAAAACGTACAACATAGACAAAGGAGGAGCAAGAAGTGGGATTCGGACCAGGAAATGAAACATGGAGTATTTTAAATAGCAGCACATTTCATTAGCGAAAGAGTGCAACCATTCTTTTGAATGACTGTTGCTGATTTCTATTCGAAAGCGGGAAGAATAGAGCAGCACGATGAAAAATCACAATAATTAGTAAGAAATATTAATGGAAGAGACGATAGATGAACGAACCTCACTAGGTGACGGCTTAGATGGCGAGATAGGAATACGAGTTCAGACGGTGAGCTGCTGATGAAAAGACGGAAGAAAGAAATGAACGTCGCAGGGGTTTTTCTCGCAGGTTGTGTGAAATTGGCATAAAACGAGGGAAGAGGGCGCTAGGTTTTAAACGAGGAAGGAAAGAAGCGACGATGGATTTTTTATGGAGGTGCAGGCGAAACAGATGGATAGAGTACGGTGGAGGAGGACACCGTATGAGGCAGCGGAATGGCGGGGAAGACTGGGGATGGCGGTGGGAGAGGAGCGTCAGACGGACAAGCTTCAGGAGGGAGGAAGAAGACGCGTGAATGAAATGAAAAGGGGTAGGGGTTTTTAATTAGAGTTTGCGGCGGAAAAATTATCCCTCACAAAATTACTTAATTTTGCGAGGGAAAGTAGGTTCCGCCGCAAAATCAAGCCATTTTGCGATGAAACAATTTTTTCCCTCGCAAAAATTCTGTATTTGCGAGGGATTTTTAGTTCCCTCGCAAATATACAAATATTTGCGAGGGAAAAGCTGTCCCTCGCAAATTCCGCCGCAAAATTGCCATTTTCTAGTAGTGAAATTTGCGAGGAAACCAGATTCCCTCGCAAACTTAAGTAAATTTGCGAGGGAAACCAGATTCCCTCGCAAATTTACTTAAATTTGCGAGGGAAAACACAATCCCTCGCAAAATTCAGGAATTTTGCGAGGATTTTTCCCTCGCAAAAGTCCTTTATTTTGCGAGGGATTTTGTTTCCCTCGCAAATTCCGTCGCAAATTCAGCATTTTCTAGTAGTGATTGAACATTGAATTGAAGACACAACCAGAATTTTTCATTAGGGAAACTAAGAATTTGGAATCTTGTCAAGGTGGAGATTTGTTGAAATGTGGCAAGTCCCACATTGTGACTTTTGCAAGATATGGGGGACCTTACGCTATAAAAGGAAGGCCCCACCTATCTTCAATTTCATCCTCACAACTTGCCTTCTCATCTTTTAAAGTGAAATAAAATTTTGGGTTGGCAGGGTCCAAAGAGGCATAAATAAATATCCTGCCAAACCTTGTAAATTCTGGTATTCCTATTATTGTTGTGATTTATTATATTATTAAATTAAGTTAAATTATGTCTAGAAACTTTTTTTTATCTTGTAATTTTTTAGTATAATTGGTTACACTCTATATATATATTCTGCTTCCATCCACAACAGTTGGCTCAGATGTGGGGGGGACTAATGTGGGGATGGAATTTGTAACCCCATATCCTCCTAACCTCTCTAGAATGGCAGAAATCTCGTTACCTCCCATTTTGAAACTAACCACAACAAATGAACTTACAACATTACTCTAGAGACGAGTATAGTAAATTAATAATCAAGAAGGAAGTAACAGAAGCACGTACCTTCACTGAATCAAATCTCCACACCATGGACAAAACCAATATCTTTGAAAAGTATGACTAACCGTTGAATTTATTGCCATGCGTTTCAGCCTCTTGGTGTAAAAAATTTCTATGATAGCCCGGAAAAAAATTCAAGATGTAGTTTTCAACTAAGCCAACCAATTGATTGATAAAACACAAAAAATGTGGCCGTTAGAATATTTATCCAACCAATTGATTGAAAAAACAATAAGACTACTTTTACCATCTCCCACCCATACACTTCTGTCTTCCACAAGGCATGCTTCTTGTATAATGCATCACATAAATATACACAGTAATACATATTATTTCAATAAATTCATGGAAAGCATTTTAACTATATCTTGCAATTATTTGTTGTGAGATATTGAGGTGTAATATTTTAATCATTATTTTTCAGGTAAAAGATAGTTAATATTATTAAAATTGGGCTACTAAATTTAGCGGGTCAAACGAGAAAAGCAAATCTTACTATATTAGTGAAACCAATTTTAAGATATTTTCCAACCTCAGTAAATAGAATTGGAATAACGCTATTGCCCCCTTTTTACCCAAAAAAGAAAAAAAAAACGTCTTACTTCCACTAAAGTCATCCCACCGTTTTTTTTTTCTTATTGTTTAGGCAGTAAGCACCATAAGGAAAAATTGCTTGCGCAGATGATACCAAATGATTAAATATCAGTTGGTTGCTATGCAATTGAAGAAAACACACCTATACGAAAAAATAAAATATAGGAGTAGAATGCAAAAATAAGCCTTATTACTATTTTACATATAATTCATATCAAGCCACTGTTTTTAAGCAATAAATAATGCAGCTCTTTCATCAAATTAATGCAAGAAACCCACATCTAGTATAGTCACTTCAACAAAACATACAACACCAGAACCATCAAATGAGACATGAGTATGATTTTCCGCATAGTCGACTGGTCAGGTATAAGAAAAGGATATATGTTCCGCTAAAGGCTGAATTTAAATAGAAAATTCTTGAAGAGACACACAAAAGCAAGTACACTCTTCACCGAGGCGTGACTAAAATTTACCACAGTCTGAAGTCTCTATACTGGTGGCCAGGAATGAAAAGTGATGTAACAAAACAGTGTGTTGCCTCACATGTCAAAAAGTGAAGCTGGAACTAGGGCTTCTGCAAAGTCCTAAAATTCCTAAATGGAAATGGGAAAGTGTTACAGTGAATGTTGTGGTGGGATTGCCCAAGACAAAGAACTACAACGCAATATGGTTAATCGTTGATCGGTTAATGAAATCAACTCATTTTATTCCTATCAATGCTAGTTATTCCCTGGATATGCTAGCAAATAAATAAATAAATATTATATATATATATATATATATATATATATATATATATATATCTATCTGTGTGTGTGTGTGTGTGTGTATGGTGGATGTTGTGTTACAGTGGATGTTGTGGTGGGATTGCACAAGACAAAGAACTACAACGCAATATGGTTAATCGTTGATCGGTTAATGAAATCAACTCATTATTTTATTCCTATCAATGCTAGTTATTCCCTGGATATGCTAGCAAATAAATAAATAAATAAATAAATATATATATATATATATATATATATATTTATTTATTTATTTATGTTGAGAGCGTGCATATTGGTTTTTAAGCAAAGTTGGGATCATTTTCTTCCACTCGCTGAGTTTGCTTATACCAACAGTTATCAAGTGAGTATACAGATGGCTCCATATGAAGCATTATATGGAAAGAAGTGTCGGTACCCACTTTGCTGGATTGAATTGACAGAAAGAAGGTTGTATGGGCCAGATTTGGTTGATCAAACAACGAAGTAGATAAAAGTTATAAGGAAAAGGCTCCTTCCGGCACAGAGTAGACAGAAAAGCTATAGCAATAAGAAGTGGAGACCTTTAGAATTTGATGTTGGTGAACACGTATTCTTGAAGGTTTCACCAGTCACAAGCATTGGTAGGACAACGAAAACAAAGAAATTGAGTCCTAGGTATATTGGTGCTTTTGAAATTTTGACGAGAATCAGACTAATGGAATACAAAATAGCTCTACCCCCGAATCCAATCAGGTTGCATAATGTTTTCCATGTATCACAGCTAAAGAAATATTAACCAGACCCTGAATATGTCATTGAGCACAAAGGTATTGGTGTTCAAGATAATCTCAATTATGAAGTTGAGCTGGAATGAATTATTGATCGTCAGGAGAAATGGCTTAGATATAGAAGCATACCATTTGTGAAAGTAGTCTCAAAAGGATTTTCTCCTAGGGAAGTAACTTGGAAAGTAGAAGGAGAGATAAGGAAGCAATATCCAAATTTTATGCTTCAAATTTCGAAAACATACTTTATTTTATGAGGGGAGAATTGTAACATCCCAAATTTTTGGTTTACAAGTATAGGAATAAGACTGAGACAAGTAGACTATTAAGCCTGTTGAGTCAAAAGTTTTAAGCATATCATGAGGAAAAGCTTAAAATTATTATTAAAAATTATTTTTGGACCTTGAAAATTTAGGGAAAAATTATGAAATATTATTTTAGGGGTTTAGAAATATTATGAAGAGATTTATTCCAAAAAAACTTGCCTAAATAATTTTAAAGCTATTTTATGGAATTTAGGATCTATTTCCCAAAAGTTCAAGCAAAAATTGTTAGAGGTTAATTTTTAGCCTAGAAATTTATTAACATTTCATAGAAACCAATAGGGGAAGAAAATCCTTATATTGGTATTAAGGATTAATTTCTAATACAATCCTTATTTAGTGTCTCCATTTAATTAAGAAAATAACCAAGTTGCAAACAAAAGATTTGTACAGAGGCAAAATGGTCTTTTTACCACCCTCACTGTAACATCCCAAATTTTGGGATTTTAAAGTTTGAATAATGTATGGAGATTAATTATGCAAGTGATGACTAATGACAATGATAAACATTTATAGGCATACCTTGACATCTCAACCGATCCAAACACCTACCGGACCGATTAAGGATTCAAGTTTGAGGTGGGTAACTATTATCTTGTTTAGCTTGTATTTATGTATTCTTGTATGATTGATCATGGTTGCTAGATAATTCTACATGTTTGTATCCTAGCTATGGATTGAGGTTTCCTGTCTCATAGGGCTGCGTGTCCTAAAGGGTCGCGGTCCTTGGCCGATAACTGCGGTTTCGGTGCGACTTATTTACTGTAAATTATTCTATGTTTAATATGTGTTATACTTGATTTATATTTCATACCTGCATATGAGATTAACTGTTACTCATGGGGTTCATTTATTTGAACTCCATATCGTATGAAAGAGACAGGTAATGGATCAGGATCAAGAGGAAAGATACAGCTTACAGCAGAAGGGATTTTTGTGATAGTGTAAATAGTTGGACTATACTAATTTGTTTATCATTTTTCTATTTTTGGATTATTGTATTAAGATTCCCCTATGGGATAGATTTGGATCGTGAAAAATCTATCCTCATGTTTTCAAACTAAGTTATTTTAAGAAAGTTTTTATTTCGCAATTAAGTTGTTCAAATTATTTTGATGCTTGTGCGCTTGAACTTAAACTCTAACAAATAAAGGCGCATATAAGACGGGCGTTACACTCACAACCCTCAGCCTCCTTTTTATTCACTCATTCCTGTCTCATTCGACACACATACGGGGATCGATTTTGCTTACCCACTACATCTTATGTCTTTCGATGGGTTTCTGCAAAGTTCTCTTAAAGGGTATAGACTTCATGAGTCTTCAGCTTGGCACTTGAGAGGATTTCCTTTTCGGTTCAGAAGAAGCTCTTTGATTCCTCATCTTCTCTGCACCTTTGTGTCTATTATTTTTGAAATCAGTCTGCACACACAAGGCAATGGATGGACATTTTGGTACCCACTTATACTTGAGTCCTTCACTGTTAGTTCGAACCTTAGGGAAAACATAAGTTCCCTTTGGTACCCATTGATAATTACCAACAGGTTTATCTCTTCTATCCTTCCTATGAAAGCAAGATGAAGTACTATGTCCCTTTCGGTTACAGTTATTACAGTCAGCAAATGGATTTGAGCTATGAACTGATTTCTGAAAATAATTCAAATAATATTTCCCACCAGTTTTCTTTTTACCTTTCTTCTTGTCAAAAGTAGGATTGTATCCTATGCTTGATCGGTCATTTGTAAATCTTTGAGCATTCAAAATGACATTGAGCATTTCACTACCTTTAGTGAACTTCTCAAGTGTTTTAGTAAGGTAGGAGTTCTTCTTTTCAAGATCAAGGCATTTTTCGCAAACTGAATTTTCACAAACTGAAACTGGAGGTAAATCTTTAACTTATTTATATTACTTTGGAGTTGACCATTGCAGCTTCTTATTTTTGAATTCAAAAACTCATTCCATATTTATTCGCTGCATAATTGATTTTGGTCTGATTTCTTTCCGTTGGAGCTTTTGGAGGATCGGTGATGACCATAATCTCAGCCCATGATTCGGTTTTGCGGAATACAGCTTTAATACGTTCTGAATCATGCTTTCTGGTTCGTTTGAATATAGTCTTCCATAATTCCAGCTTGTTTCCGATTTTGCATCGATCATAGGATATTGCGTGACCCAATCTGATTTTCAAATGATCCTGTACTATAATTCCCATATTCGAAATCTCTGAGTTCAACGGTTAGAAACTTAGCATTAAAGATCAATAATAACATCATTGAATTCCATTATCGGAATCTCAAGTCTTCGACACGGCAGAAGTATGATTACCGAACGTACTCAAGTATCCCATACTCATACTCGAGTATCTCTGTGATTCAGTCATACCAGAAGCTTTCATTTCGATCATACTCGAGTATTCAATGCTCATACTCGGGTATTACATGTACTATGCGCTTTCTCAATTTCGTTGATCTTTGATTTGAACTCTGTTGCTTCCAGTATTTCAAGTGTCCACTTTCGAAGATCATAACTTCCTGATATGAACTCCAAAATTATCATATTATATATCCCTGGAAATCCCTTGATGTCGAATTTCATATGGCACTGATTTCAGCTTCATTGGATTTCTAGTTTGTGAGATATACTCAAAACATTGAGGCTTGGTCAGCAGTGTGACGGTGATGTCACTGTCATATTCAACAATTCATAGCTTTCTCATCTGACCTCCTTTATACTTGAATCTTGTGCGACTAGGACCGTTTGGAAGTCTAGTTTCCAACAAAATTGGTTTCACGTTAATCAGATCTCTGGTTAGGAAGATATCATCGATTACTGAGGTCGCCGATGCTGGACGTGAAACAGCTGATCAGTGGTGTCATACTCGAGTATTGATGATCCATACTCGGGTATTGTCGGGATTTAAGCACAAAAGCAGCTGTTTATGCACCATACTCGAGTAGCCAAGTACCATACTCGAGTATTGAAGTGTCATACTGAAGAATTGAAGCATGATACTCGAGTATTGACGAGATTCAAACACAAGGAAGAGCTATTCATGCACAGGACTGTAGCAATTAAATTGTAGCAACTTCTATTCATCGGGAAGCTTGAATTTCCTTATTTTAACTCTGAATTTAGCCATTCCAACTTCCATCTTCTTCATATCAACATTACATCTACATTAAATGTAAGAATCAGTCAAAGTATAAGATAAATGTAGTATGCAACCTTTTTGCTCTTAAGAATGACATCTATATAAGACATCATCAAAACTAATCATATCCAACAATATCAATTACAAAATGAGAAGATATCATGAAATTAAGATTGCCTGTCATATAATATATCAAAATATTAAAATTTAACAATGTTAATACAAAATTAATAAAACACTTTAGTCAATGAAACAATTAAAAATTACCTTCACTTAAAGTAATGCTCTTCGCTCTTTTAATGACTTGAAATCATCAATAATTGAATCAGTAGTGAAAGTGTCAGCTATTTCTCTTTCAATATGAATTATCATATTATTTGCACTAAAATCATATTCCATCTTGTTACGCAACCTTGTCTTAATTATTTTTGTTGCTGAAAACGAGTGTTCTGTGGTAGGAGTTAAAATAAGAGGCAAATTAATCGATCAATCAAGTAATACACCTTAGATTTCCCTATTTTCATCAAAGCACAACATAATTCAGGTACAGTTGATAGATTCTTCAAATCTGGATGACTAGAAGCATCAATAACAAAATGTTGAAGTTGAGGCTTCAAAGTTATCTTCTTTTGCACAGTAAAATCAGCAGGATGGTGTTTTGCAACAAGAGTGAAAATATTATTAATGTTGAAAGCTTTATAAGCATCCTTAGAAATCAAATGAGTGCCAAGTGTCAAAAGCCCCAAAGTTTTGTCTTTAAACCTCATATTCAACTCTTGTAACTGTTTATCTATTTTAACTAAAAATATTTCCACTTTATAATGATGCTCAATTGTAATATGAGCTTTTTGATGACAGGAGCTTTCTTGTCGTGCTATACATGGAGCACTAAAGTTAGGAACAGAATAATGTCACATTTTTCAAAATAATGTCATGCTGCTCATAGAATAATGTCATATTTTTCAATAAATCCGACCAACCATCTTCTCTCAAGTTTTGAATGAGAACTTTTGTAGTACCAACTAAATCCACAGCATTAACTATATATTGGGATTGTTCTTGCAAAGCTTGGTAAAGAACATTTGTTATTCCTATGATTTCTTTCATCAAGTGCATTTGTTATTATAGTATCCCCTCAACAATAATCTTTTGAAGAACAAAACAAGTTACTACAAACAAATTTATCATACTACATGTTACACCCCTATCGGCCTCGCCCTTTCGGGTGGCGGGTTAGAGGGATTCCTTTTTATTTAATCACTTTCCCTTATTACTTAGACCAATTAGCTTATCTCAGAGTTAGCACAGCAGAGCACGGGATCCTGTTGGACATGTTAAATATACTGATAAACGTGCATACAAAAAGTAGCAAGTAAGTCTTCGAAGAGTTAATTATAGTCATCTGCTTTTCCCCTGTTCCTCCAAAGTGGTCTGGAGTTCAGAGTTGAACCCCAGAGTAACTGTTAGACTCAAATACAGTATGTATACCATGCATGCAATGCAAATCACAACCAGGAAATAAACATAAACCTACCTTACTGGCACAAGTAACCGGCATGTAGCATCTCCGCAGGACCGTCTGGTCAAGACAAGCCCCTTGGAACAGCGCGCTCAAGGGCCTCAGTAGTTAGGGTGGCCAAACCCTAACCACCTACCCTCCTAAGGCCTCAGTAGCAACCTATGAACACACAGTCACATAGGCCCTACCTACCTTATACATCTCGATCGTAGCAAATCCCTAAGGACACACGGTCAATAGGCACTACTGGCCGATCCTACATGCCCCTGCATGTAGTAGAACCCTAAGGACACGCAGTCAATAGGTACCACGGCCGATCTCGATCGCATCAGAAACCTAAGGGCACACAGTCCAATAGGCACTGCAGCCCGATGTCCTACATCATGATAAAACATACATGCAAAAGCAACATAGAGTATGCAAGTCAACAGTTACTACCTGGCACTTCTCGTAATTCGCAAACTCTCCTCTTGGTACTGAATATGTATGCCACACAAACTATCACCCTAAATACGGTCAAACATCATGTTTTCAATCACCCATTCAAACTTTACTTCAAGTTTCCTAGAATTCGCATAACACTAGCATCTCCAGAATTTCTGACCTTACTTTTTTGATTTTTAATAAATTCGAGAAACTCGTATTGATACGAAATCAGTGTCCTTAGAACCCTTATGATGTCTATTTTACAGGAAAAATAATTATCAAATTCATATTGGTTTGAGTACTTCACAGATTCACACATCTTAGCCACTGGTCTGAAACAGAGTCCATGTTTTTAGGTCATTTTAAGTCTTCAATACCTCTCGGTTGGAAAATCAAAATAACACAAAATGTTATACCAATATCATCCCCTGGATGTCTACTTTCATCATGTAAAATTTCAGAGTAAACAAAAATCCTACTGCATACCAACGAAACACCATGGGGCAGAAGTGAAAGTAGCTGGGTTGCCGGTTTAGGGGACTTACCTCGGAATTTCGGTTGCGGATGCTTTCCTCCTCCCTTGGGCCGAATCCTTCAGCTGGAACCTCTCCCTCCACACCTCAATTTCGTGCTTGGGCTGATGGAAAGTGGAGGGCAAGTGTCCTATTTATAGGCCCAAGGGTTAAAGCTTTTACCCAAGATTGGTGATTATCCATTGGACAAAAGAGTGTTTTGGCATTAAAATATGATTTATTAATTGAATTCTCAAGAATTCTAGAGAATTCTTGGCCTTATGGGACGTCCTAAATCTGCCCAAAATAAGGTGTCCAAGATTTCCCTTCATGATGGTTTTTATTGTTACTAAATGTAGGTTTTTTGGGTGCAAGGGTAAAAGGCTCATTTTGCGTGTTCTTCTTCCAACCAATGGGGCCCACCAAATCTTCCCTTAGATAAGCCATAAATGCTCTTTATGATTCATAATTACAAGTCATTTCATTGTCATGTCAATTTCAAAAGATGTGGTCCAGATTAAATCGGGTTATTTTATTCTTTATCTCTCATCATAATTACTTGATGTGACTTTCTCTCTCTTCATAATTATATGATATGACCTTTTCTTTCTCCTCTGGGCCCACTAAAATTTCGTCCCTCTCAGTGTCCTGGGCCTGGGCCCGGCTCCGGGAAGTCCTAACCGGTCCTGCTTCGTTCCTGTTTGCCGGTTACACCTTTCCTCGTAATTTGTGCCCTTCGACTGGACTTGTGTGGACCCCGATCATCCATTCCTTTTCCCCTGAGGTGGCTGCACGTTTTTCCTTATTCATGAGGATCAAGAATTGTATATTTTTAAGGTCTCATAATTACCTTGTACTTGGTGTTACCAAAAATCCAACTTCTGACCCCGAAACGCCACGTGTCCGCTGTCGCACTACTATCACTGAATTTTCTCTCTCTACTTGGTCCAGAAAAAATTCTCTCTCTCTCTTCCTTAGTTGAACACGCATACCCTGTCCCACAGGGTCAATGTTCACGTCTTAATAATGTCTTTTGGTTTCTTGTACATTACTTCGGCTTCAATTCCCCTGAGTTTACTTCATGCACAAGTTACTACACAATTGGTCATAGTTTCTTTCTTATTTTGACTTAGTCAATTCCATTTGATAATAACCAATGGTTTTTCACCTTAGTGTTCTTAAATAACTTATACAATGACCTTCGGGGATAAATGCTTCAAGTACGATTCAAAATTCCTCATTAATACATTAATTCATACTTGTACCCATATTACAGAAGTTGGGGTGTTACACTACAAATTGAGTAAAAATGAGAACTCCAAAGAAAAACACTATTTTTTTCACTAAATCAACTTGGACGTTCATCTTTAATGTACATAGTTCAAATCAAAATTTAAAGAACTGACTACATCTTAAGGCGTCTATTGATACAGTACGTTGGTTGACATTTCAAGCATGCGCTTTTAGAGGTCGCGATGAAACTTTGAAATCAAAAAATAGGGTAACTTTCTTGAGATGATAAAGTTGTTAGCATCATACAATGATGAAGTTGCAAAAGTTGTGTTGGAAAATGCACCATACAATTCCAAGTATAGTAAACCTATAATTCAAAAGGAAATCTTGCATATCCTCTCAAGCAAAGTTCGTAACCACATTTGTCAACAAATTGGAGATTCCAAGTTTTGCATAATTGTTGATGAAGCACGTGATGAATCAAAAAGGGAGCAAATGACACTTGTTTTGAGGTTTGTTGATGAAAGTGGTTGCATACAAGAAAGATGTTTTGATCTTATACATGTTAAAGACACTTAAAAAAGAATTGTGTGCTATATTTTCTAAGCATAATCTTGATATCTCTAACATTCGTGGTCAAGGTTACGATGGGGCTAGTAATATGATAGGGAATGGAATGCTTTGCAAGCATTATTTCAAAATGATTGCCCTTCTGCATACTATGTGCATTATTATGCTCATCAATTACAACTTGTATTGGTTGCTGCTTCTAGAGAAGTTATTCCTGTTCATCAATTTTTTTTTCAAATTTAACTTTCATTGTTAATATTATATGTTCATCTAGTAAACGACATGATGAGTTACAAGCTGCCAAGTGATGAGTACTATTTATGTCATGTTTTCCCTATGATGTGTGACTGTTGTTTGGTGAATATGAACTTAAAAGTGTCTAATCTGAGAAAATATGTTATAATTCAAGCATATAGGGCAATGTAGGATGAATCTTATAAATAGTGGTAATTGCATAATTATCCTATACATGTGCATAAGAAAAGGACAAGGTTGAGGTTTACCGTGAAAGCACATAGCATGGCAACACAATGCTATAGCATCTAGTAAGCCATGGCGAGCCAGAAATACAATGTCACCAGAATGCTATAGCATCGTAAGTGAAGCAATTTTATGTGCCCTTTCTTTTGATTTTTCCTCGAGGCTGTTTTAGGAAATAAAGTATAGGTTATCAGACGAACGTTTAGACGGGGGTGAGATTGCTGACGGCTGAATTAGAAGATGCGGAGGATTAAAGATAAGATTTGGAGAATCCCGCAGTATCAACAGAATAAATCAACTAAATTTGGACAGATGGACCTGACGAATTTAGAAAGGCCCAGCTCACTGAACGTATGTCACAAGGAAACCTAACTATAAGAGGAAAAAACGGCCAACCCTAAAGATCATCGAAGTCATAAAGGAGCCAAGAGAATTCTTATTCGGCTCGACTCTAAAGAAGAAGAGTGAGAGAACTTACGAATCACAAGAGCTTCAGAAGAAACCTAGAATCCTTCCTTGCAGTGAGACAGAGATTAGAAGATGTAGAGACGTTGCATGATAGGCACCTCCTACGCCGTCGACTTCTTCAGTGAACTTTTTGTTTATTTTGTTTATTTTGTTTATTTTTATTCCAAAAGGCCCTTCCATTTTCGGATTTTTAGAGGAAGAAATAGAAAATTAATTCTGAACTATGGGGCAAGGTTTTAACTATTGGACAAAAAGGAGTGTGGACTTATGATAGGATTAAATCAAAATAAAACTACCTACTCCCCATCAGCAGATTTCCCATCGCCTGGAAGAAGGAAAAGTGGGTAATGACTAATGATGCCTAACTTTAGGTATACTAATGAGCTAAGGGAGATGTAATAGATGAGACATGACAAAATTAATGAAGGGAGAGGGAGTTCGGCACGTTGGATAGAGTGATGGAGATTACACACAATTTCTTTTATAATTTCCAATGTCCTGGATGTGAGAATGAAGCAAAAGGGAAAAAAAAAAACATATTTCTCCAATGTTTCCTCGCATCTGACGTGTGAGAAAGAAAGAGGGATATGGTAGGACAATTCAAATATTAAGGGAAAATTACGCACAGGTCCCAAGGAAGAGAGTTTTTCACAATAAAGTCCCTTAAAATCATGAAATTACACAGAAGTCCCAAGGGACCTGGTTGTAATTATTTGTGAATGTACAATTACCAATTTGACCTTCCTTCCAATTCCTCTCTCTCAGTTCTCCTCTCTCTGTCCTCTCTCCCGTTTTCTTCTCTCTTACAGAAATGAGACTTGATGAAGGAGTTCGGTGCTGCAACGCCGCCGTCGGCTGAGACTTGATGAAGAGGAGTGAATTGACGCCGGGGGCGACAGCGGTGAAAGCTGCGATAGAAAACTGGTGGTTTTGAGTTGCGTTGGAGGCTAAAATTTTCACCTTTTAAGGTTTGGATTTCAAGAAATTTTTCCTTTTCGAAGCTTATTCCTCAGCTGCTATGACGTAAGCATGGAGCTGCAGATTTCACGATGATTCTGAGATTTCGAAGAAGACGTTGTGATCTATTGGCGTGATTTCCTTCTACGTTTTTGGTGACTGAGATAAGCAATTGATTAATGGATATTAATAAGACACTGAAGGTTAGGTTCTGTTGGGCCGTGAGGTTTGGACTTTTAACTTGTTTTCCTCTAATATTTTCCCTCTGAAACTTCAGTGATGCAGGGTTTCTGAGGAAGTGAAAAAAATGGGTAATGGAATATATGTCTGGGCTTTTATTTGCTATTGGGTTGTGAACTAAAGCTATACATGGGTTGTTGAGGGATAATAAGGCATAATGGTTCCTGAACAAGAAAATTTCACCTTTTAAGGCTAAAATTTTGTTGTAAATATATACTTTGTCTGTTGTAAATTTATACTTTTCCTGTTGTAAATAGCCTCTGGAAGTCAGAAATGGAAAAACCCCTGGTTTTGAAACTTTGTTGTAAATATATACTTTGTCTGTTGTAAATCAATACTTTTCCTGTTGTAAATAGCCTCTGGAAGTCAGAAATGGAAAAAATCCTGGTTTTAAAATTTTGTTGTAAATATATACTTTGTCTGTTGTAAATCAATATTTTTCCTGTTGTAAATAGCCTCTGGAAGTCAGAAATGGAAAAAATCCTGGTTTTGAAACTTTGTTGTAAATATATACTTTGTCTGTTGTAAATTTATACTTTTCCTGTTGTAAATAGTCTCTGGAAGTCAGAAATGGAAAAAAACCTGGTTTTGAAACTTTGTTGTAAATATATACTTTGTCTGTTGTAAATCAATACTTTTCCTGTTGTAAATAGCCTCTGGGCAATAAGGTCTTTTATAATATGAATTAATTACACAGAAGTCCCTAGGGACTTCTGTGTAATTTCATGATTTCAAGGGACTTTATTGTAATAAAGTCTCTTCCTTGGGACCTGTGCGTAATTTTCCCATATTAAAAGAATGACGTGGTAAGCACGTGAAGAAAGTGGTAAACAAATTTCATTTTTTTTTCTCCAATAATCATCACTGTTGACCGGACGTGGGAGGAGACCAATTGAATAAGGAATTTTTTTTCAAACCTGCCAAAACGCCGGACCAAAGAGAAAGCAAGAGGAATAAAAAAAAATATTCAGAGTTCTCCAAACGCCGACCAAGAGAGAATCAAAGGAAATATAAAAATCATTCTCCAGATTTCTCTAGAATGGCAAAGAGAGTGATCCAGAGGCAAGTTGCATCAGCTTTGAAGATTATTTAAGGGGACTCACCTCTTCCCTTTGTGGTTCCGGACGCGTTGAAGGAGAAGAGAAGAAGGTGATCGAAGAATAAAAGAAAACTAGCGTGGTGACACAAGGAGAGCCGAGCAAACATTCAAAAGGAAGGTAAGATCTTTGGATACTCATTCCACCTTCTTCTACCTACGTTATTGGGATGTTAAATACCTTTGAGGAAAAATTTCTTCCCTGTTGCATGAAGGATAAAGATGAAGAGAAGTGAAAGCTAAAAGAAGGAAGAAGAAACGAAGAGGATTAAGTTTCTAGTGGGAGAAATACTAAGAACAAGTAAGTGATTATTTTAACTACCTTATGATTTCATGATTTTTAAGTTGAAGGTTACCCTTCGTTTTTATTCATGTAATGGGTTTGATTATTAATAGATAAAATGAATGAATAAAGGATTGAATTTAAGGCTTGAGGTTTAGAAAGAAAGATTGTTATGTTATAAGGATGATGGTTGTTGAAAATGGAGGTTTGTTGTGTCAGCCAACAGACGTGGGAAACTAATTTTTTTGTGTGTTTCTAATGCCTTCAAAGTGTTCAAAATAGGATCTTAGTATAAGATTGAGAGATTTTTTTTTTTGTTGAAGAAGGCTTATTTTTAAGTCAACAAATATTCTAAAGAGGAGTTACTTATATTTATATTTTGATTATTTTAGGATCACTTTGATTTTTGCGTACCCAGAGGAAAATTATACTGATAAATTTGGTCAACTACCAGGTAGTAACCTTAATCCTCATATGCCTTGTATTGCTTTTGTATGTCTGATTTTCCATGATTGTGGACCCGTGTCTCCTGAAAAGGAACATGCGTTTGTGTGCATTCAGTGTGGTCTGGGTTCAGAGCCCGACTATTGTGTTTTCCTAGCGCTGTGGATCCGGGGCTTGCTTGTTGGCTTGATCCTGCGTTTGTTTCTAGGACATGTAGTCCTTCCGCAGTTAACACGGTATATACTTGGTATGTTGTATTTGTGTTGTTGCACGTTTGTTACTGAATGCCTTTATTTGGTGTTTTTCCTAATTATGGTTATGTATGCATTACATATGAGATTAATGGTTACTCTGGCATCCATTTATGAATCCCAGATTTTTGTAGAGCTTCTGGAAGTACCTCAAGGATTGTACCTGGTGAGAAGGGTAAGAATGCGAAGCTGGAGTAGACGTTGTTGATGGTGGCGGAGGAAGATTTATTTTTGATTTGATTTGCTTTTTATTTTTTTGAGATGGGATAACTGTATATTTTTTTGGCCTCATAGGCACTGGTGGATGACTGTATATTTTATCCTTCGGGGATTATATTTTGTCACTTGCATTTAGTTTGCTCTGCCACGATAAACTCTGATGTATGCTAAAAAGTAATTAGATGACATATGGTAAATATAAAAGGAAATCCTTCTATCCGCCACCCGAAAGGGCGAGGCTGGTAGGGGTGTTACAAATATGGGAGAAGTAAAGCTAGGATAGTACGTAGAGGACGCGGAAGCTTCTGTATAGCATAATGGTGGGTTAACTGGATAAGGTTGTAATTGCTATCTAGCATAATTGCTATAGGATGAAATCTGAGCTCAACCTATCTTTAAATTGATATCTTCTTGCGACTACAATCACTTGTTTATTTCTTTGTTTAATAGTTATAATAAAAAACACTCAAGCCAACAATAATTTTCCTTTCTTTTTAAATACAATTGCTCTCGAAATTAGTATCATATTGGTCTCTCGGTCTCTGTGGGACAGTACTCTACTTACTCTTTATTACTTGTTCGACTGGTTCACTTGCCATCAAGGAAATCGACGAACACCAAGTTAGATGAAATTGCACATTTGTTAGAAACATGTGATCTAATTAGTTATGCAATATTATTTTGTTAGAAACTTACATTTGTATGATTTATATATATGTCTTTTTATCCATTAAATATATTTAACTAAGTATTTTAGTAGATTCAAGTTTTTCTAAATAATAGATTAATTATTTTTTATTTCTTTTATAATTTTAATTTTTCTCTTACAATTCACAATATATGCTTAAAATATATATCTATTATTTAATAAGATTCTTGTTATTTTCAATCATTTTCTATGTAAACTTATTTTCCAAAATAATCATTCAAACCTGTTTCAGTTTAAAACTGTCATTTTTACTACTTTCAAGCCAAACATAGATCACATTACTCTATCTAATATTTACTTTACCTTACATTTACAAAAGTCATATCAAAAAAACAAAAAGACTACCTGCTCTTATTTCGTAAGGCATGCTTCTTGTATACCTGCTCTTATTTCGTAAGGCATGCTTCTTGTATACCTGCTCTTATCTACAATGAAACAATGAGAATCTAGAGAAAAATAATGTGATCAATCTTAAAACGTTGGTCAATATTGGTTATAAGGTGTACCTACAAGCAGAAGCTAAGGCATTGGTTTTAAATTTTACTGGCTTCACTGCCTTTCTTTTACTCTTGTTGGTGACTTTGTGCACTAACTATCTTTTGTTCATCCTTTCACTGATAGTCATTCTTGAGTGTGAGTGATTTTTTTTAGCCATTTATTTGTTCCATTTATCTTTCTGTCAGTACTGCCTTGTATTATCATGGTCTACCCTATTACGATTTATATATTTTGGTTGATTTTAGGTATTTCATCTTGTAAAATGATGATTTATATATTCTGGTTGATTTTCAGGGTTATACATAGTGCTAAATAAGAAAACATTGTATTGAATTGCTTGGAAACATTATATATATAGGAAACATTGTTGGATTGTGCTTTAAGTGTCGTTGTTGTCACATTCATAAGAGGATCATTTGTCTCTGAGAGTGTATAGAGTTTACTTCTTATTGCTGCTATTATTGGATTAAAATTTTTGGAACTAGTTTTGCTAAATAAGAAAGTATTTGATGTTATATGCGGTTCATGAACTCTCTTTATTTTTGTCCTACCATTTCAATTTTCAGGTTTATACATAGTTCATAGTGAAAAATGACATCAACAAGTGGGGCAGCAAACCAAAAGTCGAACAAAATGTACACTAGTAATGGGTACATTTTGTTTAGCAACGAGTTTAACAAAGAGAATAAAGTTGCTGGCTTTAATGACATGAATAGGAGTCCTCAAAGGTGTGGAGTGGAGGGCTTTGAGTCTCGATGAGATGAAAGCATACAATGATAGAGCCAAAGAAGGAAGGCGTGAGAAGAAGGAGGGCTTTGAGTCCACTGTTGCTTTTCCCTCACGGTGCTCGTTGAACAAATTTTCGAAGCTACCAGCATATGTGAACTCTGATGAAACATTAAAAGCTAAAGTCTAGCAGTTAGGGTTTGGACATTTGCTTCATATTCAAAGTTTGAGGCTGCCACAGGAAATGTTAGTGGCTATAATGAGAGCTTATGATCCCCCAACCAATCAATTCCAAATAAGGGGGAAGACACGTGAAATACAGGGAAAACATGTGGCTCAGTTGCTTGGGGTGCCACATAGTGGGGACGAGGTAACAATGAATGTGTGTGACACAGATCCAGTATTTCAGCGACTTAGAAAAGATTATGGTAAAATGAAGTATGACAATATACTAAACGTCATAACTTCAGGGGAGTCGGGTGAGAAGTTTAAATGTTATTTGTGATGCACATGTTGGGGACTTTTCTCGCTCGAACATCAAGCACAACTCCCGGTGACAAGTTGCTGAAGGTTTTAACCTTGACCATGAAAGGTTTTAACCTTGACAAGTTCTTTTCTCGCTCGAACATCAAGCACAACTCCCAGTGACAAGTTGCTGAAGGTTTTAACCTTGACCATGAAAGGATTTGCCCACTTCGATTGGGCCACATATATTGCCAAGGATCTCCGAAAAGAACTCACTGATTATATCAACGAGATAAGAGGAAAAAAAGATTGCAACTCCTATGTTGGAGGGTGCATATACATGTTATTGGTAAGTATTATGAGTTGTTTTTTTGCTAATATGTTAAAGTTATATTTCGGCGAGTGGTTCCCATTGGGAAAGGAAGTTGAACATGTAGGAAAAAGTCCAATTCAATTATGGACCAAAGAGAAGGTGAAGGATATGATTGAGAAAGAGAGGAAGAGACATTGGGATGTTGTATACCACAAAGGCTGGTAAAGACAAGGCTGAGAAAGACACTTTGCAACGGCATTTTGTGGCTTCATTAGACCCAGTAAGTGATTCTAGTAATGACATTGAATTCATGGTTTAAAATTTTTATAAATGACCTGTGGTAAATTGTGTCATATTTAGGTTTTAAAGGACTTGCATGGAAAGTTGATGTAAGTAATTTTGTCATTACTGGAATTACTGGAAGCACTTACTGGGTCTAAAGAAGCCACAAAATGCCTTTTCGAAGTGTCCTTCTCAGCCTTGTCTTTACCGGCCTTCGTGGTATACAACATCCCAATGTCGCTCTTCCT
Organism: Acacia pycnantha; assembly: GCA_025563575.1. Classification (NCBI taxonomy): domain Eukaryota; kingdom Viridiplantae; phylum Streptophyta; class Magnoliopsida; order Fabales; family Fabaceae; genus Acacia; species Acacia pycnantha. The sequence goes on from JAMWYP010000216.1 coordinate 1,100,076, forward strand.
CTCTTTCTCAATCATCTCCAACATCCCAGTGTCGCTCTTCCTCTCTTTCTCAATCATCTCCAACATCCCAATTCGCTCTTCCTCTCTTTCTCAATCATCTTCTTCACCTTCTCTTTGGTCCATAATTGAATTGGACTCTTTCCTACATGTTCAACTGCCTTTCCCAATGGAAACCGCTCGCCAAAATATAACTACAACGACAAGGATAGGCTTGGTTTGGTTTGGGGTAGGGGAGAGGAGGGGAAGGGAGGGGAGGGAAAATGGAGGGAAAAAATTTAAAAGGGAGGAAAACTCTTGTGGACCCCACTACAAATAAATTTTCTCCTCTTTTCTCTCCATTTTTCCTCTCCCCCCCTACCCCCAAACCAAACCAAGCCTTAAAACTTATGAAACAAAATATTAACAAAAAACAACTCATAATAGTTACCAATAACATGTATATGCACCCTCCGACATAGGAGTTGCAATTTGTTTTTCCTCTTATCACGTTGACATAAGCAGCGAGCTCTTTTCGGAGGTCTTTGGCAATATATGTGGCCCAATCGAAGTGGGCAAATCCTTTCATGGTCGAGGTTAAAACCTTCAGCAACTTGTCACCGGGAGTTGTACTTGATGTTCAAGCGAGAAAAGTCCCCAACATGTGCATCATAAATAACATCTCAAACTTCTCACCCGACTCCCCAGAAGTTATGACGTTTAGTATGTTGTCATACTTCATTTTACCATAATCTTTTCTAAGTCATTGAAATACTGGATCTGTGTCACTCACATTTATTGTTACCTCGTCCCCACTATGTGGCACCCCAAGCAACTGAGCCACATCTTTTCCCTATATTTCACGTGTCTTCCCCCGTATTTGGAATTGATTGGTTAGGCAATCATAAGCTCTTATTATAGCCACTAACATTTCCCGTGGCAGCCTCAAACTTTGAATATGAAGCAAATGTCCAAATCCTAACTGTTGGACCTTAGCTTTTAATGTTTCATCAGAGTTCACATATGCTACAAGCTTCGAAATTTTGTTCAACGAGCACCGTGAGGGAAAAGCAACGGTGTTGGTGCCCTTCTTCTTCTCACGCCTTCCTTCTTTGGCTCTATCGTTGTATACTTTCTTCTCATCAACACTCAAAGCCCTCCACGCCTTTGAGGACTCCCTATTCATGTCATTAAAGCCAACAACTTTATTCTCTGTCTTAAACTCGTTGCGAAACAAAATGTACCCATTACTAGTGTACATTTTGTTCAACTTTTGCTTTGCCACCCCACTTGTAGATGTCAATTTTCACTATGAACTATGTATAAACCTGAGAAATTAAAATGGGTAGACAAAAACTAAGAGTGTTTATGAACCACATATAACAACAAATACTTTTACTAATTTAGCAAAAATTGTTCCAAAAATTTTAATCCAATAATAGCAGCAATAACAAGTAAACTCAATACACTCTCAGAGACAAATGATCATCTTATGAATGTGACAACAACGACACTTAAAGCACAATCCAACAATTTTGTTTCCAAGCAATTCAATACAATGTTTCCTATGCACTATGTATAAAAAATATAGACAAATGAAAATACTGCTGATATCTTTGACAAAAGTGACGATATCCTGTCAAAATTTCGACATTGTTTGGGCTTGATCAAAATTATTGAACATTGAATTAAAGACTGTCATTATGAGAAATTGAGAATGTGGAATCTTGTGAAGGTGGAGATTTGTTGAAATGTGGTAAGTCCCACATCGTGACTTTTGCAAGATATGGGGGACCTTATGCTATAAAAGGAAGGCCCCTCCTATCTTCAATTTTATCCTCACAACTATTGTTGTGATTTATTAAATTATTAAAATAAAATACGTCTAGAAACTTTTTTTTTCTAATGTTGTGATTTTTTAGGATAATTGGTTACACTCTATATATTCTGCTTCCGCAACAGTTGGCTCAAGGGAGGGGGGACTAATGTGGGGATGGAATTTGTAACCCCATAGCCTCTTAACCTCTCTAGAATGGCAGAAATCCCCTTACCTCCCATTTTGAAACTAACCACAACAGATGAACTTACAGCATTACTCTAGAGACGAGTATAGTAAATTAATAATCAAGAAGGAAGTAACAGAAGCACGTACCTTCACTGAATCAATCTCCACACCGTGGACAAAACCAATATCTTTGAAAAGTGTGCCTAACCGTTGAACTTACTGCCATGCGTTTCAGCCTCTTGGTGTAAAAAATTTCTATGATAGCCCGGAACAAATCTTAAGCCTAACAAAGAAACAAGCTATGCTGAGAGGGACACTTTTTTAATTCAGTTTCACATCAAGAATGTTGACCATGCTAGTTTTTTAATAGTGGTGATGCTTTTAAATGATTGTAACAATACCGTTATGAAATTCAAAGGAAATTTTTTCTGAAATTTTTAGATCGGGCTTGACCACAGTCTCAATATTTTTATAAACAAATCACATATAATAACATGTTCATCAGAGATTTTGTCTAAACCAACCAATCACTTGAAAGTATAAGCATTAATGATGGATCGTTTTTAAAAGATTTTGAAGAATGAAATCCTTCCGCTCAGCCCCGGATATTCTCAAATTTCAGGCAACTTCATTGGCAAAATGCTCTTTTGACAAAGAAAGCAGAGACATGTAGTATGTGCTATGATTTTCAATTGAAGCTCCAAGCACAATTAAACTTGTAAATCTATAAAAGATGAAGGTAAAGAAATCAACCATGAAATAATGAAGAGGATCAGATTTCAGAAAGAAAAAAGAAATATAGGTCACAATTGGTGAATCAACATCTCTCACTTACCTCTGGAAGATACAGCTTTAATTCCCAGAGTGAGTCAGATTCGATCACGATATTTCAATGGCGATATCTAGTTCGGCTCAGCCACGAAAGAGAGAAGAAGATGAAAGTTGCTCCAACCAGAGCCTCCTCTCAAGTAATCTGAAGCTAACATGGAATTTTTTTCGAAATCTGACAAACGGGGAATCGGATCGGATTTTAGAAAGAAAAGAACAGGATCACGATTCATGAACTGATATAACTCACTCGTGATCTTTCAATGGCGACATCTCGTTAGGCTCAGTCACGGAGAATAGAATCGGATTTTAGAAAGAGGAGAATGAAATCACGATTCGTGGACTGACATAAGTCACTGACCTCTGGAAGCAACCTAATTTAATTTATAGGATTCCTATTGTGCCGTTGAGAGCGTCTTTCACCGCTAATTCAAATCGGCTTCTGACGAATACCTTTGAGATTTTAAGGACTTCTTTAGCACTGAATCACATTATAGCCGTTGCAAGGGATTCGCATGGATTACGCAATCACCTTTTTTCAGTTCCTTTTTTTTTTTTTTTTTCAAAAGTTGAGTTAAAAAGTCAATTTAGTTCGGTTCGAAATTTAATTGTTTTTAAAAATAAAATAGCGATCCAATTATCAACATAAAAATTAGTATCAAAATTTCGTATTCACAAACTTATTAATTAATTTCTGTTAAATATATTAAAGGCAAAGCAAATATGTTAACGTTATTTTGGGATCGTCGTCCCTTAAAAAATAAATTTGAAATGAGAAAAAAAAACCTTATAATTAAAATTGGGAAAATTTCTTTGGGCCCCAAAGATGTGACATAATTTCAAGCAACCTCCAAAACTTTCTAAAACTTCACTATACTCTCATGGGTCAAAATATAATTAAGTTTTGTGTTTGAAAAGATAATGATGCCCTTCTATTATTTTATTTTTTTCAGAAGAGAATTTACAAATTTAATTCCCCAAGCTTAAAAAAAAAAAACTAGGGGAATTAAAAACATTTTGGCAATTTACAAGACAAATATAGAAATTCACAAAATAAATGAGTATTTACAAGACAAATAAATGGATTAAAAAAACTAGAGAATTAAAAACATTTTGGTCATTTACAAGACAAATATGAAAATTTACAAGGCTATGAGCATTTATAAGACAACTAAAGTAAGGGCATCATTGTCTTTTGACCCCCAAAACTTGATTTTATTTTGATCCAAAGGGATGAAGTAAAATTTCAAAAAAATTTAGAGGTAGACTGAAATTACGTCATATACATGGGACTTAATGAAATTTTCCCATTAAAATCTGTAATAAAATAATATAATTGTCAAAATATTTACACTTCCATATCTCGTAATAAAGTTAAAATGAAGATAACATTGTATATCAAAATATTAAACTTTAGAAGGTAATTAATGTTAGTTTATTAATAAGGATGAAATTTATATTTCACAAAGTGGGAGTTTTAATTTTATTATCCATTGTAAAAAAATTAAATTTTATTTTTTTTAAAAGGTCATTATTAGGTTATCTGTAAATATTTTTCAATATAATAATTGAATGAACTCAAGGCCGTTTGATTTGATCCCATTGTAGTTTGCAACACAGTACAGTGTAATGCATTGATAATGTTGTGCAATACTAATTACAGAGCTAGTGTTGGTTTAATTTCTAAAAACGGTGCAATGAGTTGGTTTTTTAATATTCATTTAAAATTTATACATTACACAAAGTCTATTTTACCCTTAATATAATTATTTAAAAAAGGTGACGGAAGTGGTCATGGTGTCAATAGTGGTGATGGTGGAGATGTTGACGATGGTGGAGGAGGCAGAGGTAGTGGTGGCGATGGCAAGTGGTGACAGCAACAATGGTGGAGGAGGAGGTAGCGATCGCGACAACATCTGATGTAGCAGCGACGAGGTGGCAGCAACGATGGAGGAGGAGGAGGAGGAGGAGGAGGTAGTGGTGGTAGCATTGGTAGGTGGTGACAACCACAAAGGTGTAGGAGTAGGTAGTAGCTGTAGCAGTAGCTATCAACATTTGCTTGAGCGTGATGATGGTCAATGTTTTGTTGGGTATTGTGACTCAGATTTTGCAAGTGATTTGGACAGATAAAGATCAACTACTGGTTATGTATTTACTTTTGCAAACACATCAATTATTTGGAAATCTATTTTGCAGTCAACATTTGCTTTGTCTACCACAAAGTGTAATACCCGGATTTTTATTATCTAGAATATTATAAATAAATTGGATATTTCTGATAAGCAAAGTTTTGATCTCTAAACTTGTGTGATCATAGTCTTATTTTATAAGTAGAATTTCTGCATGAAATTAGGGAGTTTATGGGCCAAAGTGCCAAAATGACCAAAATGCCCCTGCAAAGGGTAATTAACTTAGAAAATTTATGAAAAATCCTGAAAGCGTAGAAATGATCAATTGAATTAAGAGAGTATATTATCTCTAATTACGGTAATTTAATAAATTACAAACTTGGAAAAAATGAGAAAAGATGCTCATAAAATATTAAAATGACCAAAATACCCTTGTAAATTATATAATATTGCAGAGGTCATGGAAACAGAGATGTCAGTATAAAATCTATGAGGAAATGAGACATTCTAATAAAGAAAATTACCAACTATGGTTAAAAGAGTAATTAAGTAATTAATGGCTAATTACTTAAGCATAAGCAAATGAAATTCAGTAATAATTATGGGAAGCTCAAAAATTAGTGGAAATTAGTTGAATATTAGTACAAATATATTTACTAATTAATTGGAAATTTTTGTGAAAAATAGTTGAGTTTAGGTATTTTTAAGCCTAAATACAAGAATAGACCAATGAAAGAATTTTGTGGAATTTTTAATAAAAAATTAAGTAATTAATTAAATAATTAAATAAATACATGAAAAACATTTACAAATCCAAAAAAAGAGGGGGCAGCCGAAAATTTGTCCAAACAATTGAAGATGATATCAAAATTCTAACATCATGATATTTGTTTCAATTAGGCACATGTTTTTATTATTTTATAATATAATTAAAATGCATGAATAGTAATTAGGAAATTAGGAAACGGATCCTATCTAGAGAACCAGGAATGGGAATTCCAAAGTCAAGGTAAAATATTGATCAGTGAGTTTTTACATTCAAGTGACCTCTTCCGGAAGTCAATTCCGAGACTCAGTAGCACATTTCCTAATAAGACGAAATAGGAAAAATGCTGATAGTCACATTTTGGGAAATTAAGAAAATAAATTATAACTCAACATCTTGGGATGAGTTTATAATTATATGAACATATTTGGAATCAGTGAATTATTATCTAGAGTTTGATAATTCCGGAACCGATTTCCGACACCGGACGCGTACGGACACGTTTTTCGAGAAACTTCAGCAGGACAGTTGGAACCCTGTCTGAAATCAAAATTTAAGTTAAAATAGATATTATTGATGAGGAAGAGAAGGTCTTCAAAGTTATGAATCCAGAATTTTGAGATTTCTCCGAAATTACGCGAATCGGGTACCGATCGGGAAATACGGGCAGACTGGGCATAAAGTGAGGTGAGTCACCACTTCTTGGCCAATCCTTGGCTGCCAAGCAGCCCCCTTATGTCGACCAAAGAGGGGAAGGGAAGGGATTGTGCCATCTTGCTACATTTGAATCCAAGGGCTAAGAAACAACTTCAAAAATTCCAACCATGTCCCTTCATTTGTCTATAAATACCCCCCTCCCTTTGGTTTTTCTTCACACCATTCTTCTTGCTCTTGGCCGAAAATCTAGAGGGAGAAAGAAGAGAGAGAAGCTCTGGAAAAAATTGTGAAGAAAGTCTTCAACGGGTAAGTCTTTCGGTCTTTAGCTTTTAAGTTCTAGTTTTTAGTTCAAGAGTTGGTAGAATTGTTAGTTAGATTTAGGAAGTAGGGGATGAAATTCTATTCTTGTTTTAAGCCTCATTGCATTGAAAAATATGCTTCGAAGAGGTAAAAACATAGTAGGGATCGAGTCTCCGAAAAGTTGAAGCTTTTGTAGTTCTTTCAAAAGTAGGGGTTGTAATGCTAGAATAGCCTTTAATTTTTCAAGTATGATTGGATATCATATGGGAAGGCTATTTTAGTCTTTATTTTCGAAAATCAAAATGGCGTCGAAGTTCTGGCGAAATTTTGGGAAGAAAAATAGTCAGAGTAACGAAGTGCTGGCGAAATTCCGCCAATTAGGGTTAGAAGGGAAAAATGGTAATTTTTACCTAAAATTCCAGTTATAATGTCAAATCACTAATAGAAGTGATATTATTCTTATAGGATATCAGAATCTCTGATTTGCTGCCGTTACGCCCGACGAACCGCTGTTTGAAGTTCACGTTTTTCCGTAAAAGTACGTTTTCCGCCGGTAGTACCTAACGTCGCAAACGAAGGTACGGACGCGTACTGTAACACTAATCTTGTACTTCTTAAATGCATATATATCAAAGATACGTTCGTAGACCGTTATACGCATGTTTTATACGGGTTATGTCATGGTAACGCCGTTATGTTTTCCTAGCGGCGAGGACACGACAGTACATCGTGGCACCGGTGAATAGTGCAGTCATTATTGTTTTACATTGTGGGGCTTACATATTGCTTGTTGCTTATGTTTTGTCGGCATAATGATCATGCATCTGCTGTATGCTTATGTGATGATATACTGTTGTATTAGCTCTAGAATATCTGTTGTCTATATACTGTATTGTTTGGGTATGAGGTTAACCGTTACCTGAGATTCAATATGGTGAATTGAATCTCAGCTGTAGCTTCAGGGTCAGGAGGACCACGTTTCGGAGATCGGGGCAAGCATCAGGAGTAGACGTGCAGCCGAAGCCTATCTTTACTTTATCGCTTTCTGTTTCTTTTTCGTTATCTTATTCCGAATCTTAGGATTACTGTAATCAATACAATGTTACACAATGGTTGATGTTTTGACTATGAATCAATTACTCTTTCGCTCCATTGCTCTACTCTGAATAAAAAAAAAAATCCGCTTTAAAAATGGGATGTTACACAAAGGCAGAGTACATTGCAATTGTAAAGGCTGTGAAGGAGGTAATTTGGCTTCCAGTATTCCTTAAAGAGCTTGGTATTATACAAGAAAGCATCACAATATTTTGTGGTAGCCAAAGCACTATTTAATTAGAAAAGAACGAAGCTTTTCATGCAAGGATGAAGTACAATGATGTTCGATATTTCTTTATACGAGAAATTTTAGAAGAAGATGGAGTCATGGTGCAGAAAATATGGACAAATGAAAATCCTGCTGATATGCTGAAGAAAGTGGTGATGTCTTGTCAAATTTCAACATCGTTTGAACTTGATCAACATTATTGAACATTAAATTGAAGACACAACCAGAATTTGTCATTAGGAGAAACTGAGAATGTGGAATCTTGTCAAGGTGGAGATTTGTTGAAATGTGGCAAGTCCAACATTGTGACTTTTGCAAGATATGGGGGACCTTACGCTATAAAAGGAAGGCCCCACCTATCTTCAATTTCATCCTCACAACTTGCCTTCTCATCTTTTGAAGTGAAATAAAATTATGGGTTGGCTGGCTCCAAAGAGGCAGAAATAAATATCCTGCCAAACCTTGTAAATTCTGGTATTCCTATTATTGTTGTGATTTATTATATTATTAAATTAAGTTAAATTATGTCTAGAAACTTTTTTTTATCTTGTAATTTTTTAGTATAATTGGTTACACTCTATATATATATTCTGCTTCCATCCACAATAGTTGGCTCAGATGTGGGGGGGACTAATGTGGGGATGGAATTTGTAACCCCATAGCCTCCTAACCTCTCTAGAATGGCAGAAATCTCGTTACCTCCCATTTTGAAACTAACCACAACAGATGAACTTACAACATTACTCTAGAGACGAGTATAGTAAATTAATAATCAAGAAGGAAGTAACAGAAGCACGTACCTTCACTGAATCAATCTCCACACCATGGACAAAACCAATATCTTTGAAAAGTATGACTAACCGTTGAACTTATTGCCATGCGTTTCAGCCTCTTGGTGTAAAAAATTTCTATGATAGCCCGGAAAAAAATTCAAGATGTAGTTTTCAACTAAGCCAACCAATTGATTGATAAAACACAAAAAATGTGGCCGTTAGAATATTTATCCAACCAATTGATTGAAAAAACAATAAGACTACTTTTACCATCTCCCACCCATACACTTCTGTCTTCCACAAGGCATGCTTCTTGTATAATGCATCACATAAATATACACAGTAATACATATTATTTCAATAAATTCATGGAAAGCATTTTAACTATATCTTGCAATTATTTGTTGTGAGATATTGAGGTGTAATATTTTAATCATTATTTTTCAGGTAAAAGATAGTTAATATTCTTAAAATTGGGCTACTAAATTTAGCGGGTCAAACGAGAAAATCAAATCTTACTGTATTAGTGAAACCAATTTTAAGATATTTTCCAACCTCCGTAAATAAAATTGGAATAACGCTTTTATTTTTAAACGTCTTGCTTCCATAGAAGGGCTATTGCCCCCTTTTTACCCAAAAAAAGAAAAAAACGTCTTACTTCCAATAAACTCATCCCACCGTTTTTTTTTTTTCTTATTGTTTAGGCAGTAAGCACCATAAGGAAAAATTGCTTGCGCAGATGATACCAAATGATTAAATATCAGTTGGTTGCTATGCAATTGAAGAAAACACACCTATACGAAATAATAAAATATAGGAGTAGAATGCAAAAATAAGCCTTATTACTATTTTACATATAATTCATATCAAGCCACTATTTTTAAGCAATAAATAATGCAGCTCTTTCATCAAATTAATGCAAGAAACCCACATCTAGTATAGTCACTTCAACAAAACATACAACACCAGAACCATCTAATGAGACATGAGTATGATTTTCTGCATAGTGGATTGGTCAGGTATAAGAAAAGGATATATGTTCCGCTAAAGGCTGAATTTAAATAGAAAATCCTTGAAGAGGCACACAAAAGCAAGTACACTCTTCACCGAGGCGTGACTAAAACTTACCACAGTCTGAAGTCTCTATACTGGTGGCTAGGAATGAAAAGTGATGTAACAAAACAGTGTGTTGCCTCACATGTTAAAAAGTGAAGCTGGAACTAGGGCTTCTGCAAAGTCCTAAAATTCCTAAATGGAAATGGGAAAGTGTTACAATGGATGTTGTGGTGGGATTGCCCAAGACAAAGAACTACAACGTAATATGGTTAATCGTTGATCAGTTAATGAAATCAACTCATTTTATTCCTATCAATGCTAGTTATTCCCTGGATATGCTAGCAAATAAATAAATAAATAAATAAATATATATATATATATATATATATATATATATATATATATATATATATATATATATATATATATATATATGTTGAGAGCGTGCATATTGGTTTTTAAGCAAAGTTGGGATCATTTTCTTCCACTCGCTGAGTTTGCTTATACCAACAGTTATCATGTGAGTATACAGATGGCTCCATATGAAGCATCATATGGAAAGAAGTGTCGGTTCCCATTCTGCTGGATTGAGTTGATAGAAAGAAGGTTGTATGCCAGATTTGGTTGATCAGACAACGAAGTAGATAAAAGCTATAAGGAAAAGGCTCCTTCCGACATAGAGTAGACAGAAAAGCTATAGCAATAAGAAGTGGAGACCTTTAGAATTTGAGGTTGGAGAACACGTATTCTTGAAGGTTTCACCAGTCACAAGCATTGGTAGGACAACGAAAACAAAGAAAATGAGTCCTAGGTATATTGGTCCTTTTGAAATTTTGACGAGAATCGGACTAATGGAAAACAAAATAGCTCTACCCCCGAATCCACGCAGGTTGCATAATGTTTTCCATGTATCACAGCTAAAGAAATATTAACCAGACCCTGAATATGGCATTGAGCACAAAGGTATTGGTGTTCAAGATAATCTCAATTATGAAGTTGAGCTGGAATGAATTATTGATCGTCAGGAGAAATGGCTTAGACATAGAAGCATACCATTTGTGAAAGTAGTCTCAAAAGGATTTTCTCCTAGGGAAGTAACTTGGAAAGTAGAAGGAGAGATAAGGAAGCAATATCCAAATTTTATGCTTCAAATTTTGAAAACATACTTTATTTTATGAGGGGAGAATTGTAACATCCCAAATTTTTTGTCTACAAGTATAGGAATAAGACTGAGACAAGTAGACTATAAAGCCTGTTGAGTCAAAAGTTTTAAGCATATCATGAGGAAAAGCTTAAAATTATTATTAAAAATTATTTTTGGACCTTGAAAATTTAGGGAAAAATTATGGAATATTATTTTAGGGGTTTAGAAATATTATGAAGAGATTTATTCCAAAAAAAACTTGCCTAAATAATTTTAAAGCTATTTTATGGAATTTAGGATCTATTTCCCAAAAGTTCAAGCAAAAATTGTTAGAGGTTAATTTTTAGCATAGAAATTTATTAACATTTCATAGAAACCATTAGGGGAAGAAAATCCTTATATTGGTATTAAGGATTAATTTCTAATACAATCCTTATTTAGTGTCTCCATTTAATTAAGAAAAGAACCAAGTTGCAAACAAAAGATTTGTACAGAGGCAAAATGGTCTTTTTACCACCCTCACTGTAACATCCCAAATTTTGGGATTTTAAAGTTTGAATAATGTATGCAGATTAATTATGCAAGTGATGACTAATGACAATGATAAACATTTATAGGCATACCTTGACATCTTAACCGATCCAAACACCTATCGGATCGATTAAGGATTCAAGTTTGAGGTGGGTAACTATTATCTTGTTTAGCTTGTATTTATGTATTCTTGTATGACTGATCATGGTTGCTAGATAATTCTACATGTCTGTATCCTATCTATGGATTGAGGTTGCCTGTCTCATAGGGCTGTGTGTCCTAAAGGGTCGCGGTCCTTGGCCGATAACTGCGGTTTCAGTGCGACTTATTTTCTGTAAATTATTCTATGTTTAACATGTGTTATACTTGATTTATATTTCATACCTGCATATGAGATTAACTGTTACTCGTGGGGTTCATTTATTTGAACTCCATATCGTATGAAAGAGACAGGTAATGGATCAGGATCAAGAGGAAAGATACATAACTTAGTTTTTGTCTATTTTTGGATTATTGTATTAAGATTCCCCTATGGGATCTTTGAATCGCGAAAAATTTATCCTCATGTTTTCAAACTAAGTTATTTTAAGAAAGTTTTTATTTCGCAATTAAGTCGTCCAAATTATTTCGATGCTTGTGCGCTTAAACTTAAACTATAATAAATAAAGGCGCATATAAGACGGGCGTTACACTCACAACACTCAGCCTCCTTTTTATTCACTCATTCCTGTCTCATTCAACACACATACACAATGGCGGACCTTGGGATAAATATGGGCCAGAATTAAAAGCTTTTATGATTATATAACATGTTTAAAATATTCATATTTATAATATAAGTATTTTTACAATTCTAATGTAATTTATGATTGCCTGTCATATCAATTACAAAATGAGAAGATATCATGAAATTAAGATTGTCTGTCATATAATATATCAAAATATTAAAATTTAACAATGTTAATACAAAATTAATAAAACACTATAGTCAATGAAACAATTAAAAATTACCTTCACTTAAAGTAATGCTCTTGGCTCTTTTAATGACTTGAAATCATCAATAATTGAATTAGTAGTGAAAGTGCCAGCTATTTCTCTTTCAATATGAATTACCATATTATTTGCAATAAAATCATCTTCCATCTTGTTATGCAACCTTGTCTTAATTATTTTTGTTGCTGAAAAGGAGTGTTCTGTGGTAGGAGTTAAAATAAGAGGCAAATTAATCGATCAATCAAGTAATACACCTTAGATTTCCATATTTTCATCAAAGCACAACATAATTCAGGTAGAGTTGATAGATTCTTCAAATCTGGATGACTAGAAGCATCAATAACAAAATGTTGAAGTTGAGGCTTCAAAATTATCTTCTTTTGCTCAGTAAAATCAGTAGGATAGTGTTTTGCAACAAGAGTGAAAATATTATTAATGTTGAAAGCTTTATTAGCATCCTTAGGAATCAAATGAGAGCTAAGTGTCAAAAGCTCCAAAGTTTTATCTTTAAACCTCATATTCAACTCTTGTAACTGTTTATCTATTTAAACTAAAAATATTTCCACTTTATAATGATGCTCAATTGTAATATGAGCTTTTTGATGACAAGAGCTTTCTTGTCGTGCTATAGATGGAGCACTAAAGTTAGGAACAGAATAATGTCACATTTTTCAAAATAATGTCATGCTGCTCACAGAATAATGTCATATTTTTCAATAAATCCGACCAACCATCTTCTCTCAATTTTTGAATGAGAATTTTTGTAGTACCAACTAAATCCACAGCATTAACTATATCTTGGGATTGTTCTTGTAAAGCTTGGCAAAGAACATTTGTTATTCCTATGATTTCTTTCATCAAGTGCATGATCAATATGAACTCAAATGAAGTCAAAATATTATAATCAACAATAGCATCCCCTCAACAATAATCTTTTGAAGAACAGAACAAGTTACTGCAAACATATTTATCATACTACAAATTGAGTAAAAATGAGAACTCCAACGAGCCTTCATTGCTTTGTTATGTGGTGAGCAAGGATCTTCGCCTATATGATTAAGAAAAACACTATTTTTTCCACTAAATCAACTTGGACGTTCATCTTTAATGTACATAGTTCAAATCAAATTTTAAATAACTGACTACATCTTAAGGCGTCTATTGATACACTACGTTGGTTGACATTTCAAGCATGCGCTTTTAGAGGTCGTGATGAAACTTTGGAATCAAAAAATAGGGTAACTTTCTTGAGATGATAAAGTTGTTAGCATCATACAATGATGAAGTTGCAAAACTTGTGTTGGAAAATGCACCATACAATTCCAAGTATAGTAAACCTATAATTCAAAAGGAAATCTTGCATATCCTCTCAAGCAAAGTTTGTAACCACATTTGTCAACAAATTGGAGATTCGAAGTTTTGCATAATTGCTTATGAAACACGTGATAAATCAAAAAGGGAGTAAATGGCACTTGTTTTGAGGTTTGTTGATGAAAGTGGTTGCATACAAGAAAGATGTTTTGATCTTATACATGTTAAAGACACTATAACATTAACTCTTAAAAAAGAATTGTGTGCTGTATTTTCTAAGCATAATCTTGATATCGCTAGCATTCATGGTCAAGGTTACGATGGGGCTAGTAATATGAGAGGGGAATGGAATGCTTTGCAAGCATTATTTCTCAATGATTTCCCTTCTGCATACTATGTGCATCATTATGCTCATCAATTACAACTTGTATTGGTTGCTGCTTCTAGAGAAGTTATTCCTGTTTATCAATTTTTTTTTCAAATGTAACTTTCATTGTTAATATTATATGTTCATCTAGTAAACGACATGATGAGTTACAAGCTGCCAAGTGATGAGTACTATTTATGTCATGTTTTCCCTATGATGTGTTGTGACTGTTTTGTTTGGTGAATACGAACTTAAAAGTGTCTAATCTGAGAAAATATGTTATAATTCAAGCATATAGGGCAATGTAGGATGAATCTTATAAATAGTAGCAATTGCATAATTATCCTATACATGTGCATAAGAAAAGGACAAGGTTGAGGTTTACCGTGAAAGCACATAGCATGGCAACACAATGCTATAGCATCTAGTAAGCCATGGCGGGCCAGCAATACAATGTCACCAGAATGCTATAGCATCGTAAGTGAAGCAATGTTATGTGCCCTTTCTTTTGATTTTTCCTCGAGGCTGTTTTAGGAAATAAAGTATAGGTTTTCAGACGGACGTTTAGAAGGGGGTTAGATTGCTGACGGCTGAATTAGAAGATGCGGAGGATTGAAGATAAGATTTGGAGAATCCCGCAATATCAACAGAATCAATCAACTGAATTTGGACAGATGGACCTGACGAAATTAGAAAGGCCCAGTTCACTGAACGTATGTCGCAAGGAAACCTAACTATAAGAGGAAAAAACGGCCAACCCTAAAGATCATCGAAGTCATAAAGGAGCCAAGAGAATTCTTATTGGCTCGACTCTGAAGAAGAGTGAGAGAACTTACGAATCACAAGAGCTTCAGAAGAAACCTAGAATCCTTCCTTGCAGTGAGACGAAGATTAGAAGATGTAGAGACGTTGCATGACAGGCGCCTCCTATGCCGTCGACTTCTTCGGTGAACTTTTTGTTTATTTTGTTTATTTTTATTTTATCTTTTCATGGGCTATTCTGTTGTGATTTGTTTAGTGATTCCCTCATCATTCATGAACTAAATTCCCTTTAGCTGAGCGAGGATGAATTCTTGAGTGTAGACTGAACCTATTTTGTTAGCTTTCAATTAAATAAATTCAGTTTGTTTATCAGTAATTTAATCTCTTGATGGTTAGCGGAAGCTAAGGGCTATCAGTGGCCTTGACTTACTGGAAGGGAGTCGGGGTTAGACATCTGATAGGCAATGTTTGCTGCGCAGGCTGGTGCAAGGCTTGACCTAACATTGTAGGCTACAGGAATGAGTCTACCACTCATAACCATACACCTTGACTAAGAATGATAATCCAAACTAGAAAATTTCCATAGGAAACGTACAGGACGCGGAAGCTTCTTTATAGCATAATGGTAGGTTAACTGGATAAGATTGTAGAGGCAACTATGATGTAGCATTGTGAAAGCTATCTAGCATAATTGCTATAGCAACGCTAAGGCAAACTGGGGAAGTAATATGCTTAGAATGAAATCTGAGCTCAACCTATCTTTAAATTGATATCTTCTTGCGACTACGATCACTTGTTTATTTCTTTGTTTAATAGTTATAATAAAAAACACTCAAACCAACAATAATTTACAATAATTTTCCTTTCTTTTTAAATACAATTGCTCTCGAAATTAGTATCATATTGGTCTCTCGGTCTCTGTGGGACAATACTCTACTTACTCTTTATTACTTGTTCGACTGGTTCACTTGCCATCAAGGAAATCGACCAACACCAAGTTAGATGTAATTGCACATTTGTTAGAAACATGTGATCTAATTAGTTATGCAATATTATTTTGTTAGAAACTTACATTTGTATGATTTATATATATGTCTTTTTATCCATTAAATATATTTAACTAAGTATTTTAGTAGATTCAAGTTTTTCTAAATAATAGATTAATTATTTTTTATTTGTTTTATAATTTTAATTTTTCTCTTACAATATATGCTTAAAATATATATCTATTATTTAATAAGATTCTTGTTATTTTCAATCATTTTCTATGTAAACTTATTTTCCAAAATAATCATTCAAACCTGTTTCAGTTTAAAACTGTCATTTTTACTACTTTCAAACCAAACATAGATCACATTACTCTATCTAATATTTACTTTACCTTACATTTACAAAAGTCATATCAAAAAAACAAAAAGACTACTTTTACCATCGCACACCCATACCCTTCTGTATTCCGTAAGGCATGCTTCTTGTATACTCTCTTATCTACGATGAAACAATGAGAATCTAGAGAAAAATAATGTGACCAATCTTAAAACGTTGGTCAATATTGGTTCTAAGGTGTACCTACAAGCAGAAGCTAAGGCATTGGTTTTAAATTTTACTTGCTTCACTGCCTTTCTTTTACTCTTGTTGGTGACTTTGTGCACTAACTATCTTTTGTTCATCCTTTCACTGATAGTCATGCTTGAGTGTTCTGAGTGATTTTTCTTAGCCATTTATTTGTTCCATTTATCTTTCTGTCAGTGGCCTTGTATTATCATGGTCTACCTGTTACGATTTATATATTTTGGTTGATTTTAGGTATTTGATCTTGTAAAATGATGATTTATATATTCTGGTTGATTTTCAGGTTTATACATAGTGCATAGGAAACATTGTATTGAATTGCTTGGAAACAAAATTGTTGGATTGTGCTTTAAGTGTCATTGTTGTCACATTCATAAGATGATCATTTGTCTCTGAGAGTGTATTGAGTTTACTTGTTATTGCTGCTATTATTGGATTAAAATTTTTGGAACTAGTTTTGCTAAATGAGAAAGTATTTGATGTTATATGTGGTTCATGAACTCTCTTTATTTTTGTCCTGCCATTTCAATTTTTCAGGTTTATACATAGTTCATAGTGAAAAATGACATCAACAAGTGGGGCAGCAGATCAAAAGTCGAACAAAATGTACGCTAGTAATGGGTACATTTTGTTTAGCAACGAGTTTAAGAAAGAGAATAAAGTTGCTGGCTTTAATGACATGAATAGGGAGTCCTCAAAGGTGTGGAGGGCTTTGAGTCTCGATGAGATGAAAGTATACAATGATAGAGCCAAAGAAGGAAGGCGTGAGAAGAAGGAGGGCTTTGAGTCCACTGTTGATTTTCCCTCACGATGCTCGTTGAACAAATTTTCGAAGCTACAAGCATATGTGAACTCTGATGAAACATTAAAAGCTAAGGTCTAGCAGTTAGGGTTTGGACATTTGCTTCATATTCAAAGTTTGAGACTACCACAGGAAATGTTAGTGGCTATAAGGAGAGCTTATTATAACATCCCAATTTTAAAGCGGAAATTTTTTTTTTCAATCAGAGTAGAGCATTGGAGCGAAAGAGTAACTGATCCATTACAAAACATAATCATAGTGTAACATAGTATTGAGTACAGTAATCCTAGTGTTTGAAAGTAAATACAGAAAGCGGTAAAGATATCTTCTACCGAAAGCCTACTCCTGCGCTTACCTCGATCTCCGATCCGTGGTCCTCCAGGACCACTGAAGCTATAGTTGAAATTCAATTTACCGCATTGAATCGAGGTAGCGGTTAACCTTATGCTCAAATAAAACAGTATACGGATGACAGATATTCAAAACATAACAGCGGCATAACATCACATAAGCATATAGCAGATGCATGATTGCATGATTGTGACACGGATAGAACATAAGCACAGAGCCGTATGTAAAATCCTACACAAAATAATAGCTTGCACAAAAACCAATGCCATGATGTACGGTCGTGTCCTCAGCGAAACGTCCAACAGCGGCTCGTCAGACAGCGTAACGTCAGCAGATCAAGGTTTCTGATGTCCTATAAGAGTAATATCACATCTATTAGTGATTTGACATCATAACTGGCATTTTAGGTAAAAATTACCATTTTGCCCCTATGGGTAATCGGCGGAATTTCGCCAGAACTTCGTTACTTTGACTAATTTCTTCCAAAATTTTGCCAGAACTTCGACCCAATCATGATTTTCGAAATTCCTACTAAAAATACCTCTATCATATGATATCTAATCATACTTGGAAGATTAAAAACTAATCTAACATTACTACTCTAACTTTCGAAAGAACTACGAAAGCTTAAGGCTAAGTACCGAAAAACTTACCCAGAGCTTCGCTTCAAAATTCCCCGGACTCCTCCTTCTCTCTTACTTCTCTCTAGATTCGGCCAAGAGCTCTCAAAATGGTGTGAGAATTGAAGAGGAAGGCTTACCTATTTATAGGCAAAAATAGTGCCAAGTTTGTAATTTTCACTTTCCAACTTTGGTAATTTTCCCCTTCATATTAACCATGGAAACTTAGGGTTTTGGTGGATGATTTGCAGCCATGGAAAGCACATTTTTGTCCAGCTGCCTCATGAGTCACCAACTTGTGTGACAAGTTGTGTATTCTAGAAGCATTCAGACCGATAAAGTTCCCGATCGGTGTCCGATTCGCGTAATCTCAGAAAATCTCAACATTCTGGATTCACAACTTTGAATATCTTCTCTTTCTCATCAAAATTATCTAGTTTAACTTAAGTTTTGGTCCTATTCAGGGTTTCAACGGTACAGCCGAAGTTTCTCGAAAACGTGTCCAGGTTACGAAAATCGTTTAGGAATCATCAACTTCTGGACAAAGATTCACTGATTCCAAATATGTCCAGATAATTATAAACTCATCCCTAGATGTTGACTTATAATTTATTTTATTCAAATTTCCAATTTGTGACTATCTCGCATTTTCCGATTTTCCTATTTCGTCTTATTAGCAAAATGCTCTCACCGGCCTCTAATTAACTTCCGAAACCGTCCACTTCAAGATAAATATCCACTGATCAATATTATACCCTGACTTTAGAAATCATGTTCCTGGTTCTCTAGATAGGATCCGATTCCTAAAGGTATTTATTTTATTTTTACTATTTACTTTATTTATTATTTAATTAGAGTTTAATTATAACACTCTTCTTCATTTCTTTTTCTTTTTCTCCCCACCATGTCGGCCCTCACACTATATATATATATATATATATATATATTTATTTATTTATTTATTTTATTTTTAATTAATTATTATATAATTTAATAATTATTTTTACATAATTTTTCACAACTTTTTCCTATTGGTCCAAACTTGTTTTTAAGCTCAAAAATACTTAATCTCAAATATTTTTCTCAATATTTTCCAATTAATTAGCCAATATATTTATGCTAATTTTTAGCCATTAACCACTAATTATGGAATTTTACATAATTATCCTTGAATTTTCCTTTGTTTATGCTTAAGTAATTAGCCAATAATTACTTAATTAATTTCTTATAAATTGTGGATAATTTTCTTAATCAAGATAACCCTTTATCTTCAAAATTTTGCATTAACATTAGCATTTCATAACTCATGCATTATTTTAGAGTTTACAGGGGCATTTTGGTCCTTCCAATACTTTTTGAATATCCCTCTTTAATTTTTCCAAGTTTATAATTTATTAAATTACCAAAATTAGAGATAATATACTCTCTTAATTCAAATAATTATTTTTCGCCTTTTAGGATTTTTCATAATTTCCTAAGTCATTTTTATGCTTCATAAGGGCATTTTGGTAATTTTGGCACATTATCATTTTCCCTCTAATTTCATTAGAAATTTCCCTAGAAAATATAATAAGTATTTTACAATGTTTTGACAATACATATTTTCACCTATCCCCAATAGGTATTTTTCACTAAACTATGATGCTCATCATAGGTCAGATTTTAGGGTATTACACTTATGATCCCCCAACCGATCAATTCCAAATAAGGGGGAAGACACGTGAAATACAGGGAAAAGATGTGGCTCAGTTGCTTGGGGTGCCACATAGTGGGGACGAGGTAACAATGAATGTGAATGACACAGATCCAGTATTTCAGTGACTTAGAAAAGATTATGGTAAAATGAAGTATGACAACATACTAAACGTCATAACTTCAGGGGAGTCGGGTGAGAAGTTTAAATGTTATTTGTGATGCACATGTTGGGGACTTTTCTCGCTCGAACATCAAGCACAACTCCCGGTGACAAGTTGCTGAAGGTTTTAACCTCGACCACGAAAGGATTTGCCCACTTCGTTTTAACCTCGACCATGAAAGGATTTGCCCACTTCGATTGGGCCACATATATTGCCAAGGACCTCCGAAAAGAGCTCACTGATTATATCAACGAGATAAAAGGAAAAAAAGATTGAAACTCCTATGTTGGAGGGTGCATATACATGTTATTGGTAAGTATTATGAGTTGTTTTTTGCTAATATTATGAGTTGCAGTTATATTTCGGCGAGTGGTTCCCATTGGGAAAGGAAGTTGGACATGTAGGAAAGAGTCCAATTCAATTATGGACCAAAGAGAAGGTGAAGGAGAGGAAGAGACATTGAGATGTTGTATACCACAAAGGCTGGTAAAGACAAGGCTGAGAAACACTTTGCAAAGGCTTCATTAGACCCAGTAAGTGCTTCTAGTAATGACATTGAATTCATGGTTTAAAAATTTTATTAATGACCTGTGGTAAATTGTGTCATATTTAGGTTTTAAAGGACTTGCATGGAAAGTTGATGCAAATAATTTTGTCATTATTGGAAGCACTTACTGGGTCTAAAGAAGCTACAAAATGCCTTTCTGAAGTGTCCTTCTCAGCCTTGTCTTTACCGGCCTTCGTGGTATACAACATTCCAATGTCGCTCTTCCTCTCTTTCTCAATCATCTCCAACATCCCAATGTCGCTCTTCCTCTCTTTCTCAATCATCTCCTTAACCTTCTCTTTGGTCCATAATTCAATTGGACTCTTTCCTACATGTTCAACTGCCTTTCCCAATAGGAACCCCTCACCGAAATATAACTACAACGACAAGGGTAAACATTTAAACTTATGAAAAAAAATATTAACAAAAAACAACTCATAATACTTACCAATAACATGTATAAGCACCCTCCGACATAGGAGTTGCAATCTGTTTTTCCTCTTATCACGTTGACATAATCAGCGAGCTCTTTTCGGAGGTCTTTGGCAATATATGTGGCCTAATCGAAGTCGGCAAATCCTTTCATGGTCGAGGTTAAAACCATCAGCAACTTGTCACCGGGAGTTGTACTTGATGTTCAAGAGAGAAAAGTCCCCAACATGTGCATCATAAATAACATCTCAAACTTCTCACCCGACTCCCCTGAAGTTATGACGTTTAGTATGTTGTCATACTTCATTTTACCATAATCTTTTCTAAGTCATTGAAATACTGGATTTGTGTCACTCACATTTATTGTTACCTCGTCCCTACTATGTGGCACCCCAAGCAACTGAGCCACATCTTTTCCCTGTATTTCATGTGTCCTCCCCCTTATTTGGAATTGATTGGTTAGGCGATCATAAGCTCTTATTATAGCCACTAACATTTCCGTGGCGGCCTCAAACTTTGAATATGAGGCAAATGTACAAACCTTAACTGCCACCTTAGCTTTTAATGTTTCATCAGAGTTCACATATGCTACAAGCTTCGAAAATTTGTTCAACAAGCACCGTGAGGGAAAAGGAACATTAGAGGTGCCCTTCTTCTTCTCACACCTTCCTTCTTTGGCTCTATCATTGTATACTTTATTCTCATCAACACTCAAAGCCCTCCACGCCTTTCCCTATTCATGTCATTAAAGCCAGCAACTGTATTCTCTTTCTTAAACTCGTTGCGAAACAAAATATACCCATTACTAGTGTACATTTTGTTCAACTTTTGCTTCGCTGCCCCACTTGTAGATGTCATTTTTCACTATGAACTATGTATAAACCTGAAAAAATTGAAATGGCAGAACAAAAACTAAGAGTGTTTATGAACCACATATAACACAACAAATAATTTTACTCATTTAGCAAAACTAGTTCCAAAAATTTTAATCCAATAATAGCAGCAATAACAAGTAAACTCAATACACTCTCAGAGACAAATGATCCTCTTATAAATGTGACAACAACGACACTTAAAGCACAATCCAACAATTTTGTTTCCAAGCAATTCAATACAATGTTTCCTATGCACTATGTACAAAAAATATGGACAAATGAAAATCCTGCTGATATGCTGACAAAAGTGGTGATATCCTGTCAAATTTCGACATCGTTTGGGCTTGATCAACATTATTGAACATTGAATTAAAGACACAATCAAAATTTGTCATTATGAGAAATTGAAAATGTGGAATCTTGTCAAGGTGGAGATTTTTTGAAATGTGGTCCCACATCGTGACTTTTGCAAGATATGGGGGACCTTATGCTATAAAAGGAAGGCCCCTCCTATCTTCAATTTCATCCTCACAACTTGCCTTCTCATCTTTCGAAGTGAAATAAAATTTTGGGTTGGTTGCGTCCAAAGTGTTAGGAATAAATATTCTGCCAAACCTCGTAAATTCTATTATTGTTGTGATTTATTAAATTATTATTAAAATAAAATACGTTTGGAAACTTTTTTTTTTTCTAATGTTGTGATTTTTTAGGATAATTGGTTACACTCTATATATTCTGCTTTCGCAACAGTTGGCTCAAGGGAGGGGGGGACTAATGTGGGGATGGAATTTGTAACCCCATAGCCTCCTAACCTCTCTAGAATGGCAGAAATCCCCTTACCTCCCATTTTGAAACTAACCACAACAGATGAACTTACAGCATTACTCTAGAGACGAGTATAGTAAATTAATAATCAAGAAGGAAGTAACAGAAGCACGTACCTTCACTGAATCAATCTCCACACCGTGGACAAAACCAATATCTTTGAAAAGTGTGCCTAACCGTTGAACTTACTGCCATGCGTTTCAGCCTCTTGGTGTAAAAATTTCTATGATAGCCCGGAACAAATCTGAAGCCTAACAAAGAAACAAGCTATGCTGATAGGGACACTTTATTAATTCAGTTTCACATCAAGAATGTTGACCATGCTAGTTTTTTAATAGTGGTGATGCTTTTAAATGATTGTAACAATACCGTTATGAAATTCAAAGGAATTTTTTTCTGAAATTTTTAGATCGGGCTTGACCACAGTCTCAATATTTTTATAAACAAATCACATATAATAACATGTTCATCAGAGATTTTGTCTAAACAAACCTATCACTTGAAAGTATAAGCATTAATGATGGATCGTTTTTAAAAGATTTTGAAGAATGAAATCCTTCCGCTCAGCCCCGGATATTCTCAAATTTCAGGCAACTTCATTGGCAAAATGCTCTCTTGACAAAGAAAGCAGAGACATGTAGTATGTGCTATGATTTTCAATTGAAGCTCCAAGCACAATTAAACTTGTAAATCTATAAAAGATGAAGGTAAAGAAATCAACCATGAAATAATGAAGAGGATCAGATTTCAGAAAGAAAAAAGAAATATAGGTCACAATTGGTGAATCAACATCTCTCACTTACCTCTGGAAGATACAGCTTTAATTCCCAGAGTTAGTCAGATTCGATCACGATATTTCAATGGCTATATCTAGTTCGGCTCAGCCAGGAAAGAGAGAAGAAGATGAAAGGTGCTCCAACCAGAGCCTCCTCTAAAGTAATCTGAAGCTAACATGGAATTTTTTTTCGAAATCTGACAAACGGAGAATCGGACCGGATTTTAGAAAGAAAAGAACAGGATCACGATTCATGAACTGATATAACTCACTCGTGATATTTCAATGGCGACATCTCGTTAGGCTCAGTCACAGAGAATAGAATCGGATTTTAGAAAGAGAAGAATGAAATCACTATTCGTGGACTGACATAAGTCACTCACCTCTGGGAGCAACCTAATTTAATTTATAGGGTTCCTATTGTGCCGTTGAGAGCGTCTTTCACCGCTAATTCAAATCGGCTTCGGACGAATACTAAACTTACCTTTGAGATTTTAAGGACTTCTTTAGCACAAAATCACATTATAGCCGTTGCAAGGGATTCGCATGGATTACGCAATCACATTTTTTCAGTTCTTTTTTGTTTTTCAAAAGTAGACTTAAAAAGTCAATTTAGTTCTGTTGGAAATTGAAATTTTTTTAAAAATAAAATAGTAATCCAATTATCAACATAAAAATTTCGTATTCACAAACTAATTAATTAATTTTTGTTAAATATATTAAAGGAAAGACAAATAATTTTAGCGTTATTTTGGGATCATTGTCCTTTAAAAGATAAATTTGAAATGAGAAAAAAGCCTTATAATTAAAATTGGGAAAATTTCATTGAGCCTCAAAGATGTGATATAATTTCAGTTAACCTCCAAAACTTTCTATAACTTCACTGCACTCTCATGTGTCAAAATGTAATTAAGTTGTGTGTGTGAAAAAACAATGATGCCCTTCTTCTTTTTTTTCAAAAGAGAATTTACAAAACAAATGAAGGGATTCAAAAAAAAAAACTTAGGGAATTAAAAACATTTTGGCAATTTACAAGACAAATATAGAAATTCACAAAATAAATAAGTATTTACAAGACAAACGAATGGATTCAAAAGAAACTAGAGAATTAAAAATATTTTGGTCATTTACAAGACAAATATGAAAATTCACCAAGCAAATATAGGCATTTACAACACAAATAAAGTAAGGGCATCATTGTCATTTCACCCCAGAAACTTGATTTTATTTTGATCCAAAGGGGTGCAGTAAAGTTTCAAAAAATTTTAGGGGTAGACTGAAATTATGTCACATACATGGGGCTTAATGAAATTTTCCCATTAAAATTTGTAATATAATAATATAATTGTCAAAATATTAACACTTCTATATCTTATAATAAAGTTAAAATGAAGATAACATTGTATATCAAAATATTAAACTTTAGAAGCTAATTAATGTGTGTTTATTAATAAGGATGAAATTTATATTTCACAAAGTGGGAGTTTTAATTTTATTAGCCAATGTAAAAAAATTAAATTTTATTTTCAATATAAAAAGGTTATTATTAGGTTATCTATAAATATTTTTCAATATAATAATTCAATGAACTCAGGGCCCGTTTGATTTGATCCTATTGTAGCTTGCAGTACAGTGTAATGCAATGATAATGTTGTGCAATATTAAGTGCAGAGCTAGTTTTGGTTTAATTTTTAAAAACGGTGCAATGAGTTGTTTTTTTAATATTCATTTAAAATTTATATATTGCACAAAATCTATTTTACCCTTAATATAGTCATTTAAAAAAGGTGACGGAAGTGGTCATCGCGTCAATAGTGGTGACAGTGGAGATGGTGAAGGTAGTGGTGACAATAACAATGGTAGAGAAGAAGGTAGTGGATGGCCGTGACTACGTTAGAGGTAGCAGCCACGGGGTGGAGGCAACGGTGGTGGAGGAGGTAGTGGTGGCAATGGTAGGTGGTGATAACCACAACGGTGTAGGAGTAGGTAGTGGCAGTGGCAGTAGTGGTCATGACGGCGACAATGACAATGACGGTGGAGCTGGAGGTGGGGGCGATAGTGGAGGTGGAGGAGGAGGTAGTGATGGTGGCGGTGGTCGTTGTCATGGCGGCTACGGTGGAGGTTGAGAAGGAGAAGGTAGTGGCAGTGGCAGTAGGTGTCTGGCAATGATGGTAGTGCTGGTTGTAGTAGGTGTCATGGCGGTGACGATAGTGGCGGTGGCAGTAGCTATCATAGTGGTGATGGTAGTGGCGTTGGTTGTAGTTGTCATGGCGGCGACGGTGGGGGTGGAGGAGGAGGAGGTAGTGGTAGTGGCGATAGTTGTCATGGCGGCGACGATGGAGGTGGTGGAGGAGGAGGTAGTGGCGGTGGCGATAGTTGTCATGGCAGCGAGATGGAGGAGGAGGAGGTAATGGCAGTGGCAATAGTTATCATGGTAGCGACAGTAAAGGTGGAGGAGGAAGAGGTAGTGGCGGCGATGACAATTATGAAAGCGACAACGATGAAGGACGAGGTAGTAGCGGTGGCAATAGTTGAGGAGAAGGAGGTAGTGGTGGCAATGGTGGCTGATGACAGTGACAACGGTGGAGGAGGAGGTAAAGGTGGTGGCATTGGTAGGTGGTGACAACCATAAAGGTGTAGGAGTAGGTAGTAGCTGTAGCAGTAGCTATCAACATTTGCTTGATCGGGATGATGGTCATTGTTTTGTTGGTTATTTTGACTCATATTTTGCAAGTGATTTGGACAGATAAAGATCAGCTACTGGTTATGTATTTACTTTTGCAAACACATTTGCTGAGAATCTGGAACCTTGTCAAGGTGGAGATTTGTTGAAATGCGGCAAGTCCCACATTGTGACTTTTGCAAGATATGGAAGACCTTACGCTATAAAAAGAAGGCCCCTCCTATCTTCAATTTCATCCTCACAACTTGCATTCTCATCTTTTGAAGTGAAATAAAATTTTGGGTTGGCTGGGTCCAAAGAGGCAGAAATAAATATGCTGCCAAACCTTGTAAATTCTAGTATTCCTATTATTGTTGTGATTTATTATATTATTAAATTAAATTAAATTACGTCTAGAAACTATTTTTAATCTTGTAATTTTTTAGTATAATTGGTTACACTCTATATATATATTCTGCTTCCACAACAGTTGGCTCAGTAAGGGGGGGACCAATGTGGGGATGGAATTTGTAACCCCATAGCCTCCTAACCTCTCTAGATAGAATGGCAGAAATCCCGTTACCTCCCATTTTGAAACTAACCACAACAGATGAACTTACAGCATTACTCGAAATACGAGTACAGTAGATTAATAATCAAGAAGGAAGTAATAGAAGTGCGTACCTTCACTGAATCAATCTCCACACCATGGAGAACCAATATCTTTGAAAAGTATGACTAACCGTTGAACTTATTGCCATGCGCTTCAGCCTCTTGGTGTAAAAAATTTCTATGATAGCCCGGAAAAAAATTCAAGATGTAGTTTTCAACTAAGCCAACCAATTGATTGATAAAACACAAAAAATGTGGCCGTTAGAATATTTATCCAGCCAGGCTTAGAATCTAGTGCCGTGGGGAGGAAAGACTAATATAGTGAGAGGGAGGGTGAGGGTACAGAATTTATAGATTTAATACTATTATTAAATAAATAAATAAATAAAACTTCAGTACTGTAATCAAATATTCATTAACTATATGAAACTTATCCAAGGTTCTTATAAGAACTTTCATACAAAATGATTAAAATATTATCTGGATTATATTTTAGTATTTTAGTTAAGTATTTTAGTATTTTCAAGTTTTTCTAAATGAAAGATTAATTATTTTTTATTTGTTTTATAATTTTAATTTTTCCCTTACAATTCACAATATATACCTAAAATATATATCTCTTATTTAATAGGATTCATGTCATTTTCCATCTAAACTTGTTTTTCAAAATAATCATTCAAATTTGTTTTAGTTTAAAAACGTCATTTTTACTACCATCAAGATAAACGTAAATCACATTACACTATCTAACTTTTACTCTACCTTTCATTTACAAAAGTCACATTGAAAAAACAAGGCATGCTTCTTGTATAATGCATCACATAAATATACACAGTAATACATATTATTTCAATAAATTCATGGAAAGCATTTTAACTATATCTTGCAATTATTTGTTGTGAGATATTGAGGTGTAATATTTTAATCATTATTTTTCAGGTAAAAGATAATCAATATTATTAAAATTGGGCTACTAAATTTAGCGGGTCAAACCAGAAAATCAAATCTTACTGTATTAGTGAAACCAATTTTAAGATATTTTCCAACCTCCGTAAATAAAATTGGAATAACGCTTTTATTTTTAAACGTCTTGCTTCCATAGAAGGGCTATTGCCCCCTTTTTACCCAAAAAAGAAAAAAACGTCTTACTTCCACTAAACTCATCCCACCGTTTTTTTTTTTCCTTATTGTTTAGGCAGTAAGCACCATAAGGAAAAATTGCTTGCGCAGATGATACCAAATGATTAAATATTTGTTGGTTGCTATGCAATTGAAGAAAACACACCGATACGAAATAATAAAATATAGGAGTAGAATGCAAAAATAAGCCTTATTACTATTTTACATATAATTCATATCAAGCCACTATTTTTAAGCAATAAATAATGCAGCTCTTTCATCAAATTAATGCAAGAAACCCACATCTAGTATAGTCACTTCAACAAAACATACAACACCAGAACCATCAAATGAGACATGAGTATGATTTTCCGCATAGTGGACTAGTCAGGTATAAGAAAAGGATATATGTTCCGCTAAAGGCTGAATTTAAACAGAAAATCCTTGAAGAGGCACACAAAAGCAAGTACACTCTTCACCGAGGCGTGACTAAAACTTACCACAGTCTGAAGTCTCTATACTGGTGGCCAGGAATGAAAAGTGATGTAACAAAACAGTGTGTTGCCTTACATGTTAAAAAGTGAAGTTGGAACTAGGGCTTCTGCAAAGTCCTAAAATTCCTAAATGGAAATGGGAAAGTGTTACAGTGGATGTTGTGGTGGGATTGCCCAAGACAAAGAACTACAACGCAATATGGTTAATCGTTGATCGGTTAATGAAATGAACTCATTTTATTCCTATCAATGCTAGTTATTCCCTGGATATGCTTGCAAATAAATTATATATATATATATATATATATATATATATATATATGTGTGTGTGTGTGTGTGTGTGTGTGTGTGTGTGTGTGTGTGTGTGTTGAGAGCGTGCATATTGGTTTTTAAGCAAAGTTGGGATCATTTTCTTCCACTCGCTGAGTTTGCTTATACCAACAGTTATCATGTGAGTATACAAATGGCTCCATATGAAGCATTATATGGAAAGAAGTGTCGGTTCCCACTTTGCTGGATTGAGTTGACAGAAAGAAGGTTGTATGGGCCAGATTTGGTTCATCAGACAACGAAGTAGATAAAAGTTATAAGGAAAAGGCTCCTTCCGGCATAGAGTAGACAGAAAAGCTATAGCAATAAGAAGTGGAGACCTTTTGGAATTTGAGGTTGGTGAACACGTATTCTTGAAGGTTTCACTAGTCACAAGCATTGGTAGGACAACGAAAACAAAGAAACTGAGTTCTAGGTATATTGGTCCTTTTGAAATTTTGACGAGAATAAGACTAATGGAAAACAAAATAGCTCTACCCCCGAATCCACGCAGGTTGCATAATGTTTTCCATGTATCACAGCTAAAGAAATATTAACCAGACCTTGAATATGTCATTGAGCACAAAGGTATTGGTGTTCAAGATAATCTCAATTATGAAGTTGAGCTGGAATGAATTATTGATCATCAGGAGAAATGGCTTAGACATAGAAGCATACCATTTGTGAAAGTAGTCTCAAAAGGATTTTCTCCTAGGGAAGTAACTTGGAAAGTACAAGGAGAGATAAGGAAGCAATATCCAAATTTTATGCTTCAAATTTCGAAAACATAATTTATTTTATGAGGGGAGAATTGTAACATCCCAAATTTTTGGTCTACAAGTTTAGGAATAAGACTGAGACAAGTAGACTATTAAGCTTGTTGAGTCAAAAATTTTAAGCATATCATGAGAAAAAGCTTAAAATTATTATTAAAAAATTATTTTTGGACCTTGAAAATTTAGGGAAAAATTCTGGAATTTTATTTTAGGGGTTTAGAAATATTATGAAGAGATTTATTCCAAAAAAACTTGCCTAAATAATTTTAAAGCTATTTTATGGAATTTAGGATCTATTTCCCAAAACTTCAAACAAAAATTGTTAGAGGTTAATTTTTAGCCTAGAAATTTATTAATATTTCATAGAAACCAATAGGGGAAGAAAATCCTTATATTGGTATTAAGGATTAATTTCTAAGACAATCCTTATTTAGTGTCTCCATTTAATTAAGAAAAGAACCAAGTTGCAAACAAAAGATTTGTACAGAGGCAAAATGGTCTTTTTACCACCCTCACTGTAACATCTCAAATTTTGGGATTTTAAAGTTTGAATAATGTATGGAGATTAATTATGCAAGTGATGACAAATGACAATGATAAACATTTATAGGCATACCTTGACATCTCAACCTATCCAAATACCTATCGGATCGATTAAGGATTCAAGTTTGAGGTGGGTAACTATTATCTTGTTTAGCTTGTATTTATGTATTCTTGTATGACTGATCATGGTTGCTAGATAATTCTACATGTTTGTATCCTAACTATGGATTGAGGTTGCCTGTCTCATAGGGCTGCGTGTCCTAAAGGGTCGCGGTCCTTGGCCGATAACTACGGTTTCAGTGCGACTTATTTATTGTAATTTATTCTATGTTTAACATGTGTTATACTTGATTTATATTTCATACCTGCATATGAGATTAACTGTTACTCGTGGGGTTCATTTATTTGAACTCCATATCGTATGAAAGAGACAGGTAATGGATCAGGATCAAGAGGAAAGATACAACTTACAGCAAAAGGGATTTTTGTGATAGTGTAAATAGTTGGACTATACTAATTTGTTTATCATTTGTCTATTTTTGGATTATTGTATTAAGATTCCCTTATGGGATAGATTTGAATAGCGAAAAATGTATCCTCATGTTTTCAAACTAAGTTATTTTAAGAAAGTTTTTATTTCGCAATTAAGTCGTCCAAATTATTTCGCTGCTTGTGCGCTTAAACTTAAATTATAATAAATAAAGGCGCATATAAGACGAGCGTTACACTCACAACACTCAGCCTCCTTTTTATTCACTCATTCCTGTCTCATTCGACACATACACAATGGCGGACCTTGGGATAAATATGCGCCAGAATTAAAAGCTTTTATGATTATATAACATGTTTAAAATATTCAGATTTATAATATAAGTATTTTTACAATTCTAATGTAATTTATGATTGCCTGTCATATCAATTACAAAATGAGAAGATATCATGAAATTAAGATTGTCTGTCATATAATATATCAAAATATTAAAATTTAACAATGTTAATACAAAATTAATAAAACACTATAGTCAATGAAACAATTAAAAATTACATTCACTTAAAGTAATGCTCTTGGCTCTTTTAATGACTTGAAATCATCAATAATTGAATCAGTAGTGAAAGTGTCAGCTATTTCTCTTTCAATATGAATTACCATATTATTTGTAATAAAATCATCTTCCATCTTGTTATGCAACCTTGTCTTAATTATTTTTGTTGCTGAAAATGAGTGTTCTGTGGTAGGAGTTAAAATAAGAGGCAAATTAATCGATCAATCAAGTAATACACCTTAGATTTCCCTATTTTCATCAAAGCACAACATAATTCAGGTAGAGTTGATAGATTTTTCAAATCTGGATGACTAGAAGCATCAATAACAAAATGTTGAAGTTGAGGCTTCAAAATTATCTTCTTTTGTGCAGTAAAATCAGCAAGATAGTGTTTTGCAACAAGAGTGAAAATATTATTAATTTTGAAAGCTTTATAAGCATCCTTAAGAATCAAATGAGAGCTAAGTGTCAAAAGCTCCAAAGTTTTGTCTTTAAACCTCATATTCAACTCTTGTAACGGTTTATCTATTTAAAACAAAAATATTTCCACTTTATAATGATGCTCAATTGTAACATGAGCTTTTTGATGACAAGAGCTTTCTTGTCGTGCTATAGATGGAGCACTAAAGTTAGGAACAGAATAATGTCACATTTTTCAAAATAATGTCATGCTGCTCACAAAATAATGTCATATTTTTCAATAAATCCGACCAACCATCTCTCAATTTTTGAATGAGAACTTTTGTAGTACCAACTAAATCAAAAAGCGGCATTAACTATATCTTGGGATTGTTCTTGCAAAGCTTGGCAAAGAACATTTGTTATTCCTATGATTTCTTTCATCAAGTGCATGGTCAATATGAACTCAAATGAAGTCAAAATATTATAATCAACAATAGCATCCCCTCAACAATAATCTTTTGAAGAACAGAACAAGTTACTGCAAACATATTTATCATACTACAAATTGAGTAAAAATGAGAACTCCAACGAGCCTTCATTGCTTTGTTATGTGGTGAGCAAGGATCTTCGCCTATATGATTAAGAAAAACACTATTTTTTCCACTAAATCAACTTGGACGTTCATCTTTAATGTACATTGTTCAAATCAAATTTTAAATAACTGACTACATCTTAAGGCGTCTACTGATACACTACGTTGGTTGACATTTCAAGCATGCGCTTTTAGAGGTCGTGATGAAACTTTGGAATAAAAAAATAGGGTAACTTTCTTGAGATGATAAAGTTGTTAGCATCATACAATGATGAAGTTGCAAAAGTTGTGTTGGAAAATGCACCATACAATTCCAAGTATAGTAAACCTATAATTCAAAAGGAAATCTTGCATATCCTCTCAAGCAAAGTTCATAACCACATTTGTCAACAAATTGGAGATTCCAAGTTTTGCATAATTGTTGATGAAGCACGTGACGAATCAAAAAGGGAGAAAATGGCACTTGTTTTGAGGTTTGTTGATGAAAGTGGTTGCATACAAGAAAGATTTTTTGATCTTATACATGTTAAAGACACTTAAAAATGAATTGTGTGCTGTATTTTCTAAGCATAATCTTGATATCTCTAACATTCGTGGTCAAGGTTACGATGGGGCTAGTAATATGAGAGGGGAATGGAATGCTTTGCAAGCATTATTTCTCAATTATGCTCATTATTGCCCTTCTGCATACTATGTGCATCATTATGCTCATCAATTACAACTTGTATTGGTTGCTGCTTCTAGAGAAGTTATTCTTGTTCATCAATTTTTTTTTCAAATGTAACTTTCATTGTTAATATTATATGTTCATCTAGTAAACGACATGATGAGTTACAAGCTGCCAAGTGATGAGTACTATTTATGTCATGTTTTCCCTATGATGTGTGACTGTTTTGTTTGGTGAATACGAACTTAAAAGTGTCTAATCTGAGAAAATATGTTATATTTCAAGCATATAGGGCAATGTAGGATGAATCTTATAAATAGTGGCAATTGCATAATTATCCTATACATGTGCAAAAGAAAAGGACAAGGTTGAGGTTTACCGTGAAAGCACATAGCATGGCAACACAATGCTATAGCATCTAGTAAGCCATGGCGAGCCAGCAATACAATGTCACCAGAATGCTATAGCATCGTAAGTGAAGCAATGTTATGTGCCCTTTCTTTTGATTTTTCCTCGAGGCTGTTTTAGGAAATAAAGTATAGGTTATCAGATGGACGTTTAGAAGGGGGTTAGATTGCTGACAGCTGAATTAGAAGATGCGGAGGATTGAAGATAAGATTTGGAGAATCCCGCAGTATCAACAGAATCAATCAACTGAATTTGGACAGATGGACCTGACGAATTTAGAAAGGCCCAGCTCACTGAACGTATGTCGCAAGGAAACCTAACTATAAGAGGAAAAAACGGCCAACCCTAAAGATCATCGAAGTCATAAAGGAGCCAAGAGAATTCTTATTCGGCTCGACTCTGAAGAAGAGTGGGAGAACTTACGAATCACAAGAGCTTCAAAAGAAACCTAGAATCCTTCCTTGATGTGAGACGAAGATTAGAAGATGTAGAGACGTTGCATGACAGGCGCCTCCTACGCCGTCGACTTCTTCGGTGAAATTTTTGTTTATTTTTATTTTATCTTTTCATGGACTATTTTGTTGTGATTTGTTTAGTGATTCCCTCATCATTCATGAACTAAATTCCCTTTGGTTGAGCGAGGATGAATTCTTGAGTGTGGACTGAACCTATTTTGTTAGCTTTCAATTAAATAAATTCAGTTTGTTTATCAGTAATTTAATCTCTTGATGGTTAGCAGAAGCTAACCATCTGGAAGGGAGTCGGGGTTAGACATCTGATAGGCAATGTTTGCTGAGCAGGCTGGTGCAAGGCTTGACCTAACATTGTAGGCTACAGGAATGAGTCTACCGCTCATAACCATACACCTTGACTAAGAATGATAATCCAAACTAGAAAATTGCCATAGGAAACGTACAGGACGCGGAAGCTTCTTTATAGCATAATGGTGGGTTAACTGGATAAGATTGTATAGACAGCTATGATGTAGCATTGTGAAAGCT
This sequence comes from Acacia pycnantha, assembly GCA_025563575.1. NCBI lineage: Eukaryota > Viridiplantae > Streptophyta > Magnoliopsida > Fabales > Fabaceae > Acacia > Acacia pycnantha. The sequence continues at coordinate 1,134,281 of JAMWYP010000216.1, forward strand.
ATCTAGCATAATTGCTATAGCAACGCTAAGGCAAACTGGGGAAGTAATATGCTTAGGATGAAATCTGAGCTCAACCTATCTTTAAATTGGTATCTTCTTGCGACTACGATCACTTGTTTATTTCTTTGTTTAATAGTTATAATAAAAAACACTCAAACCAACAATAATTTTCCTTTCTTTTTAAATACAATTGCTCTCGATCATATTGGTCTCTCGGTCTCTGTGGGACAATACTCTACTTACTCTTTATTACTTGTTCGACTGGTTCACTTGCCATCAAGGAAATCGACCAACACCAAGTTAGATGAAATTGCACATTTGTTAGAAACATATGATCTAATTAGTTATGCAATATTATTTTGTTAGAAACTTACATTTGTATGATTTATATATATGTCTTTTCATCCATTAAATATATTTAACTAAGTATTTTAGTAGATTCAAGTTTTTCTAAATAATAGATTAATTATTTTTTATTTGTTTTATAATTTTAATTTTTCTCTTACAATATATGCTTAAAATATATATCTATTATTTAATAAGATTCTTGTTATTTTCAATCATTTTCTATGTAAACTTATTTTCCAAAATAATCATTCAAACCTGTTTCAGTTTAAAACTGTCATTTTTACTACTTTCAAACCAAACATAGATCACATTACTCTATCTAATATTTACTTTACCTTACATTTACAAAAGTCATATAAAAAAAAAACAAAAAGACTACTTTTACCATCGCACACCCATACCCTTCTGTATTCCGTAAGGCATGCTTCTTGTATACTCTCTTATCTACGATGAAACAATGAGAATCTAGAGAAAAATAATGTGACCAATCTTAAAACGTTGGTCAATATTGGTTCTAAGGTGTACCTACAAGAAGAAGCTAAGGCCAGTTTTAAATTTTACTGGCTTCACTGCCTTTCTTTTACTCTTGTTGGTGACTTTGTGCACTAACTATCTTTTATTCATGCTTGAGTGTTCTGAGTGATTTTTTTTAGCCATTTATTTGTTCCATATATCTTTCTGTCAGTGGCCTTGTATTATCATGGTCTACCTGTTACGATTTATATATTTTGGTTGATTTTAGGTATTTGATCTTGTAAAATGATGATTTATATATTCTGGTTGATTTTCAGGTTTATACATAGTGCATAGGAAACATTGTATTGAATTGCTTGGAAACAAAATTGTTGGATTGTGCTTTAAGTGTCGTTGTTGTCACATTCATAAGATGATCATTTGTCTCTGAGAGTGTATTGAGTTTACTTGTTATTGCTGCTATTATTGGATTAAAATTTTTGGAACTAGTTTTGCTAAATGAGAAAGTATTTGATGTTATATGTGGTTCATGAACTCTCTTTATTTTTGTCCTGCCATTTCAATTTTTCAGGTTTATACATAGTTCATAGTGAAAAATGACATCAACAAGTGGGGCAGCAGAGCAAAAGTCGAACAAAATGTACACTAGTAATGGGTACATTTTGTCTAGCAACGAGTTTAAGAAAGAGAATAAAGTTGATGGCTTTAATGACATGAATAGGGAGTCCTCAAAGGTGTGGAGGGCTTTGAGTCTCGATGAGATGAAAGTATACAATGATAGAGCCAAAGAAGGAAGGCGTGAGAAGAAGGAGGGCTTTGAGTCCACTGTTGCTTTTCCCTCATGATGCTTGTTGAACAAATTTTCGAAGATACAAGCATATGTGAACTCTGATGAAACATTAAAAGCTAAGGTCTAGCAGTTAGGGTTTGGACATTTGCTTCATATTCAAAGTTTGAGGCTGTCACAGGAAATGTTAGTGGCTATAAGGAGAGCTTATTATACCAATGCCATGATGTACGGTCGTGTCCTCAGCGCTAGGAAAACTGAAAACGGAATTACTATGTCTATAACCCGTGTAAAGCTGCATGTATACTCGGTAACCCTGAACAGAGTCTCTAACCGTGAATGTATCTCGGTGACCCCTAACAGAATCTCTATCCGTGAATGTACCTATCACATATATGTATATGAGCAGCACTAGATTAGTATTACGATGCAGCGTCCGTACCTTCGTTGACTGGCGTAGGTACTTGACGGAAAATCGCTTTTTACAGAAAACGGTGAAACGTCCAACAGCGGCTCGTCAGACAGCGTAACGGCAGCAGATCAAGGTTTCTGATGTCCTATAAGAGTAATATCACATCTATTAGTGATTTGACATCATAACTGGCATTTTAGGTAAAAATTACCATTTTGCCCCTATGGGTAATCGGCGGAATTTCGCCAGAACTTCGTTACTTTGACTAATTTCTTCCAAAATTTTGCCAGAACTTCGACCCAATCATGATTTTCGAAATTCCTACTAAAAATACCTCTATCATATGATATCTAATCATACTTGGAAGATTAAAAACTAATCTAACATTACTGCTCTAACTTTCGAAAGAACTACGAAAGCTTAAGGCTAAGTACCGAAAAACTTACCCAGAGCTTCGCTTCAGAATTCCCCGGACTCCTCCTTCTCTCTTACTTCTCTCTAGATTCGGCCAAGAGCTCTCAAAATGGTGTGAGAATTGAAGAGGAAGGCTTACCTATTTATAGGCAAAAATAGTGCCAAGTTTGTAATTTTCACTTTCCAACTTTGGTAATTTTCCCCTTCATATTAACCATGGAAACTTAGGGTTTTGGTGGATGATTTGCAGCCATGGAAAGCACATTTTTGTCCAGCTGCCTCATGAGTCACCAACTTGTGTGACAAGTTGTGTATTCTAGAAGCATTCGGGATCAGATAAAGTTCCCGATCGGTGTCCGATTCGCGTAATCTCAGAAAATCTCAACATTCTGGATTCACAACTTTGAATATCTTCTCTTTCTCATCAAAATTATCTAGTTTAACTTAAGTTTTGGTCCTATTCAGGGTTTCAACGGTACAGCCGAAGTTTCTCGAAAAACGTGTCCGGTTACGAAAATCGTTTCCGGAATCATCAACTTCTGGACAAAGATTCACTGATTCCAAATATGTCCAGATAATTATAAACTCATCCCTAGATGTTGACTTATAATTTATTTTATTCAAATTTCCAATTTGTGACTATCTGCATTTTTCCAGATTTTCCCTATTTCGTCTTATTAGCAAAATGCTCTACCGACCTCGGAATTAACTTCCGAAACCGTCCACTTCAAGATAAATATCCACTGATCAATATTATACCCTGACTTTAGAAATCCTGTTCCTGGTTCTCTAGATAGGATCCGATTCCTAAAGGTATTTATTTTATTTTTACTATTTACTTTATTTATTATTTAATTAGAGTTTAATTATAACACTCTTCTTCATTTCTTTTTCTTTTTCTCCCCACCATGTCGGCCCTCACACTATATATATATATATATATATATATATATATATATATTTATTTATTTATTTATTTATTTATTTATTTTTAATTAATTATTATATAATTTAATAATTATTTTTACATAATTTTTCACAACTTTTTCCTATTGGTCCAAACTTGTTTTTAAGCTCAAAATACTTAATCTCAAATATTTTTCTCAATATTTTCCAATTAATTAGCCAATATATTTATGCTAATTTTTAGCCATTAACCACTAATTATGGAGTTTTACATAATTATCCTTGAATTTTCCTTTGTTTATGCTTAAGTAATTAGCCAATAATTACTTAATTAATTTCTTATAAATTGTGGATAATTTTCTTAATCAAGATAACCCTTTATCTTCAAACTTTTGCATTAACATTAGCATTTCATAACTCATGCATTATTTTAGAGTTTGAGGGCATTTTGGTCCTTCCAATACTTTTGAATATCCCTCTTTAATTTTTCCAAATTTATAATTTATTAAATTACCAAAATTAGAGATAATATACTCTCTTAATTCAAATGATTATTTTTCTGCCTTTTAGGATTTTTCATAATTTTTCTAAGTCATTTTTATGCTCCATAAGGGCATTTTGGTAATTTTGGCATTATCATTTTCCCTCTAATTTCATTAGAAATTTCCCTAGAAAATATAATAAGTATTTTACAATGTTTTGACAATACATATTTTCACCTATCCCCAATAGGTATTTTTCACTAAACTATGATGCTCATCATAGGTCAGATTTTAGGGTATTACACTTATGATCCCCCAACCAATCAATTCCAAATAAGGGGGAAGACACGTGAAATATAGGGAAAAGATGTGGCTCAGTTGCTTGGGGTGCCACATAGTGGGGACGATGTAACAATGAATGTGAGTGACACAGATCCAATATTTCAGCGACTTAGAAAAGATTATGGTAAAATGAAGTTGACAACATACTAAAGGTCATAACTTCAGGGGAGTCGGGTGAGAAGTTTAAATGTTATTTGTGATGCACATGTTGGGGACTTTTCTCGCTCGAACATCAAGCACAACTCCCGGTGACAAGTTGCTGAAGGTTTTAACCTTGACCATGAAAGGATTTGCCCACTTCGATTGGGCCACATATATTGCCAAGGACCTCCGAAAAGAGCTCACTGATTATATCAACGAGATAAGAGGAAAAAAAGATTGCAACTCCTATGTTGGAGGGTGCATATACATGTTATTGGTAAGTATTATGAGTTGTTTTTGCTAATATTATGAGTTGAAGTTATATTTCGCTGAGTGGTTCCCATTGGGAAAGGAAGTTGGACATGTAGGAAAGAGTCCAATTCAATTATGGACCAAAGAGAAGGTGAAGGAGAGGAAGAGACATTGAGATGTTGTATACCACAAAGGCTGGTAAAGACAAGGCTGAGAAAGACACTCTGCAAAGGCATTTTGTGGCTTCATTAGACCCAGTAAGTGCTTCTAGTAATGACATTGAATTCATGGTTTAAAAATTTTATTAATGACCTGTGGTAAATAGTGTCATATTTAGGTTTTAAAGGACTTGCATGGAAAGTTGATGCAAGTACTTTTGTCATTACTAGAAGCACTTACTGGGTCTAAAGAAGCCACAAAATGCCTTTCCGAAGTGTCCTTCTCAGCCTTGTCTTTACCGGCCTTCGTGGTATACAACGTCCCAATGTCGCTCTTCCTCTCTTTCTCAATCATCTCCAACATCCCAATGTCGCTCTTCCTCTCTTTCTCAATCATCTCCTTCACCTTCTCTTTGGTTCATAATTGAATTGGACTCTTTCCTACATGTTCAACTGTCGCTTGCCAAAATATAACTACAACGACAAGGGTCAACATTTAAAACTTATGAAAAAATATATTAACAAAAACAACTCATAATACTTACCAATAACATGTATATGCACCCTCCGACATAGGAGTTGCAATTTCTTTTTCCTCTTATCACGTTGACATAAGCAGCGAGCTCTTTTTGGAGGTCTTTGGCAATATATGTGGCCCAATCGAAGTGGACAAATCCTTTCATGGTCGAGGTTAAAACCTTCAGCAACTTGTCACTGAGAGTTGTACTTGATGTTCAAGAGAGAAAAGTCCCCAACATGTGCATCATAAATAACATCTCAAACTTCTCACCCGACTCCCCTGAAGTTATGACGTTTAGTATGTTGTCATACTTCATTTTACCATAATCTTTTCTAAGTCATTGAAATACTGGATTTGTGTCACTCACATTTATTGTTACCTCGTCCCTACTATGTGGCACCCCAAGCAACTGAGCCACATCTTTTCCCTGTATTTCATGTGTCCTCCCCCTTATTTGGAATTGATTGGTTGGGCGATCATAAGCTCTTATTATAGCCACTAACATTTCCCGTGGCAGCCTCAAACTTTGAATATGAGGCAAATGTACAAACCTTAACTGCCACCTTAGCTTTTAATGTTTCATCAGAGTTCACATATGCTACAAGCTTCGAAAATTTGTTCAACAAGCACCGTGAGGGAAAAGGAACATTCGAGGTGCCCTTCTTCTTCTCACACCTTCCTTCTTTGGCTCTATCATTGTATACTTTATTCTCATCAACACTCAAAGCCCTCCACGCCTTTCCCTATTCATGTCATTAAAGCCAGCAACTGTATTCTCTTTCTTAAACTCGTTGCGAAACAAAATATACCCATTACTAGTGTACATTTTGTTCAACTTTTGCTTCGCTGCCCCACTTGTAGATGTCATTTTTCACTATGAACTATGTATAAACCTGAGAAATTAAAATGGCTGGACAAAAACTAAGAGTGTTTATGAACCACATATAACAGCAAATACTTTTACTCATTTAGCAAAACTAGTTCCAAAAATTTTAATCCAATAATAGCAGCAATAACAAGTAAACTCAATACACTCTCAGAGACAAATGATCATCTTATGAATGTGACAACAACGACACTTAAAGCACAATCCAACAATTTTGTTTCCAAGAAATTCAATACAATGCTTCCTATGCACTATGTACAAAAAATATGGACAAATGAAAATCCTGCTGATATGCTGACAAAAGTGGTGATATCCTGTCAAATTTCGACATTGTTTGGGCTTGATCAACATTATTGAACATTGAATTAAAGACACAACCGGAATTTGTCATTATGAGAAATTGAGAATGTGGAATCTTGTCAAGGTGGAGATTTGTTGAAATGTGGTAAGTCCCACATTGTGACTTTTGCAAGATATGGGGGACCTTATGCTATAAAAGGAAGGCCTCTCCTATCTTCAATTTCATCCTCACAACTTGCCTTCTCATCTTTCGAAGTGAAATAAAATTTTGGGTTGGTTGCGTCGTAAATTCTAGTTTTCCAATTATTGTTGTGATTTATTAAATTATTATTAAAATAAAATACGTTTGGAAACTTCTTTTTTTCTAATGTTGTGATTTTTTAGGATAATTGGTTACACTCTATATATTCTGCTTTCGCAACAGTTGGCTCAAGGGAGGGGGGACTAATGTGGGGATGGAATTTGTAACCCCATAGCCTCCTAACCTCTTATTGTTGTGATTTATTAAATTATTATTAAAATAAAATACGTTTGGAAACTTTTTTTTTTCTAATGTTGTGATTTCTTAGGATAATTGGTTACACTCTATATATTCTGCTTTCACAACAGTTGGCTCAAGGGAGGGGGGACTAATGTGGGGATGGAATTTGTAACCCCATAGCCTCTTAACCTCTCTAGAATGGCAGAAATCCCCTTACCTCCCATTTTGAAACTAACCACAACAGATGAACTTACAGCATTACTCTAGAGACGAGTATAGTAAATTAATAATCAAGAAGGAAGTAACAGAAGCACGTACCTTCACTGAATCAATCTCCACACCGTGGACAAAACCAATATCTTTGAAAAGTGTGCCTAACCGTTGAACTTACTGCCATGCGTTTCAGCCTCTTGGTGTAAAAAATTTCTATGATAGCCCGGAACAAATCTTAAGCCTAACAAAGAAACAAGCTATGCTGATAGGGACACTTTATTAATTCAGTTTCACATCAAGAATGTTGACCATGCTAGTTTTTTAATAGTGGTGATGCTTTTAAATGATTGTAACAATACCGTTATGAAATTCAAAGGAAATTTTTTCTGAAATTTTAGATCGGGCTTGACCACAGTCTCAATATTTTTATAAACAAATCACATATAATAACATGTTCATCAGAGATTTTGTCTAAACCAACCAATCACTTGAAAGTATAAGCATTAATGATGGATCGTTTTTAAAAGATTTTGAAGAATGAAATCCTTCCGCTCAGCCCCGGATATTCTCAAATTTCAGGCAACTTCATTGGCAAAATGCTCTTTTGACAAAGAAAGCAGAGACATGTAGTATGTGCTATGATTTTCAATTGAAGCTCCAAGCACAATTAAACTTGTAAATCTATAAAAGATTTTTTTTTGCTCAAGAAAGGAAACTAGTATTACCAAATCAGAAATAGCGATACAAGGGAATAAAAGGAAGAGAGCCAACAGAGCTCAACACAATACAAACAGCACATAACAAGAGCCTGCAGAAACCAGGAAAAAAAGACCAAAATAACAACAAAGGAAAAACAAGGAAAATTAACCCCCATCCCTTACAGGACTAGAGGAAGGAGCAACATCCACAACTATATTAGCTTCCTGATTATCCAAGGTTAGAAGAGATGACAAAGAGGGTGTCGGCTGGAGAACCCACCTGATAGGGCCCACCCCTTATAAGCATTTCTTTGCCGGATGATCGGCAACACGATTACCCCGACGAGGAGTAAAGAAAACAGAGAACCCAACCTTGTCAGAAAGAAGACAAATAATATCATGGATGATACTTCTACACTTCCAATCGCATAAATCAGGGGATTTAGCATCAACACAGGAGAGAAGAAGGAGGCAATCAGTCTCAAAAGTGGTATTAACATGGCCTAAATCGATAGCAAGCAACAAGGCTCGCTTAAGGGCCAAAGCTTCGATCATAAAGGCAGATATTGATTTAACTTTGTCCACAAAGCCCCAGACAAAATGGCCATAGCAGTCCCTACATACCACCCCAATAGCAGCCGATTCAGTACCTGGTTTAAAAGCACCATCAGAGTTGATCTTGAGACACCCAGGGGATGGGGGATGCCAAGAGACCAAAGACTCCTCACAAACACCCTCCATCCCGAGCCCAGACGAAGGAGCAACAACCGTAGACCAAAATTCACAATTAAATCTCCTAGCCAGATCAATGACCACAAGCGGGTTAGGGTCACTATGATTGAATACTTTCTCATTCCTATGTTTCCAAATAAACCACAAAATCCAGCAAATCAAGGAAACATCATGAGAGGAGAGAGAAGGCAACCTCACAATCAGTAACCACCAAGCCGTAATATTGGTCACATTAGTTGTATCAAAACGACCTCCAAGTGCACATCCAAACCAAACTCCACGGGTCCAGGGGCAATGAAAGAAGAGATGCTCCCGGGATTCCTCAGCTTCTTCACAGACAGGGCACAAATTCGAGGGAGATCGTCTTCGCTTAAAAAGGGCTGCATTAGTCGCTAAAGCATTGTTGAGGAAACGCCACATGAAGTGTTGCACACGCGGGGTAGTTCTAGTCTTCCAGGTCAACTTCCAACAATCCGGAGGGACAATAATAGAGGGCCCAGCCCTGTTCCCTCCCAACGGATCAACCTTCTTCCCACTTTGGTACCCCAACCGAACAGAATAAGATCCATCAGCAGCACTAGACCAAATCAGCTTGTCCTCTAGGCCATTCGACGAAATAGGAATATTAAGAATAGCGCTCCGGACATCTGGCTGTAGATATTGGGCAATCGGGGTCAGATCCCAAGAGCCATCAACTATAAGGTCACAAACCCTACCGTGTGTAACAACCGGATCTTCACAAGGTTTGGGCTTTTCAGGGAAGGCAACCCCCGGAACCCAATTAACACCCCAAATTTTAATTGCATTACCTGACCCCACATCCCAATGAAGGTCTTTTTTAAGGAAGTCCCTCCCCTCAAGGATGCTAAACCAACACCAAGAGGCCTTATAGCCTTTCTCAGCTTCAATAAAATCAGCATTTGGGAAGTATATACTCTTGAGCACCCTAACCCATAAGTCATCCGGGCGCAAAAACATCCTCCAGGCCGTCTTGGCCAGCATAGCATCATTCATGATCACCAAGTCCCGAAAGCCCATACCACCTTGATCCTTCCCCATAGTAAGAAAATCCCACGCCCTCCAATGAGTCCGGCTACCAAAAGCATTGCCTTCCCACCAAAAATTTGCAATAAGCCTATGGATCTCCTTACAAGATTTAATTGAAAACTTGAAGCAAGACATAGGATAGATAGGTATAGCTTGAATAACTGCTTTGATCATGACCTCTCTCCCTGCAAAGGAAAGAAGCGACTGCCCCCACCCTTGAAGTTTACACGTTATCCGCTCCCGCACATATGCCAAGGCTTGATGTTTAGTCTTCCCCCAGATACTAGGGATACCGAGGTACTTTCCTGGATCCGAAGAGGCTTGAATGCCCAGGATCCTTCCCACAATTGCTTTAACATCATCAGGAGTATTGGCGGAGAAGAAGATACTGGATTTGTCAAGGTTAATACTTTGGCCAGAAGCCGAACAGAAGGATTGGAAAATCTGTGCCAAACTATTACAATCACCTCGACTGGCATTCATATAAATGAGGGCATCATCTGCAAAAAAGTTATGTGTAAGAACCGGACAGCTCTGACTCAACTTGATCCCCTTAAGCTGGTTTGAAGATTGGCTCTTGCTGATCATAAGGGACAGAACCTCCGCCACAAGGATAAAGAGGTATGGGGAGAGAGGATCCCCTTGCCGTAAACCTCTACTGGGAGTAAAAGAGTGAATATTCTCACCAGACAGACAAATACTCATCTTGACCGAGCTAACACACTTCATAATAAGAGATACCCAAGCTGAACAAAAGCCAAGCCGCAACATAACATTCTCAAGAAAACACCACTCCACCCGGTCATATGCCTTACTCATGTCCACTTTCAGAGCAAATTCATATTTACCTCCGGTTCTTTTCCGACGAAGGTAGTGATACACTTGATGGGCCACAATAATATTATCCTGGATACAGCGACCAGGCACAAAGGCTCCTTGGTTTTGGGAGACACAGTAATCCAGCAAGGGTCGCAATCTATTAGGCAAGATTTTAGATATAATCTTGTAAGAAAAATTACATAGCCCGATCGGGCGAAAGTGAGACACATGCTCAGGTCTGTCAATCTTAGGGACTAGAGTGATATTGGTATCATTTATAACATCCAAATCAGAAACACCTGCAAAAAACTCTTGCACCATATTACATACATCATCACCAACCTCAGTCCAGGAGTTTTGATAAAACATACCAGAGAAACCGTCCGGACCTGGAGCTTTGGAGCCCCCAAGACTAAAAGCTGCCTTCCTAATCTCATCCCGGGTAATTGGCCTCATAAGGGCTTGGTTCATCTCAGCGGTAATCTTGCATTCGATAACAGAGAAAACAGAATTCATATCCCCCGGGGAAGACGACACAAACAAATTCTGGAAGAAATTAGCAATATTGTTAGCAATGGCATTCTTCTCCATCAGCCAAACCCCCTCATCATTCTTTAAACTGAGGATACTATTTCGATGCCTCCTCTTCATTGTGGACATATGAAAGAAGCGAGAGTTCCGATCCCCTACAGAAAGCCAGTTTACCCTAGATCGTTGCCACCAGAACTTTTCTTCTAACTCAAACAAATGATCCAGAGCAATTTTGACCTCAGAAATAGCCATTGAAGAATCAGCATTCCTCCCTCCAGCAGATAGCATAGCAAGCTTGTTTTTCAATTTCTGAATAGCTTTAGCATTATTGGGAAATTCCTTGCCACTCCAATGTACTAAAGCTTCCTGGCACTTTACCAATTTACGAACAAAAGTATTAAGGGCCGAGAGGGAAGTATCTTCAGGGGCCCGCCAACAGTCATTAATAACTCGAGGGAAGGCATGATGCGTAATCCAGGAAACTTCAAAGCGGAAACGTCGCTGCCTAGGTTGAGAAACAGGTTGGCATTGGATGAACAGTAAGTGATGATCTGAACTACCAGCAGGATCAATATTAAAAACCTGGAGGTTGGGAAACAATTCCCTTAACATGAGGTTACCCAAGGCCCGATCTAGCCTTTCTCTAACAGTATCTGGTGCTTCCCTATTATTACACCAAGTAAAGCGACAACCATTAAAACCCAAGTCATCCAGACAACAGTCAGCAAGAAAGCACTTGAAATTCAAAATTTTCCTCCATTCCCTCGGTCTCCCTCCCTCTTTCTCAGACTGAAAAAGCAAGTCATTAAAGTCACCCAAACACATCCACGGGTCACAAATACCCCTCCCTATTCTTCTCACCTCCTGCCAACATAGCTTCCTGTGATCTTCACCAGTGGGCCCATAAATAAAAGTAATATAAGAAGGAGCATCAAAATTCCGTGAAGAAATACGGGAATGAATAATATTTGCCGAAGAAAACAGGATATCTACAGCAATAGAATTCAGCCACCAGAGAGCTAGCCCCCCACTAAGACCGATTGGATCAACAATCCATTCTTCTTCAAAACCACACCTCCTCCTCAACTTGCGAACATACCTAGCCTTCTGCTTTGTCTCCATTAAGAACACCAGCTGGGGTTTTTTCTGGAGGCATTCCTCCTTTAAGTTCCTGGCTGTCAAGGCAACCCCCAAACCTTGACAGTTCCAGGCTAGAATATTCATGGTGCACCGGTGGCTGGTCCCATCCAACCACCGGCGTGATAAGGAGAAGAAGAATCAGCATTCTGATCGGACTTCGCAGAATCAACAAACCAACTATCAGGAAAGTCTATTTCACAAGAATTTATAGGGCTGCTCAAATTACCAGGTGAAGAAGGATTCAGTTTACATCTAGCACGGGACTTCACCGACCTGTAATTCTTGCGTCGACCACGTTGAGAAGGATCCTTAGCTGGCCGAAGAAGAGGCGTGCTCACTGGATCCTCAAAAACAAGCTTCCGCTGCCTCTTAGATGGGTCTAAAGGTGTATCCGGATCATAGGAACGTTTGAGCTGGAAACGTTGTAAGGAGAGTGCCACCGTCGAAATAGGGGACAACACAACCGACGTGGATGATAAGCCTGGACCTGTCTCAGCTTCACTTGGGAATTCCACAATGTAACTTTGCGTGGATTCAGACGTGGGCGACCCCCCCACACTTCTACCAGAAGTAGGCCGAGCAAGGGATGGGGACTGGTCAACACAATGGTTATTAGAATTAGAAGGCCCAGTTAGAGCACACAAGTCCGGGCCACTGGCCTCCTCCGCCCCAATCACAACTTCCTCACTAGCAAGGGCCCGGATCAAGTTCACCCCAAAACCCTCAACATGGGCCCGACTAAACTCTGGCCCAGAGACCGGATTCGAACTCCCCGACCCAGCAGACAACAGATCCAGCGACACCCCAGGACCTTTCCATGGGCCACTCATCTCGCAGGATCCTTCAACAGTAGAATTTGGCAGCATTCCAGAAGTCAACCTAGGACCAAAATCAAAACCATTTGCCCTGACCTCCTGTCCCTTCAACGGAAAAGCCTGACAAAAAACACCTTTTCCCTTCTGACTTTGCCCCTGACACTTACCAACCCCAGAACCAACCATGCCTCCAAAATCAGCTTCTTTTTCCGACCCACCCTCCGGAGACACACCTTTCCCCGGTGACCGGACTTCAGATGAACACTACCTAAGAAGGCAGCTTTACACCAATCCTTTCTACACACCACCACAACCTCCTCAACCGTTCGCACCCCAGCCGTACAAAGCCAACTCCCAAAAGAGGAGCCTTTAACTTCCACCCTACTCCGGTCACCTTCATTCCTGATAGAGACAACTGAGCAACCCCGATCACCATGCCCTATCCGACCACAAGAGAAACAGAAATGCTGTAAGCGTTCATATTTTACAGAGACCCAGGCCGGCTCCCTTTGTGAACGAGGAACCCAGAACCCCGGCGTGAGCGGTTCACCCAACTGAACCAAAGTTCTTGTCCTGATGAAGCTTCTTTCCATCCTTCCTCCGACCATCGGGTTCTCAAGCATTACCGTGTCCCCTACTGAATCACCCAGAATTTTGGCATTGGAGACATCAAAAGCTTCCAGAGGGACTCCATGGAACTGGACCCAAAAAGGAGCAACATCAAAGTTGACATCTTTAAGGACCATATGGTCTTCCCACACTTGGAGATTAAGCATAAAACCTTGAATCGACCATGGCCTCCCTTTAAGGATTCTCCCATACTCTGAAGCCTCATGGAACCGAAAGAGGAAAATAAGCTGGGAACCATCAAGCTCATGCACTTCCAGATCATCATCTAATCTCCAACCTTTTTTAATCATGGAAATAACAGTAGGAACATTTAACTTTTTTCCCGAGAAGATCTTCCCCACCAAAGTACCTCCAAATTTTTCAACCTCCCCACCCAAGTTAAGAGCTACTAGCTTCGAATCCCTAACCTTACCGTTACTCACACTACTATTACCCATCTCCATACCTCCAAACAACAAAACCAAAAAAGAACACTACACACACACGCTTTAGGGCACTCAAGACGAAAAGAGAAGAAAAAACAAAGGAAGAAGACAGGAGACAAAACCAGAAAGACGATTCAGCGGTTTGAAGAGGAAAAAAACGCTGAACCGAGGGAACTCACTCACGGGAGAGAGAAAGGAGCACTCATAAGAGAGAGAAAGGTCTAAAATCTATAAAAGATGAAGGTAAAGAAATCAACCATGAAATAATGAAGAGGATCAGATTTCAGAAAGAAAAAAGAAATATAGGTCACAATTGGTGAATCAACATCTCTCACTTACCTCTGGAAGATACAGCTTTAATTCTCGAGTGAGTCGATTTGATCACGATATTTCAATGGCGATATCTAGTTCGGCTCACCACGAAAAGAGAAGAAGATGAAAGTTGCTCCAACCAGAGCCTCCTCTCAAGTAATCTGAAGCTAACATGGAATTTTTTTCGAACTCTGACAAACGGGGAATCGGATCGGATTTTAGAAAGAAAAGAACAGGATCACGATTCATGAACTGATATAACTCACTCGTGATCTTTAAATGGCGACATCTCGTTAGGCTCAGTCACGGAGAATAGAATCGGATTTTAGAAAGAGGAGAATGAAATCACTATTCGTGGACTGACATAAGTCACTCACCTCTGGAAGCAACCTAATTTAATTTATAGGGTTCCTATTGTGCCGTTGAGAGCGTCTTTCACCGCTAATTGAAATCGTCTTTCACCGCTAATTTAAAAGATGAAGGTAAGGAAATCAACCACGACATAATGAAGAGGATCAGATTTCAAAAGAAACACAAAAATATACGTCACAATTGGTGAATCAACATCTCTCACTCACCTCTGGAAGATACAGCTTTAATTCCCAAAGTGAATCAGATTCGATCACGATATTTCAATGGCGATATCTGTTGCGGAAATATAAATCGAGTAGGGAAGAAAAAGGACACAGACAGATTTGATTAACGTGAGAAAACCTTCCTCAAGGTGAAGAAGAAAAAACCCACGGGACACTAGTCCAGTATCAAACTTCCACTATGAAAATAATGGGTACAATCAATCTATCATACAATCTATCAGTTCGGACAGGAGTGCTGGGTTCTTCATCTCGGACAACAACCCGGACCTTGGGCTTCGAGATGTCATGAATGGTCTCCAGCTCATGAAAGATCACATCTCGGCTTCTCACTATCTTCTTATTCACTGGATCCCAAAGTCGGAACCCGAACTCACATCTCGGCAATCCGAGATAAATGCATTCCTTCGTCTTTGTGTCAAGTTTAGCTCTTTCATCTTTTGGAATGTGCATAAAAGCTCGGCATCCAAACACCTTCAGATGATCATAGGTCGCTTTTCGCCCTGTCCAGATTTCTTCAGGAATTTCTCCCTCTAGTGGCCGTGATGGTGATAAGTTGATTAAATCAACTGCGGTTCTTACTGCTTCACCCCAAAATGATTTCGGCAATCCGGCATTGGACAACATGCTTCGGACCTTTTCTTCAATAGTTCTATTCATCCTCTCGGCCAAACCATTTAGTTGAGGAGTTTTGGGGGTGTCTTTTCAAGTCATATCCCGGCCGTTCGACAATAAGCATCAAAAGGACCACAATATTCACCACCATTGTCAGATCTGATCGCTTTCAGCTTCTTGCCAGTCTCTCGTTCCACCATAGCATGAAATTCTTTGAATGCTTGGAGAACCTGGTCTTTAGTTTTTAACAAATGGACCCACACTTTGCGAGAGTGGTCATCTATAAAAGAAACAAAATACTGAGCTCCGCCTAGAGACTTTTCCGACATAGAGCAGACATCGGTATGAACTAGGTCAAGAATATTCTTCTGTCGTCTTGGTTGATTCGGTTTCACAAAAGAAACCCAGTGCTGCTTTCCAGCTAGGTAGTGCGTGCAACTTTCAAGTACTTGACCTTTCAACCCGGTCAAACTTTCTTTCTTTTTCAAAATCTGTAGCCCTTTTTCCGACATATGACCGAGACGCTTGTGCCATATCTCTAGACTTGAATTATCTCGGACAGAATTGGCTTCACCGCCATTGATCTTTCCCTGCATCACATACAAGAAACCTTCTTTCTTTCCTCGGGCCACAACTAAATTTCCTTTGGACAATTTCCATTGACTTTTTCCAAAGTAATTCATTAACCCGGCATCATCAAGCTTGCCTATCGAGATTAGATTCAACCGCATGTCAGGCACATGCCTTACATCCTTCAACACAAGTCGACAGCCGACATCTGTGGTCAAGGTTACATCTCCAACACCAAGAATCTTACTAGTTACCTGATTTCCCATCTTTACAACACCATATTCACCAGCTCGGTAAGACGAGAAGAAACTTCTTTGAGGGGTGACATGGAAGGAGGCACCGGAGTCTACCACCCAAGTACAGTCATCATAGATAACGTTCAAAAGATGATCTCCGAGTAAGAAGATCTTGGCCTCAGCATTAGCAATCACCGCGGAGGTGCCCTTATCTTCTCTCTTCTTAGGTACAATCTGATCCGGTTTCACCTCGTCATTTTTCTCATCTTTCAGCAGATTCCTACAGACTGCCTTCTTATGACCAATCTTTCCACAATAGAAACATTTCAAATCGTATTTCTTCTTAGACCGGCCTCTGGACTTATCCCGGTTATCATGACCCCGGTTCTTGCTTCGACCTCGGTTTTCAGATTTTCCTTTATGCACAGCAACGTTTGCCTCTGACGCGCTGCTCACACCTCTTTCCCTTCTCCTGGATTCTTCATTTAGGAGACTGTCTGCCACGACATCCATAGTCAATTTTCCATCTGGTGCCGAGTTGCTCAAAGTCACTACCAGAGTATCCCAGCTTTCTGGCAATGAGCTTAACAGCAGAAGAGCCTGCATCTCGTCATTTACCTTCATCTCGGCCTTCGACAGTTGATTCACAATACCTTTGTAGGTGTTAAGGTGTTCAATCATACTCATGTCGTCTTCGTACTCCAACTTCACAAGTTGGCGAACCAAGTGTGCTTTATTCCTGGGAGTCTACTTCTGAATCACGGACTCCAACTTTGTCCATAACTCATAAGCATTTGTGAACTCGTACACATGCTCGAAGAGGCTTTTGTCAATATACTTTCTGATCATGGCAACCGCCTTCCGATTCAGAACTTCCCAGTCCTTTTCTTCCTTACCTTCTGGTTTGTTCTGATTAAGGATGGGCTCAAAGAGATCTTTGTAGTACAGATGATCTTCCATCATCGGTCACCCGTAAGTAAAGTTTTCTGCTGTCAGCTTGAACATATCCACACTGAGTGCAGCGCCATTGGTCTCCATTTCGTTAAACCTGGCTCTGATACCACTGTTGCGGAAATATAAATCGAGTAGGGAAGAAGAAGGACACAGACAGATATGATTAACGTGGGAAAACCTTCCTCAAGGTGAAGAAGAAAAAACCCACGGGACACTAGTCCAGTATCAAACTTCCACTATGAAAATAATGGTTACAATCAATCTATCATACAATCTCTAGACTTCCTCTAGAAAACTCAAGCTTCACCAACAATAGTGGTACTCAAACTCTCAGAGTTCTCAGACTCTCTTTTCCTTTTTGCACTCTGGCTTTTTTCTCTCTCTCTCTCACTCTCTCTTTTTTCCAAGAGTCACACACTATATATAAAGAGAAACACAATGAATCAAGGGTTAAGATACAATTTTACACATGAAGTTTACCCCCGGGAGCGCCCAGCACCACGAAGTTTTTTCAGAAGCAAAAGTACACACGACGTTACGTTTTGGGAGCAAAAATACCACGGGCCGTTAGTTGACTAACATCCAAGTTAACGGTCAACTAACGGTTAACTAACGGCCTGTGGTATTTTTGCTCCCAAAACGTAACGTCGTGTGTACTTTTGCTCCTGAAAAAACTTCGTGGTGCTGGGCGCTCCTGGAGGTAAACTTCATATGTAAAATTGCACCTTAACCCATGAATCAAATCTAGAAATTAGGAAGACTCATTCCCAAGTTCAATAAAGTCAACCTCGAGTCTTGAACCCACTTTCAAATAAGTCAAATAGTCATACTTGGAACCCCACAATGCATTTATGGAGGAACAATTTCCAACAATAT
Source organism: Acacia pycnantha (assembly GCA_025563575.1). Lineage (NCBI taxonomy): Eukaryota > Viridiplantae > Streptophyta > Magnoliopsida > Fabales > Fabaceae > Acacia > Acacia pycnantha. The sequence continues at coordinate 1,152,390 of JAMWYP010000216.1, forward strand.
CTAGTTCGGCTCAGCCACGACAGAGAGAAGAAGATGAAGAACTGCTCCAATCAGAGCCTCCTCTCAAGTAATCTGAAGCTAACATGGAATTTCTTTCGAAATCTGACAAACAGAGAATAGGATCGGATTTCAGAAAGAAAAGAACAGGATCACGATTCGTGAACTGATATAACTCACTCACCTCTGGAAGTTATATAGCTTTCCCCTGAGTGAATCAGATTCGATCATGATATTTCAACGGCGATATCTCATTCGGCTTAGTCACGAAGAAGAAGATGAAGAACTACTCCAACTTCTGAAGCTAACGTAATTTTTTTTGTTCAAAATCTGAAAACGGAGAATAGAATCGGATTTTAGAAAGAGAAGAATAAAATCACTATTCCTGGACTGACATAAGTCACTCACCCCTGGAAGATATAGCAAATTTTTTTCAAAATGTGAAACACAGAAGCAACCTAATTTTATTAATGGGGTTCCTATTGTGCCGTTGAGAGCGTCTTTCACGGTTAAATTCAAATCGGCTTCGGACGAATACTTACTTACCTTTGAGATGTTAAGGACTTCTTTAGCACAGAATCACATTATAGCCGTTGCAAGGGATTCGCATGGATTACGCAATCACCTTTTTCCAGTTCCTTTTTGTTTTTTTTTTTTCAAAAGTAGAGTTAAAAAGTCAATTTATTTCAGTTCGAAATTTAAATTTTTTTAAAAAAGTAAAATAGTAATCCAATTATCAACATAAAAATTTCGTATTCACAAACTAATTAATTAATTTATATTAAATATATTAAAGGAAAAACAAATAATTTTAGCGTTATTTTGGGATCGTTGTCCTTTAAAAGATAAATTTGAAATGAGAAAAAAGCCTTGTAATTAAAATTGGGAAAATTTCATTGAGCCTCAAAGATGTGATATAATTATAACTTCACAGCACTCTGCACTCTCATGTGTCAAAATGTAATTAAGTTTTGTGTGTGAAAAAACAATGATGCCCTTCTTCTTTTTTTCAAAAGAGAATTTACAAAACAAATGAAGGGATTCAAAAAAAAACTTAGGGAATTAAAAACATTTTGGCAATTTACAAGACAAATATAGAAATTCACAAAATAAATGAGTATTTACAAGACAAACCAATGGATTCAAAAGAAACTAGAGAATTAAAAATATTTTGGTCATTTACAAGACAAATATGAAAATTCACCAAGCAAATATGGGCATTTACAACACAAATAAAGTAAGGGCATCATTGTCTTTTCACCCCAGAAACTTGATTTTCTTTTGATCCAAAGGGGTGCAGTAAAGTTACAAAAAAAATTTAGGGGTAGACTGAAATTATGTCACATACATGGGGCTTAATGAAATTTTCCCATTAAAATTTGTATTATAATAATATAATTGTCAAAATATTAACACTTCTATATCTCATAATAAAGTTAAAATGAAGATAACATTGTATATCAAAATATTAAACTTTAGAAGCTAATTAATGTGTGTTTATTAATAAGGATGAAATTTATATTTCACAAAGTGGGAGTTTTAATTTTATTAGCCAATGTAAAGAAATTAAATTTTATTTTCAATATAAAAAAGGTTATTATTAAGTTATCTATAAATATTTTTCAATATAATAATTTAGTGAACTCAGGGCCTGTTTGATTTGATCCTTAGCTTGCAGTACAGTGTGATGCAATGATAATGTTGTGCAATATTGATTGCAGAGCTAGTTTTGGTTTAATTTTTAAAAATGGTACAATGAGTTGTTTTTTAATATTCATTTAAAATTTATACATTACAAAAAATCTATTTTACCCTTTATATAATCATTTAAAAAGGGTGACGGAAGTGGTCATCGCGTCAATAGTGGTGACGGTGGAGATGGCGAAGGAGAAGGTAGTGGTGACAATAACAACGGTGGAGAAGGAAGTAGAGGATGGTCACGACAACGTTAGAGGTAGCAGCCACGGGGTGGAGGCAGCTGTGGTGGAGGAGGTAGTAGTGGCAATGGTAGGTGGTGATAACCACAACAGTGTAGGAGTAGGTAGTGGAAGTTGTAACGCCCTAATTCCTACGTCCATTATGATGTTCATTTATGTCCTAAATCTCTTATTAGACTAATTGGTGTGAAATTATCTAAGTAAAGGCGTTAACAGATCAGAGTGAGTCGCAACAGAGAGCATGCACAACATTTGGACGAATGAGTAACTGATAACATATGCCCAGACATATGCGGGTTAATTAAAATTCCCAAAGGAACATAAGCGTGATACAACTTAAATTCTTTGCGGTGTATCCGGTCGGCACGTTAGTGGTACAATTATCCGGCTATTCAAAAATTATACACAATACTATCCCCAAAATAAAACTCCGGCTGAGTCCTCCCGCGTGTTGCTTACCCTTTTCTCTGTCTCCCGATCCTCCAGATCCTGAAACTAGGGTAAATTTTGAGATTCAATACCCATTGAATCTCAGGTAACAGTCAACCCCATGCTCAAGTATAAACAATATATATGACAGGTATTCATTACATTTCAGCATTAACCATACATAGCACACCGCTCATGTAAAGTTCACAACACAACAATACATAGCACACAACGCATGTAATGTTAACAACACAACAATACATAGCACACATCCCATGTAATGTCAACAACGTTAGCACTCTCACTAGTGCCACGACAGCTTCTCGTGTCCTCAGCGCTAGGAAAACATACATACGACATTATCATGACTATAACCCGTGTAAAGCTGAATGTATATAAACAGGTGACTTAAGACCGAGTCTTAGCCACTGTGCATGACCCAAGACCCAGTCTTGTCCATGACTCTATGAATCATCCTATCACATATAAGCATACAAGACACATCGAGTTAAAGTTACAAGACGCGTCCGTACCTTAGTCTGCGTAGCTAGCGGTACTTTCACCTTTTGGTACTGATTCCTGACTTTCCCGGATATCCTATAATAGTATCACCGCATTATTTCCCTTATAAACAATATCCTAAGAGATGTCCTTGCCACTATTGACTTTTCTATCGCCGGTGGATTTGTTACTCCCTTTATACCCTTTTTAATTATTATTAATTAATAATAACACTCTTTTATTTATTATTAATTAATAACTCCCTTTACTATTTATTCCCTTTTTACTAATAATAATAAAAATATTTTATTATTATTATTATTTTACTATTTATTGGTATTTTTCTATAACTACTTTAAACTCTCAAGGTTCTCCTAACACTTTAATTAGGAGTTTAATAAATACCAATCATCATATAAAATATGATTTAATGCCTATATTTAATGTTTCTCATGGTTTCCCAAATTATAAACAACTATATGCATATATGTATATATTTATTTCATGACATAACTTCCTTATATATGTCAGTAGCAACCTACACACTTATATATATTATAGCCATATGTTTTTCTCAATCTTTTCCAACGTGACATATATATACATATATGGTATTAAGCTTCCTTTTAAGTACAGCCATATGTATGATAGCAAGTTCTTCCTAATATTTTCCTTAATTTTTTTTTTTTCCTTTTCCAAATGCCCCTGACTCCATATATCATATATATATATATTAGTGTCTATATGTGCATATAAACTTTTATATCTAAGAAAACCTAACAGCAAAGTTTATTGATATCTAGTATCTTAGTTTTTGATACAACAACGTGTTGTAGGTGTAAGGAACTTGATAGTAACTATCCTATCATATGAGCATATAGTTGAAATATTAGTAAGAACTTGGCTTTATATATATATACTATCACAGGGAACTCTCTCTCTCTTCTCTCTCTTGTTTTTTCCTTCCTGATATGCACACTGCACGCATATATATAACATATATATATCCCAAGTTTGCATATATATATATATATATATATATATATATATATACTATCACAGGGAACTCTCTCTCTCTTCTCTCTCTTGTTTTTTCCTTCCTGATATGCACACTGCACGCATATATATAACATATATATATCCAGAGGCGGAACGTCCTTATGGCCAGCTGGGGCCGGCCTTCTAAAATTTTCTAAATTTTTTTAAAGTATATGTATTAATTATATAATATTTTATTTTGGCCACTAATTTGGCCCCAGCTAATCTCTTATCAAGGTCCCAACTTGTCTTCTAAAATATTTTAAAATATATGTATTTATTATATGATATTTTATTATGTCCCATAGCCTAATTAATCTCTTATTTTCTCGATATATTATTTCTCTATCTCCCTCTTTTCTTTTCTTTTTCATTTTTCATTTTTCATTTTTCCCTGGCTCAGTGGCTTGCTTCCAAGACACGATACTTGCTTCCATTCTTCTCTCCGACGTTGCCACGCCTACTCGCCTCTCAGCTTACGCTCCGAGATCTCGACAGAAGACAGTGTGACTCCGTGCTCTCCACGCCAAGACTCAACACCGTCAGTCTCCCTCTTCCTCCGCAACGTCCGACGACCGGCGACGTCCACACGGCTCCCCTTCTCTGCTTTGGCCTCGAGTTCTCTGCCTCTGTTCTCCATACTTCAAGTTCCAGGTACTTTACCTTTTCATTCCCCCTTTCGGTATATTCTGTTTTACGCAATGTCTTACTCCCTAATTTTTATATAATAGGAGGTTTGTGGTGCTTACTTTATGGAGTTCAGTTGATTCTTCTTTGAAGAATTATAAATTTATAATCTTTTCTTTCCATTTGAGCTTGCGAATCATGAACATTTGATCATTACCAGGTTATTGATGTTTTGTAAAATTATTCTTTGTTATTCGCTATTGCACTTCGTGTTGTTCGGGTTTCTTCTTTCCCTTGTATACGTTATGGACTTTCCAGGCTTTTTTAGTAATACAAGTACGCATCTTTGAGCAAATTTTTTTTCCAGTAGTTGAGATTCAATTTGCTTCAATTGCTATTTCGATTTTGTTGTATGTTGGCTGGATTGGTGATGAACTTAATGATTCAATTAATGGATTTTGTAGTAGTTTTGTGGAATGGTGATGAATTTTTAATTTGGTTTAATTTTGAATAATCATTATTTTGTGTTTAAATGGTGTATAAGAATTTAAATGTTAGGTTTGTGGATTAAGTAGTAGTGTTACTATATAAAAATTTATGTTTAGTGACAAATTCATTGTAGGTTGAAAAAGATGAGTAAGGGTAAATAGAAAAGCATAGATGGGGTTTTTAAGAAAAAAGTAACTTCAGAAAGTGATATTTCTAAGAAAATAATTCCTGGAAGTGATACAATTTTTAATGAGTCTCCTTCCAAAACGTCAAAGAATTGAACATACCGATGATATTATTATGGTCAAATAGTTCAATATGTTTATTTTTTGGCCCGGGCTAAAATAATTTCCTGGTTCCGCCACTGTATATATCCCAAGTTTGCAAAGTTTGGATACATGCATATAAGTATATATATTCATGCGCTGCAACAACAACAAAAGTTTTAACTTCAAAGACCATAATTCCCAGATTTTTTTCCGTTTTCTTTCCCAGTCCAGCGACACCCACACACAACTGCGAACATATATATATATATACACGTATTCCATAAGCAGTGTTTTACATGACAGCAATGTATATACATTCAACTATCAGCTTCATTCTTATCTTTCCCATGTGCTTTGTTTTTTTTTCCCATTGTTAGGAAATATATCAGTGCAAATATATTATAATTAATTAGTATCGCATATAATCAGGGATTATAAGGACTATGAGTGATTAGGAAATCAATAATCATAATGAGTCATTACTCTCTTGTCTTCTCTCTTGTGTATAAATACCCTATTGAGCATATGAATAAATACATCCATTTGAGAGTATATTTTCTCTATCTTTCTCTCTCTGATTTCTACATGGTATCAGAGCTTGGTTAGTTCTTGGCCAATTTGAGTTTTCCGGTGGCCACTGTCACTGTAGCGTGAATCGTATTGTCGCGTGAATAGTGACAGTGGCTAGACAGAGTGTGTGTGTCGGTGAGGTTGCTTTTCTATGAGGTTCTCACTTCCTGCAAGATTTTCAGTGTCCAGATTCCGTTGAACTTGTGAATTTCTAGTATGTGTGTTCGTGTCATCTCTATTTCTGGTTTGGCTCCTTAGTCGGTGTCAGATCTTCTTTTCCGTTCGTGAACAGTGATGTTACTTGACACTGTTCACAAGGGGAGAGAGAAAATGTTTGTTGATTCCTCTGTCGAAATGTTTGGTTGCTGCATTTTCTAGTGGTGCTATGTTCTCCGACGTCAAGCCTTCATTCCCGTGTTTGTAGGCCGGTTCTTTGCTTCGAAGGTTGCGTTGTGAGACTAGGTTTAGTTGTTTCTACTATTTCAACACAATCGGCATTTTGTTTAGTGCACGTTCACTTGTCTCTAGTGGCTGGGTTCTTCGTTTGTTACGTTTTCCAACACGTTCGTGAAGTGCTATTTTGTCTTGAATGTCGTGCTTGTGGTTGGGTAATTTCGTTGGCATTTGTTGTGCTTTGCATCCTCTGGTGAGCAGTTTGGTAGTCCCTATGTGGCTTGTTCATTTCTTTGCCTCCGGTGAGGTGTTTGTCTCAAGTGAGACAGTTTGGTGGTTCCTATGTGGCCCGTTCGTTGCTTTGCCTCCGGTGAGGTGTTTGTCTCAGGTGAGACAGTTTTGTGGTCCCTATGTGGCCCGTTCATTGCTTTGCCTCCGGTGAGGTGTTTGTCTCAGGTGAGACATTTTGGTGGTCCCTATGTGGCTCGTTCGTTGCTTTGCCTCCGGTGAGGTGTTTGTCTCAAGTGAGACAGTTTGGTGGTTCCTATGTGGCCCGTTCGTTGCTTTGCCTCCAGTGAGGTGTTTGTCTCAAGTGAGACAGTTTGGTGGTTCCTATGTGGCCCGTTCGTTGCTTTGCCTCTAGTGAAGTGTTTGTCTCAGGTGAGACAATTTGGTGGTCCTTGTGTAACTCGTTCGTTGTCTTGCCTCCGGTGAGGTGTTTGGTCTCTGGTGAGACGTTTAGAGGATTGTTTGGTCTCTGGTGAGACATTTGGAGTATCATTTGGTCCCTGGTGAGACCGTTTGATGTTTGGTCTCTAGTGAGATGTTTGGAGTATTATTTTGTCCCGGTGAGATTGTTTGCTGTTTACTTCAAGATCTCATGAAGAAGCAAATTATTGGTGATTAATGGCTGCTCACATTCAAGCTGCTTTCAGTTTGAGGGGGAGTGTGTGAAAATTGGGTGAAGAGGTTCTTAGGAAGAAAATAATTTTGTTTGGATTTATTTATATTATGTTTTCTTGTAACAAGTTGAGCATGATTAATATCTATGCTCCAACTTGAAGGGGAGTGTTAGGAAATATATCAGTGCAAATATATTATAATTAATTAGTATCGCATATAATCAGGGATTATAGGGATTATGAGTGATTAGGAAATCAATCATCATAATGAGTCATTACTCTCTTGTCTTCTCTCTTGTGTATAAATACCCTATTGAGCATATGAATAAATACATCCATTTGAGAGTATATTTTCTCTATCTTTCTCTCTCTGATTTCTACACCCATATATATTAACCCAAGGTAGCAACGCATTTCTATGACAGTTCCCATATATGCTTACATACATGACAGCGTTTTTTTTTTTTTTTTGAATGAAAAGGAATTCCATTAATATGGATCAAAAGCTACAACTGTGGGACTGATTACATCGGTAAACTAAATAAAGCAATCAAAGCAAAATTTACAGGATAAGATTAAATCTTGAAAAACAAGACTGGGAGTGCACAACTAAGGATTTCACTAGTACTAGAATCCCATTGACAGAGAATGTAGCATCGGTGAAGATTCTTTTATTGCGAATTTCCCAAAGCTTCCAACAAGTGATACAAACCCCTATCTTCCAAGAGGGATCTAAGGAGGGAAGGCGGATGATGTGAGTCAACCAGCTTCTAATGTCCATACTGAAAAAATCAGAACTCATATCGAGAGGCAGGATTTTTTTCCAGACTGAGGAGGCTAAATTGCAATTCTTAAAAGTGTGATCAATCCCTTCGTTGTTAGACTGACAGAGGGAGCATAATTGAGAAGTGGTCATCCCTCGTCTGAAGCGCTCCATGTTAGTTAATAGCTTCCCTTTCAAGAGAAGCCAGGTGAAGGTTCTGATTCTCTGGGCCATGGGAAGCTTCCACACATAGGACCAAATGTCATTATAATCGTTCCACTTCATGGATTCCAATGCTTTATATGCTGATTTGGTTGTGAAACTCCCATTCTTGGTTAAATTCCAGCTGCATGACAGATTATGTGACACGCTCAGTGGTCTGCCGAGATGTCTTTCAAGATATCACTTGGCAGGAGGTGTTTGAAAAGCGGGGATTCAGGTTGGGCATGAATTTTGAAAATTAGTTTCATCATGAATGCTTTGTTCTGAGATTGGAGATTTAGAAGCCCACAGCCACCATGATGAGATGGTTGGCATAAGTCTTGCCACTTAATCAGACTGATTCCTCGATGGTCGCTAGAGTAACCCCAAATAAACTTACGGATTAGTTTCTCAATCTTATCAGTACACGAGGAAGGGAGTATGGTACTCTGCATTATATAAAGGGGCAAGGATGCCAGGACAGATTTCGCAAGAGTAATCCGCCCAGCCAAAGACAGAGACTGACTTTTCCAACCAGACAGCTTAGTTTGCAATCTACAGATGATGAATTCATATGTGGTCTTAGAAACCCTACCAGTTAGAAGAGGTACTCCGAGGTATTTACCCAGGGAATCAGTCCTCTGGTAGCCAAGCAAGTCACATAGTCTTTTACACTCTTGAGGACTAGTGTTCTTCGAGAATTGAACTTTGGTCTTGGTTCTGCTCACCAAGTGGCCTGAAGAGGAACAAAATTCCTGTAGGGTGTCTTTGATTAGAGTAACCTGATGTGTGGACGCTTGCCCAAAGAGGATTAAGTCGTTTGCAAAAAATAAGTGGGAGAGAGCTACACCCCCACGGCCCATTTTAATTGTTTGCCAATCGCCAGATTGCACCTTTGCTTCAATTAATTGAGAGAGACGTTCCATGCAAAGAACAAAGATATAGGGCGAGAGGGGATCCCCTTGTCTAACACCCCGCTTGGGAGAGAAAGATGCGGTGGGTTTCCCGTTCCACAAGACCTGCATGGTTGGAGATGATATACATTGCATAATCAATTGCGCCAAATTACTAGGAATCCCGGCATCTTTAAGGGTATCGTTGATGAAGTCCCATCTTAGTCTATCAAAAGCCTTTCCGAGATCAATTTTGATAGTCATCCAGCATGATTTCCCTTTTTTTCCTCTCATGGAGTGAATTGCTTCTTGAGCGATAATGATGTTGTCAATTATACTTCGTCCTTGGATAAAGCTAGATTGACTGTGTCCAATTAAATCAGGCATGATTGATCTCAATCTGTTGGCCACCGTCTTAGAGACTATTTTATACAATACATAACAAAGGCTAATTGGCCTATATTCACTGATAAGAACAAGGCTGGCTGACTTTAGGGATTAAGGCTATCAAGGTATGATTCAGAGATGGTTCAAAGGAGTTACCTTCCCAAAGACGAAGCACGAAGCTGAGGATACTAGGACCCACTATGTTCCATTGTGATTGGTAAAACAAAGCATGAATACCATCACATCCAGGAGATTTTAAAGGCTGCATTTCAAAGAGCGCTTGTTTAACTTCTTCTAGGGACACCCTCCTGTCAAGATTCGTAAGCACTTGATCTGGTAGGACATTGAAGGCACCTTTCAGAGAAAGAGGAGTGAATGTATGATCTTCTAAAGAGTAAAGATCAATGAAGAATTGTCTTGCGAGGCATGATAATTGATCGTCGTTGGTTGCCCAAGATCCATCCGCTCGCTTGAGTTGAGAGATATAGTTCCTTTTCCTGCGAACCAGTGCCTTCATGTGGTAGTAGCTGGTGTTTCGATCACCCAAACATAGCCATTCAGAGGATGATTTTTGGAGCCACAAGAGCTCCTCTTGGAAACACACCTCCTCTAGATCCTCTCTCAACGATGTTTCCAGATCGGATAGGAAATCGAAGGAAGCTTCAGGTTGGTCTTCCAATTTTGATTGAATCCCTTTGAGTCTACGGAGAAGACATCTCTTACGCTTTCCGATGTGGCCGAAGGTATCGATGTTCCATCTTTGAGCCTCCGATTTGAAGGATTCAATACAAGACATAAGTTCACCGCCAGATTGCCAAGCACGACGAACAATGTTGGGAAAATCTGGATGAGAAAGCCACGGGGCTAAAAACCTAAAGGGACGAACTGATGGTCTAGATTGGTGGTTGTGGCCCAGTTTAATTAGGATGGGCCTGTGGTCCGAGAGTAATTTAGGGAGATGAGCCACAGAAGCTTGAGGAAGCAATTGAAGCCATAAGGGGTTGCAAAGAGCCCTATCAAGACGCATAAAAAGAGAGCCCCTTCTCCAAGTGAACCTGGGCCCACTAAAGTCCATATCCACAAGCCCATTAGAATGAAGAAATTTGTTGAAATGGCTACAACCACGAGCACAGTGAACAGAGCCTCCTATTCTCTCATATTGATGGAGAATGGCGTTAAAGTCACCCCCTAAAAGCCATGGGGATGAAATAGTAGAAGCAAGTTGGTCAAGATCATGCCAGAGGAATTTCCTGAGCTCAGGTTGTGGGCTACCATAAATAGCGGTAAAGAGGAATTTTAAATTGCTCCCAAGCCAAGAAACTTCCATGTGAATGAATTGAACTTGATTCACTAGGATGTTGATTGACACCTTTGATGACCATAAAATCCAGATGCCTCCAGAGAATCCTGAGGTTTCAACCTTGTGGCAATGCTGGAATCCAAGCTTCTTAATAACTTTATCAGCTTTATCACCTGAAATTCTTGGTTCAACTATAACAAAAATATCAGACTTGTAGTTAGAACTATTGTTTTGAAAACGGAAGGAAACTTCTGTTTAAAAGCCCCCTGACAATTCCAAGTAATAATTGACATATTAAACATTAGTGGGTAAATAAGGAGCAACTCCCTCTTCAAACATTGCATCAGCAGATGCGCCAACCTCAGCTTGAATGTCCCTTGCCAGTTGCTTCATTATACGAACAGAAGGCTCAGCAAGATTAGGATTGGGTTTAGCACCCAAGTTGTGAATAGTAACACCAGAGGCGAGCTTGAGGCCTCTACTTTTAGAGAGAGGGTCCATTCCTTGACTTAGATTCGGAGTCCTCGCCAATTCCTTATTTTTACGTGGAGGTAGTCTTGAATCATTAACTTGGATAGCAACATTGTAGTTAGGATCAAGAATTGTGGTGGCCTTTGAAGCTACGTAGTGCTTGGAGTTGAAAATGCTATCCTGGTTAGTGCTCTGAATAGTTGTAGCTTTTTGCTTAGTGCTTTGACTAGTTGTAGCTTTTTGGTTAGTGCTCTGAATAGTTGTAGCTTTTTGCTTGGTCCCTGTGCTTGTCTTTTTATGATCTTTTGACTCGGTGCCTCTGGCAAGAGAATTTGCATTAGGATCAAAGTCCTCCTTGGCTTGGTCATACACCAATGGGTGCTCCTCATCTGGCATTCCGCTTAGAATTTCATACCGTGACACACTGGCCACTTTATTGCTCCCATATTGCGCACTCGGTTTGTCCCCTCTAACAATTGCACGTCTTCGTCGTTGTACTTGCATCCATGCCCCATACTGGGATGTCTCACGCACTTCAGGAGCAACGATGGGTTCTGGTGCCATAGTAGCGTCCGGCTGACCTTCGGCGGTGACAATCTGGTTCAGCGGGCATGCTTGTTGGAGGTGGCCATATCTCCCACAATTAAAACATATGGAAGGGAGCCCCTCATACTCCACAAAGATGAGCTCACCGTCGACTATGATCTTAGAGGTTAGAGGCTTTATGAGATCAATCATCACTGCAATTCTTGCGAACTTCGCCCGATAGCCGGAGTCTGTATTATAATCCACTTTGATAACTTCACCGAAGGCGCTCCCAATAGCACGGATTACACTCTTGTGGTAATAGCGTACAGGCAGCTTAGGGAGACGTATCCAACCCATAACCTGGTTTATAACATGGGTTTGAGGTTTAAAGGCAGGCGACCAAGGTTGGACGGCGAGGTAATGGCCGAATATCACCCATGGTCCCGTCAGTAGAGAATTTTGGTAGTCTAAGTCATCATGGAATCTCACAAGGAAGTAGTCATCGTGAAGGTCGATGAGCTTTATCTGACTCGCTGGCTTCCAAATCTTCTGGAACTGAGAACGTAGTAAGCGGTAGCCTATTTTCCTGCCAAGCAACTTGACAACCACGGCAAGTCCCATCTTCTTATTTAATGTTTGGATAATGTGGGAGGCAAAATCAACTGTTGGGATGTTCCCATTTAGACCGATAGAAACATCATCCCGGTTCAATGGGAGGTCATCTTCTTTATCCTCAGGGGCTATTGAAACCGAGTTCAACAGTTTGTCTTTGAATGAAGGAGGTTTAATACCACCATCTGTGATATCAAAGTTCATCTGAGCTTCAGAAACCGGAGGTGAGTCCGTTTGCATTTGAGACTCTAGAACGAAGTCCTGAGGAACTGATGCAGAGGCGTGGGTTTAAACAGAAACTTCTATGGGTGGCGAATCCACTTCCATCATCCGTACTTTATCTAGTGCTGTCGTTACATCCAGCTTAGGGGGATCGTCCTGCAGCTTCTCATTTGCTGTAATGATTTCTGGTTCTGCATGGAAGGACTCCAGAGACTCAGTCATTTCAATGGAGTCTAGGCTTTCAAGCTGTAGGATGGGATGGTCATCCCCAAGATGAAGTGGGGGAACGTTTTTCGGTGATGAGACGGAGGGAAGATACTTTAGATGCATAATTTCAATGGACGAGAATCATCCTGCAATCGGCTTCTGCTATTGCTTCAACTTTTCACTTGGGATGGAGAAGCAGAGGCGGCGCAAGAACCAACAACGATTGCCTTGACCTTTTTTACAGCGTTTTTTTTATATATATAGTATCTTATTCTTTTACCCTATGCAGCAACACACTTACACATACTAAACCATTAAAGTTTTCCATCTCTTTGATATATAAATATATGCAGCCACACATGATCTATTTCTATGGCTTAAAACTCATCTCTTGCGTTGGGTATTTGATGAAAAACTAGAAGAAAGCTAAGAAGAAGAAAAACTGAGTCCAGTGATTACCTCTGTTCTCTCGGGTCTTCAAAACAGAGCAAGGTTGAAACTTCTCACTCTCTTTCCCTCTCTCTCTCTCTCACTCGTCTCTTTTTCTCCTTCTCGGTTCCTCTTGACTACTGGAGAGTAATACGAATGAATGAAAACCATGGAATATATAGAGGAAGGAGGGTCTAGTCCGAGGAAGGGGAAATAATGGACTGTTGGGGAAAGATAGATGAGGGGCTCAAGAAGCATGGTCTGTGTTGCGTGTACAGTAGAGGGTTAAGTCGAGATATGATGACCAGAACGACGCTGTGGTTTCTCACTTCTCTGATGGCGTGATTTAGTTTCCATTCTCACGTGTTGCAGCTGGACAAAATGAGATATAATGGGATGGGGTGGTTTTAAATCGGAACTAGTTTCCCTGCCTGTCCTTTGGACAGGCAGGGAGAGCTGGTCCATTTGGACCGTCCAGATTTTTTTTAATTATTTTTCGTTTTTATTTTTTTTCTATATGAAAAAAATCATTTTTTTAAAAAATTTTAATTGAGAGATTATCTTTATTTTATATTCTCTACCCATTAAAATTATTTTAGATAAAAAATAAAAAAGTAAAAAACATCAGATCTGGACCGTCCAGATCAAATCTGGACCGTCCAGATCAAATCTGGACCGTCCAGATCAAATCTGGACGGTCCAGAGCTTGTCCGTACGGACAAGCACCGAAATGGGTTCCTTTTAAATCTATATTGCTATTCTGTTTCATTGTCACGTGTTGCTGCTTCTATTGTTATTTCTTTTTTTTTTCTTTAATTAATAATCCCTTGGTCTCTTGATTATTGCTTTATTACCAAATATATGCTAGAAATGAATCATTGATGCTTATTTAAGGATTTTCTTCCTTACTTAACCTCTTTAGCCCTTAAAGTAATTTCTCTAAAAATCTTGGGTTATAAATCAACCTCTAACTATTTTCTGTGAATTTCTTAAGAAAATAGGTCCTTAAATTCTAATAATTATTTTCATAATTATTTTAGACTAAATTTTCATAATTAATTTCCATACAATATTTCTAATTCCAAATCCCCAAATTTGGGATGTTACAGAAGTGGCAATAGTTATCATGACGGCGACAACGACAATGACAGTGGAGGTGGAGGTGGGGGCGATAGTAGAGGAGGAGGAGGAGGTAGTGATGGTGGCGGTGGTCGTTGTCATGGCGGCTACAGTGGAGGTTGAGAAGGAGAAGGTAGTGGCGGTGGCAATAGGTGTCATGGCAACGACGGTAGTGGCATTGGTTGTAGTTGTCATGGTGGCGACGGTAGGGCGGTGGCAGTAGGTGTCATGGCGGTGATGGTAGTAGCGGTGGCAGTAGCTACCATGGTGGTGACGGTAGTGGCATTGGTTGTAGTTGTCATGGCAGCGACGGTGGGGATGGAGGAGGAGGAGGTAGTGGTAGTGGCGATTGTTGTCATGGCGGCGACGATAAAGGTGGAGGAGGAGGTAGTGGTAGTGGCGATAGTTGTCATGGCGGCGACGATGAAGGTGGAGGAAGAGGAGGTAGTGGCAATGACGATAGTTGTCATGGCGGCGATGATGGAGGTGGTGGAGGAGGAGGTAGTGGCGGTGGCAATAGTTTTCATGGTAGCGACAGTGAAGGTGGAGGAGGAAGAGGTAGTGGCGGCGATGACAAGTATGAAAGCGACAACGATGAAGGAGGAGGTAGTAGGGTGGCAATAGTGGAGGAGAAGGAGGTAGTGGTGGCAATGGTGGGTGATGACAGTGACAACGGTGGAGGAGGAGGTAGTGTTGGTGGTGGTGGTGGTGGTGGTGGTAGTAGTCATGGTGGCAACAACAACATCGGTGAAGGTGGCGGCGAAGGGTGGCGGTGGAGGAGGAGGATGTAAAAATGGCAGTGGTTGTCGCGTGACTTGGCGGGTGAAATGAGACAAGTGAAATAAAGAAAAATGAGGCTAAAGGGTACATTAGATTTTTTTCAACCATTCAATGGGTTCGTAATGAGTATTCAAAGGGGGGATTTATGAATGTGGATTACCAATTTTTCGGTAGTCATCATTACTATGGTGAACCCTATTACCATACTAAAGAGTAAACAAACACTCTTCTCTTGGTAATGCAATCCAGACTACCATTACATGCATGGAATGGGGTTGAACCAAACTGGCTCTCAGTGTGTGTGTGTTTGGATCCACGATTGAATATGCTTAAACTGCTGAAACAATTGGTGAAAAACCACAAACCACATAGCATTCAGTAACAATGCACATAGCCAAATCCGGAACTAGCAGTTCTAATAGCACACAGCACAGACTGTCGGGCATGGCACACAGCATGTTCCGGTTCTATAGGGTTTGGAAATAAATGACAACCGAATGTAGGAAATATTCATGGTAAAACATACATACAAGAGACATACAAAGTATATGAGGTTAAAGTTACATGTGATCGACCACAAATATTAATAAATTTCTCCCGCGCACAAATATCACAAATAGCCCTAGAATAACAAAATATAAATATAATTAAATCCTCCTCAATAAATATTTTGCTTTGCTAATTTAAAATAAGGCCTTTTCAAGTATCCACGGTCCCTAAATTCCTTTTCTCAATAAGGAATTAATTATTGGTAAAAACCCTTCTTATTTTCGGCCTTGATCAGAAATTCCAAAAACAAACACCAATCTTCAAAAATTCATAATTAATTCTAGAAAAATCTGATTGAGGTGGTTCAAAAAACCAACTGACCCATATCATGTCTATTTTTAACCAAAAATATCCTTTTGGATCAGTCACAGTCAAAAATTTAACCACATACCAAAATATCAACGCTGGTCTGAAATATTTTCCAGTTTCAGGGTCAGTTTTCAAGAATTTGTTTCTCTCGGTACAAAATTCCAAAAATTACGTGTTACATATCAAATTAAACCTTGTGTTGTCTACTTTATGCTTGTAAGTGAAGTTTGGCTTGCCCAAGAAGCCACTTTATTTCTTGAATGTCCTTGATCCTTCTAGATACTTGCTTCATAATTTTTTTCTTTCTTTTCCAACTAGGCCGAAACATAGAGCTGTTGGGGGAGGATATTTTGCTCTGAATTTTACTTAAATAATATGTCCAATCATCCTTCTGTCACCAATAAATATTAGCTCATTTTCCCACATTTTTTTTCTAGGTACTTCCCTAGCTTCCTATTTCCATCACAAGTCTTGATTTTTTTGGTTCTTTCCTTCCCTTAAAAACCGAAATCCTAAGGGTATTTTGGGGAAAATGCGTGTCTTCTAGAGTACTCCATATGCTCAAGCATTTATGAAATTGATTATATAAGATGGATGATATCATCTTGCTTGCATAAGCATGATTTCATTGATTTCTAAATTTCCAACTTTAACTTCTTGATTATGCTACTTTAGTTTCTAGAAACTCATAGCTTCATGGACATATTTTTTATTCTTCCCTTCTACTTCCTTGTGCGAAATGGGCCTCCCTATTGGGCTTCAAAAATTGTCTTTTTCACTTAACCCATTAGTACTAAACTCTTAGCTTATAACATATAACATTCTTGGGCTTATTTGGAGTTTTACTCTTTTCTTCCTATTTCTTCCCTCCTGTACGAAATACTTAGGAGTAAAAAGGAAAATATTTTTTCTTACTTCCATTGTCATCCACTCCCTTAGATTGTCCATGTCCAATTTAATTTAACCAAGCTTAAATAAATAATTCATCATCTTTCTCTTACTTTAATTATTCATGCTAGAAAATATATATCATTAAGGTCTTGATGAGAAATTCATATATTCCATTAACTTCACATTCATTCTTTCAATACAATAATATGTAATATCCCCAATTCTATGTAAATTATTGTATTGAAAGAATGAATGTGAAGTTAATGGAATATATGAATTTCTTATTAAGACCTTAGTTAATGATATTTATTTTGAAGGACATAATATCACCAAGAGGGGAGTAAATTGGGTGATTTAAGAATCTTTTTGATGTCCTCTGGAATTCACGAACAGAAACAAAGTCTAATAGAGCGAGTATGAGAAAGATGAACACAAGATATTTATACTGGTTCGGTCTTAACTCTTGACCAAACAGGCACATTCAAATTGGAAAATTGACTGCAGTCTTGCTGGAGATAAGGAAGGTACGG
Source organism: Acacia pycnantha (assembly GCA_025563575.1). Taxonomy (NCBI): domain Eukaryota; kingdom Viridiplantae; phylum Streptophyta; class Magnoliopsida; order Fabales; family Fabaceae; genus Acacia; species Acacia pycnantha. Next base: position 1,169,733 of record JAMWYP010000216.1, read on the forward strand.
ATTTTCACTGTTTCACAGGATTGGATAGTGAACCAACCAATCTTACCAATTCAATTTGTCCTTACCACCAATTCAGATGGAGCTTATCTACTGTGTCATCCTCATTAGCCATATAATCTTGTTTTTGTTACTCTTGATATGAGGAAACTTCTTGTCATGTTCTCTATTTACAGCATTATATTAGGAGTCAGTATGGTTAGGTTGTGACTTGTGATTATGTATTATTGTTTATATTGTATCTCCTTTCAACACAGAAGGAAAAAAAAAAAGATTCCATAAATACAAAGATGATTATTTTCAATTTTGAAGTGGGAAGAGAAACAAAACAGCGCTTAAAATTCTGTAACTGTACTTAACTCTTAGCTGCATGTGGAAAGAGGAGCATAGGTGTTCACCCTGAAGTAATAAGAAACAGATTGCACCTCCTATAAGCACAACAATTAGTTTTTGTCTCAAAATTTAGAGAAAACCCGATACATTTATAATTAATCCACCAAAAAAATAAATCACAATTAGAAGAAAAAAATATTTCCCACAAATATGTCAAAGTAAAATACTGGGAATGAAAATCATTTTAAAACATGAACTAGAATGGAAAGTAACTGCAAAGTCCAAAACAAGTAGCCTGAAAAAGTTGATTACTTGAATGTCCAAAATCACAGGCAATGATGGGCATGAGCAGAATAAAATTGGGTAGCACATAACAATAAGACCCTACAATATTCCAACAAAATTAAACTAAAATAATAATGACTATGCCCTCAGTTATCAGCATGGACACTTCATCAACAACTCTAGGAGCCTCTCAACATAAGCAGTGCCCAAGGCACAACTTCCACCATCTCAACCGCTACCAGTATAACAACAACAACAACAACACCACCACCACCACCAAGTAATGGCATTGAGAAGAGAGGTAGAAGAAATGGAGTGGCTTCAAAGATTGTCAAAGTACCATCATAAAATAGGCATCCATCATTGGGCTTAATACTGAAGAATATGAAATCAAATTCAAATTTGGGGAATTGAACAGTTAATCGTATTTCAATTTCATAATGAAGCATATCTAATTGAACTGAAAACTAACAATAGATAACAAGTTCAAGAACTCCAAGGAAAAAGTCTCTTGGCACCTGTATGCCTGAATATCATTACATTTTGTATCATATACTTATTTCAAAGGCGGCAGAAGATATACAAAACTGACACAAGGGGAAATGCTACCAAGCATTCAATTAGTAAGACCAATCCACGGAAACGAAGGAGATGAAGCAATAACAGTTCAGTTCGTTAATGGAAAAATGAGAAGAGAGAACGATATGAGATAAGAACAAAACTCACCACTTTCAGCCCACCCCCTCTTCTGCGGCTGGTGGACTTGTGCTGCTGAAAGTGCTCACAATCGCGGCCGCGGCATCATGGGCAACGGGCAGCTCTCTCGGTGTTCCTGTCTCCACAGCATCTTAGCAAAGGGGTGAGCTTATGAATCAGAATCATCGAATCTAGGGAGGAGGCCAAGTAAAAAAGGGGAAAATTAATCTCAGGATCCATAATTTTCCTCGATTTTAAATTAGGTCCTTGGATGTTATTTTATTTTTATTTGGTCTTTAAGTAGAGACTAACGGTGGGATCTGGCTTTCCTCTTATGCAAAGGACCGTCCGCTGCGTTTTTTTGCCTAATAAATTAGTACCGCATGCGGTAAATTATTAAGTGTTTTTTGCGCAGTGGACGGTCCTTTGCATCGGAGGAAAGCCAGATGCCTAACGGTGTTAGCAAATCCATTAGACGTTGATGACGATGTTTCACACAGATGGGCATATTTGACCAGTTGGATACATCCGGTAGAAAATTTAAAGAAAAAGAAAAGAGCTTATGTGTGAAGTGAAATCAAAAGGGAAGAGCAGCATCATATAATTCCAAAAAACTTCCCAGTCATGCAATAGCTTTTACCATACTTTAATAGTCGTCAGGAAAATGGTAAAAAAGAACGATTACAGCAAAGAGATTCATTCACCATTCACTATGCGAATTTTAATTACTAGAACAAGAGCAATTGAGAGAAAAATCTTCAATTTAGTCACAAACATAAATGAATCTCTGCAGAGCAAAAATATGATCCTATATTATTCTGGGAAGGAGGGAAGGATAGCAGATATGAAGAGGAATACAGATATAAATCTATAGGCCCGACCAATTTCAAGAGAGGCCTTAAACAATCTAATTTTGACAACATTAAATCAAATATTTAATGCTGAAGCAATAAATTGAACTGTCAGCGGTAGAAACTGAGGAAAAGGAAAAACCTTGCAATTCTAAGACACCACAAATGATGACGCGGCTAGCAATCTTCTCTTCAATTCGCCCCCTCTATGATCGATGACCCTAGTGCGAGAATCCAAACGAGCAAACAATGTATAAAAACATGGAAGATTCACACACAAATCCAAGTGATTACATTCCAGAGTCCAGACAGGAAGATAAGTAGATAACCATGAGGGTGTTGGTCGGCGACCTTCTCTGACTCCTTTACCTAATTTACATCAACAACTCAGCCCTTCTTTCCCCCAAAAATGCCCTAACCCCACCTAGGAGGGGTGCACATTATGATCATGACTAGCTGATTTTTTATCGCTTTGTAAAATCTCAGTAAAATCTCAGCCACTTAAATTTAATTTATAGTCTAATTTTAAAATGTTTAATTTGTGATTTTTAAATGATAAATTCAATTTTTTGAAGGGATGATAGCTATAAGGTTATATTCTTAAGTCTGCATATAATGAAGTAAAAATTTATTTAAACTCTAAAAATTAAATTAAAATAAATATGTATCGTCTAAAATCATTCTAATAGTGAAAATGGGTGATAAGCACATTTTTGCTCATCACTGTGCTCGCCTCAGGGTAGCCTTGTCATATCCTACGTGGATTGACTTGTGCATAGTCAAACTCACCTTGTCAAGTATGGGAGAGCTTGTCTCCATTCATCATTCTCTCAACTTTTTCTACATTTAGCTATGTTTAGTTTGAGGAGAGGGGGAGGAGGAGAGAGAAAATTTTATCTTATTTGACCAAATTTTTCATGAACATTTTTCAATATTCAATAATTATACCAAAGACAAAAAGCCTTTTTCTTCTTATTAATGACAATTTGGTAAAAGTCCTCCCTCCCCTATCATCCCCTCCCTTCAAACCAAACACACGGTTAATATCTCAATCATTGAATCATGTTTGGGTGAGATTTAATAATATATATTAAATAGTATTATAATATTAAATATAATAAAAATCTACAATTAAAATATTGTTACATAACATTAAATCTTACTTATTAAGACATAATCTAATAGTTGAGATATTAAGTGAAGAAGGAGTGGATAAAAAAATTAGTGGAAAGACACTCTCGCCTCAAATATTCCCATTAGTTTGCCACATCATCAATGTCTGATAGATTTGCTAACAATGCTATTATCTAGGGAAAATTACGCGTATGTCCCAAAGAATAAAAACAATTACAAAAAAATACATTGAAATCACAAAATTACACAGAAGTCCCAAGGGACTTTTTTGATATTATTTGTATTAACAACAGGAAATGTCATATTTACAACAGGAAATGTCTATATTTACAACAACATTTAAACACCTGACCATTTACAACAGAAAAAATCATATTTACAACAAAAAATGCTCATATTTACAACAACATTTAAACATTTGGATTTTGAACGTAGAGAGGTCATTTACAACAAACAAAATGCTAGATTTACAACAGGAAGTGTTGTATTTACAACAAAATTTAAAATCTTGACATTTACAACAGGAAATGTATTTATTTACAACAACATTTAAACACCTAGATTTTGAGCTAGAGAGTCATTTACAATAAAAAATGGCTAGATTTACAATAGGAAGTGCTTCATTTACAACAAAATTTAAAATTTGGTCATTTACAACAGAAAAAGCCATATTTACAACAGGAAATGCATATATTTACAACAACATTTAAAAACCTGTATTTTATTTCCATACAAATAATATCAAAAAAGTTTCTTGAGACTTCTTTATAATTTGGTGATTTCAATGGACTTTTTTTATAATTATATTTGTTCTTTGGGACCTACACGTAATTTTCCCTATTATCTAGTTAATGGTTCTATACATAAAGAATCACTGGTTACGGATCTAATGGAGTAAATTTAAAAGATTCAATAAAAGGATAATAAAATCTAGGAACGTAATTTAAAACTGAGGACAATCATAAGGACACATGACTAATTTTTCCAAAAGTAAAGGTGTAAAAATATACATGTGGTTTGCTCTCAACCCAACATCAAATACTTGTTTTTGGGTACAAAAATACCCACGTGGTTACAATTTTAGAGCAAAATCACATATAAACGTTAAGAGACCAAACAAACGTTTTGTGTCTATTTATGTCTTCCTCCCACTAATTCTCTGATGGCATTGAAGCTTATCGGCAATGGAAGACGTCACCGCCGCGTCGGATCGGAGCAATAAGGAGAACGCTCCTCCTCCCCCTTCAAAGAGCCTCATACCTCCTCTTGTTCCTTCCTTCAAGATCAAGAGAAGAAGACGGCTCAACATCAACAGGATTCCTCTTGCCGACATCACCAATCTTTTCATACACTCTGCTTCACATAATGGCGTCTCTAAGATTCCTCTCTCAATTTTGCCACACTCCAATCCTCATCGTAGAACAAAGGCAATTCCCTATACTACGTATCGCATCTTCTGTTCCAAATCCTTGAGGGTGGGATTCAGCTAGATTACATTCATACACATATTCACATCTGTTATCGTTCTTTGATTAGAGTTTATCATTTATATTCTGACATGCGAATTTAATTATAGAATCTGAAGCGTGGTGAATAAAATGTAAATAGACTTCAAAGGATTTATATTTCAGAGTACCTCTTTTCCTTTTAATTTATCATGTGGCACATCAGAAGCAGATAATTTCATAATCGCTTCCCTCCTCTTTCCTCAGAGTCCTCATCTGAGCCGTCCAAAAATGGATCTAACATTCCGGAGCATTTTATTTAAAATACCGCATGCGGTAGAGATGAAAAAATGAGGTGTGCCTCTCTGGACGATTGGATCAATTTTTGGACGGCCATGAGGGATACTGAGAGGGGCGCTTCTGAAGAAATCTAAATCCGTGGTACATCTAATTTTCAGTCTCTATAATTAATCCGACCTTTCTCCAGTCAAATAAGTGTAAGCATTTTTTTTTTGGATGGTATAAGCACAATTGTTTTAGAGGCAAAGCCAAAGTATGTACAAGCAGAGATTGAAGTTTGTTTCTCCATCGAACCCGTGCCTGGATGCAAGCGATTTCTCAGGACCTCTCCCCCACCGTCATCTTCATCAACCTTAGTTAAAGAACCTGCTGCTCCTAAACCAGCACCAGCTTCACCGCCATCGTTGGAGCCCACCGTACGCCGAAACGACAGTGGCCAAGGCGTTTTGTCGAGCGCTAATCTCTGGACATTGAAGATGATGCAGGGCTCGGTGGTGATTTTTTTTTTTTGGTCAAAGGGTGGTAATGACAATCTGCAATCTATAACGCAGGAACACCTGACAAATTTAACATTACACTGACGGACGTTTGGCTCTTAACTTTTTCTATGACTTTTACTCTAAAATTTTAATCATGTGGGTATTTTTACATCTAAAAAAAAGCATTTGGTGTTGGGTACTCCTAAAGACAAAGCACATATACATTTTTGCACCTTTAATCTTTTCTAAAAGATAAATTAATCTAAATCTAAGTTGCAAGAAAAAAAGATAGTTTGACTCATTTTTTAATTTTGCTTATAATATTCTGAAGCATTTTAAAATTTGTTTTAAAGTTGTTTGATTTTTTTGCAATAAGGTCTTTTCTTAACAAAATTAGATAAAAATTTATTATTTTTTATTGGGCCAAGGAAATTAAGTATATTACTTAATTATATTTTATGATGTATATCATTAAATTATATATGTCAAACCAATTAACCAATTAGTTTGGAGAAGCTATAAATAAAAGTATTTTAAAATATTTTATTTAACTTCAGAATCTTTTTAAAAAAATCATCTATCACGTGTTATAATTTTATATTAGGAAAAAAAAACGTAATTTTAATTGAATCAAGTGAAATGAAATATAAAGTGAATACAGAATTAGCTAATTCAAATTGAGCTAAAAAGTGAAAAACTGCTTGATATCAGAGTGACGGGATTGGGACCGGGACGTGAAAAAACGAAAGATGGGAAGGAAAAAAACATCAATCTGATCCATCCCTACATCTAGAGCCGGGAAATCGGGCCAAGCCCATCGGGCCGGCCCGTTTAGGCCCTGGCCCTGCAGGGCTCGGGCTTGAAAAATAGGCCAGGAATTTGAAATTGGCCCTGCAGGGCCGCCCGTAGGCCTCGGGCTTAATCGGGCCGGCCCTGTAGGGCCTCGGGCCAGCCCTGCAGGCCCGTTTAACTGTAGCTTTTAAAAAAAAAAATAATAATTACCTAGACTTCCACTTAATAAATGTGTTTATTTGTAATTACTTAGATTTTTTAGTTTAAAATATAACCCTTTTTTTTATGTTTATTATTATTTTATATTAAAACACATAATTAGTTATTATAAATTTTAAAGAATGGATGTTTTCATATTAAATAAAACACATACTTTGGTATTACAATATTATATACGTAATAAATTATAAATATATTTTGTATAAAATAAGTATAATTATTTTTACCTGTCGCAAAATCATACATGACCGAAGGAATCTCTGGATACACACATAAAATTACGAGAGGAAATGAATTTTGTTGTGGGTATACATAAAGCAATATCTTTGTTTAATATTTTTTGAAAAAAAGGAAAAAACATATTCTTTGTGTTTATTTATTTTTTATCACGAGTTAATGAATGTGTTTATTTGTTGAATGATTTATATTGTTTAGATATTAATGTTGATAACATTTATTTGATAGATTAGAACTTTAATGGTTGCAATTTACCAATTATATTTCTTTAAAAAAAATTGAAGGAAAATTAGTTAAAATTTGGAATAGTAATTTTCACTTCAGAGGGTTTGCTTTGAAAAACAGATGTTTTCCTTTCTCCAGAGCCTCGTAGGGCGGGCCTGTCGAGCCTCGGCCTGTAGGGCAGTGCCCTATCTGACCCAGGCCTGTCGGGCCCAGGCCCTGTCTGGCCAGGCCCTATCGGGCCGGGCCGGCCCTGATTCCCAGCTCTACCTACATCGCCAAGCCAAGGAAGGAGAAAAAAAAAAACATTTTTTAATTACCCCAGATGAAGAGGAAGGATCAAATGTGTGGACACATAGGCTATTTCTAGAATTTGAAATTGTAAACTGTGAAAAAAAGAAAAACCCATTTTTCAATCACCCCAAATGAAGAGGAAGGATCAAATGTGTGGACACATAGGCTATTTCTAGAATTTGAAATTGTAAACTGTGAAAAAACAAAAAAAAAAAACCCATTTTTCAATCACCCCAGATGAAGAGGAAGGATCAAATGTGTGGACACATAGGCTATTTCTAGAATTTGAAATTGTAAACTGTGAAAAAACAAAAAAAAACCATTTTTCAATCATCCCAGATGAAGAGGAAGGATCAGATGTGTGGACATATATGCTATTTCTAGAATTTGAAATCGTAAACTGTGTTCACATGGCAGCAAGCTCAAGCAATGCCCCTCCAGATGATAATATCATAATAATGAATTAAATGAGGAGGTAGGTGAGTGCCGAGAGAGGGCATTTTAAACAGTCAACAAGACGAAGCAATTTTTTAAGCGAGCATAGAGCATATCAGTGTCTTCCCCATTTAATCTCACACTTCCTCTGCCCTTTATTTTTCAGTGAGCAGATCCGTGTCTTTCCTTTAAATTTTTCTTTTTCCAGTAAGCAGATTGTTTTGAGTGGGAGAAGGAAGCAACCAAATGAGGAAAGGACAAGGCAAGGAATGAGGGAAATACCTACAAGAGACTGACGAAGGTGGAGAATATGAAATCAAAATTCAAATATGGGGAAATCAAATTCAAAAAAAAAAAAAAAAAAACTAAACAGGTTCAACTTATTGCCACACAAAAAACTGAAAAGATTGAACTTATTGCCACAACAGGAATAAAATTAGTATCCGCATTTCAAAACAGATTCAACTTTTGGATTCGGTCCATATTTCAGAACAGATTGAACTTATAATCTCCACAAATAAAATTAGTATCCAGTAAACATTCAGTGGGTAAGGAAGAACAGAACCTATCCATTTCCATATACTTATCCATAAACATTCAGAAAAGATTGAACTTATAAATATGTTTCCAAACTGTAGAACAGAAACTTACCGGAAGGAAATCAGTGGGCAAGGAAGAAATCACTATTTTAAAGCATATCAGACGACTAAATGAAAAATAAATCAGTGGGTAAGGAAGAACAAAACCTTACCAGAGGTCTAAGGTCGATTCGCGTCGCCGAAGTCGCATCTTTGGATTCGAGGTCGAAGACGAGCGAACGGAGATCGAGGTCGAGAGGGAAAGTGACTTAGGGTTTCTGAGAATTTAAATCGAAGCAAGAAGGAATGAAGTCGAGGTCGAGAGACGAGTTGAAGACGAGGTCGAGAGACGAGTTGAAGAGTACTAGAATGGAAGACGAAGGACAGACGAGAGACGAGAGACGGACTGAGTCTAAAACGATGAAACCGAAGAAGAGAAAGAGTGAAGACTGGAGAGGTCAAGACTCGAGGGTTAAGTGGTCTGAGTGACGATTTTAAAAAAAAAACAAACAAATATCAGGGGAGGCAACTAGTCCAAGGGGTCTAAGCCCCTAGATCGAAGTCCAATTCCACCTGAACAAACCAGTCTGGTCTGGTCTGTGTAATACTATACCTAACCAGCTTTTTTTAGAGAGGATCGGACTAGGTCAGACCGGACTAACTAAACTGTTGTGTTTTTTGGACATACCTTGTTATGGACTCAAATATGAGGCTCATCCAAGGTGTGGTCCAACACGAGGCAACCTACATGACACAGACATGATGGCCCAATGTTTGGGCTTAGAGGCACAAGAGGCCCACAAGTCCAAACTCTAACCCTAAAGTACACTCTATAAATAGAGGATAAACCCTAAGATACACACATTCGATTCATTATCTTTTACAATACTGTTACACTGAGCACACACCCCACCCCTTATTGGCGATCTACCATTCCTATGTTGCTCAGTGATTTTTCATTCTTGCTTATATCTTCCATATAGATATCTGTGAGAATATATCGACATTCCTTTCGGTACGTTCCTAATAGCTACAGTTGGGAATCCTTTGATCCAATATAAACAACATACTAGTCCATTGAGACTAGACATCTGTGTCTATACCAGAACATTGGCGCCAGTAAGTTGTATCAAGTGAAAGTACTTCACCAAAGCAAGCATAGTCGACCAATAGGGGTGTTCATGCGCAGAGCTGGGCAGGGCGAGACCTTTGCCCGATGCCCTGCCTGAAAGATCACTGGGCAGCAAAATGCGCCAGGTGCTCGCCCGCCCGATAGAAGCCCTAACATTTTTGGGCAGGGCGATAATGGGCTGGGTAGGGCGGCCCTTTTATGCCCAAGTGGCGATACCCTGTCATACCCTATGTGGAAAAAACAGAGGTTGCATCAAGGCCCTAAAATATCAAAAGGATGAAGCATATAGAATCACCTACAAGAAAGCAAAAAAAAAAAAAAAAAAGAGCATATTATTACATCATTTACATGTAAAAGTAACAATTAATTGTATATAATATTTTTTATTTTTTATTCTATTAAAAAATAAAAAATATTATATACACTACTGGGCAAGGCCAAATGGGCAGGGCGGCATACCCTGCCCGATGCCCAGCCCTGCTCGTAAAAATGCTCAGCCCAGTTGTGACTAATTTTGTGTGGGCTGCTTTTCTTAGGGCTGGGCAGGACAATTTTTCATTGGGCGCGGGCGGACGGGTAGGGCGGTGGGCATCATGAACACCCCTATCGACCAACATGCGTGCATCAACCCAAAATACATTTGTCACTTGCTCCTTTGAATCCATTTGGCGAGCATGAAAAAAAGATGGATTTTCTGCTAATTGACGCTCAAAATACCCAAATATATATCCTGCTTCCCTGTATTTCATGGCTCGTTGATTTCTTGAATTAAGATAATTCTTCACATCAGCTTTTGTATATTCCAAATTGGTTCGACCTCCTACATATTGGTTTTGCAAATTGAATGTTCATTTCTAACTAATCCCAATCCTTTTGGTATTTTCTAATTTATATTGTTGAGCTCATGTTAATCCTCAAAACGATGCAAAAAGATGAACAACTTTAGGAGGTTGAAGAGGATGATTATGATCCAGTAAAACTTTATTTATTTTGTATTTTCCATTTACTTCTTTAACTTTCATTCTTGCTTTGCAATATGTTTTTCTCTTCTTTAGGGCTTCTTAGTTTTCACATCACGAATGTCCGGTTTCCTCACCCCTTCTTTACGACAAACGTATAGATAAGAGGAATATTTTGACTTTTTTTTTTTGTTCTTGTTAAAACTCTATTTTCAAACACCAAAATCAATTCTTCTGCCATATGCCCTCCAAAATTCTCATGCTTCTTCTATATTGTTAAATTCAATATCAAGTCTAGGAGTTGAATTTATATCCATTTGCAAAATTGAAAAATATGTACCCAATATAAATATAAAATCATAGCAAAATTGATATATTATGGAAAAGTTATTTAAATAAAACAAGAGAAAGTACAGGACTCCTCAATTGAGGGAACAATTCCATGGATGAACATGATCCATTCATTGCTTCCTTGCTTACTTTTTCTTGTTAAACATGTCCCTTCTAAGAAACAATAATTTATACTTAAATTATAAATAAATTCACAACTGGAAGAAAAGATCCGTTAGACCCAATATTGTTTTAAAAAATGGCTTAAGATCACAATGCTTTGAATGAATATATACAGCAAGAGAATATCCGTTAGACCCAAAACTAACATTGATAAAACAACATTTATATAAAGTCAAAACTTTTCCATTTAAAAGAATATCTAGTATCATCCACATTGAATATCCAGTATCATCCACTTTGAATATTATCAAGTTAGATTAAAAATAAAATAAAATAAAATCATGAATGTAAAAACTAAATGTAAAATATTAAGGAAATTGTGGGTGTTTGATAAAAGATTGTTATTTACTCATCAATCTTTGATCTACCCCACAAGCCATGGACCCTTGTTCCAGTTGTTGAAGATTTTTTCCCTCCAACTCTTGTGATTTTCCCGCGCCACTGCAGGTGAAAGAAAGGGCATTGTGTGAACGATGTGCCATGTGTAGAGAAATGAGGTGGAAAAATGAGAAATAAATGACATTTTGCATGGATGGCTAAGATTGCGTGAGAAATTTGACGGATCAGATGAAATAATCAAAATGACGTCGTTTAGATTAGTTGTCTCTGATCACCGTTCAATTATTTTCCCCAAATAAATGGCCCAGATTTACTTTCCATAACAAACGATGTCGTTCAAGAGAAAAGGATGGCAACAAAGGATAATAGTGGCGGAGACAAGCCACCTCCATCTTGTTCTCCGTTAAGCAAAAGTGTTTCACAAGAACGAAAGCAGCGCACCCTGTTTCACGTCCTTGTCGTTCTTCCTGTAATAGAAAGATTGTGCTTCTAGGTTTTAGTCTGCATCAGTCTCGCCGAAAATTGTGTTTCTCTGATTGATCTCTACCATGCTTCCATTCTTCTTGCTTTAGACTCATTTTCACATGATTTTCAGCGATCCTGACCCCACTTTTTGCACGCTCAATGGATTCTCACAGATTTCGTGACTCACGTTATTTTTCTTGATTTGTGGAGCTTGTGCATCGTTCTGGACCAATTTTATTGGCTGGTATCTTCCATCACCAAAACTGGATGAAGGTAAAGAGTATTCACAAGGCTCTGTTTGTACATGACAGGGGCATGATGGGTGTTTGATTAAAGGCCCAAAAGGAAATGCAAAAGGTTTGAAAGATGTCTTTGTCTAGTATTCGTTGCTCGCATTATCTTTTGTCTAGTAGGCCCCATTAGGACATAATGGATGCATGAAACTTGTGAAGCATGCTGTGAGAATCTGGCTTTCTAGGACAAGTTTTAGGGACTTGCATAACAAAGCATCAATTTTGTTAGATATGATTAGTTTTCATGATGTCTTATATAGATGTCATTATTAAGAGCAAAAAGCTTGTATGATATATTTATCTCCTACATTGACTAACTACTATATTTAATGTAGATTAGTCCAAGTTGAATTATAGATCGAGAAGGAGATAAGAGATTTCAAAAAGAAGAAATTGGAGAGAATGTCAAGTTCAAGAATTCCAAGTTGAATTCATAAAGAATAAATTGGAAAGAATGTCAAGTTCAAGAAGAAGAGGAGATATTGAAGAAGGTAGAACTTGCAGAGAATGATGAGTCCAAGTTGAATGATGGAGAATGATCAAGAGAAAAAAAAAAAGAGTTGAATTATATAGAATGATCAAGATAGGAGATGAAAGAAGAAAGAACTTGTTGAATGGAATGAGAATATCGTTATACAAGTTCTAAGATTGATTCTAGAAGTCTCCACAATCAAATGGAAGTTGAAATGACTCAATTCAGAGTTAAAACAAGCAAATATGAGGTTCTGGATGAGCAAACTGGAGTCCTGAGGTTTAAACTCGAGTTTACTACCTTGCTGCAGTGATTTGCTTCTCGGATACGAGCAAACTCGAGTTTCTTACTAACTAACTCGAGTTAGTAATGTATTCATCATCTCTAGCATCTCTGAGTTAAACTCGAGTTAGTTAGTACAAACTCGAGTTTACAGCTCTCTTCAGCAACTCTGTTCTACTCTGTTTCACGTTCAGCATGAGCGAGGTCTGGTAATTTGATTATATATCCTAAACTAGATATCGGATTGAGGTGAAACCAATTTTGTATAAACCTAGACTCACAATTAGTCATTTTTATATAAATTTCAAGCCCAAAGGAGTTCAGATCAAGGAGATATGAATTGCGGAAGTTGACAGTGAAATTCACGCCATACAACAGACCAAGCTTTGATGTTTTAAGTGTATCTCACAAACTACAAATCCAATTGATCTGAAATTAGTGGCATATGAAATTAGACTCCAAATTAGTTCCACCAAGATTTGAAACAACCAAAAAGGAGTTCATAACAGGGATTTATGGCCTTCGAAAGTTGACAGTCAGTTCAGGATGTTGCAAAAACGCTGGTCAAGAACAACCTTCATTCATCTGATGATAACGGACATAATACAATGAGTTTGGAGCTGATTATTTTTGCATTGGAAAGAAGACTTAAAGAGATTTGTGGGGATAGGAGGTTTTAAAATTCGGAGCTACATCAAAGACTCTACACTCATTGGAATTTGACCCTCGTGTTGATAATATTCTTGCGTTCTGAAAGACAGAGAGCTTTCAATGTTTTTGAACTTAACTAAACTCGAGTTTGATATACCAAACTTGAGTTTTTGTTAGACAGAGAGTTTTCAAAGTTTTCCTAACTTAAGCAAACTCGAGTTTGGATTTGCAAACTCGAATTTGCTCTTGGAAGAGAGTTTTCCAAGTTTCCAATCTTTTGAGGAAACTCGAGTTTGATTGAGCAAACTCGATTTTGTGTCAAGCATAAAGCTTCTCACTATTTTGATCTTTTGAAAACTCAAGTTTGCTTTTGGAAAATCCAGTTTGAGCTTTTATGAACTTAATCTCATTTTCAGTATGAATAGTGTCAAACTCGAGTTTGTCACTTAATGGCTCGAGTTTGCTCGAGTTTCAAAGTGTTCTTCAGATCTCAATCGTAACGTTTACCTGAGAAAGAACAAAACTCGAGTTTGTATTTCTAAACTCAAGTATGCACTTGAGTGAACAGTTACAAACTCCAGTTTTCTTGGACAAACTCCAGTTTTCAGCGCTCTGTTTGAAAATCAGTTTTTCACGAATTTGCGAAATCTTCATATATGATCTAGATACTTCATAACATCGCTCCTTATTATTCCTAGCTATGTTTAATCAATTTGCTAGTGATTTTCAGATGATCAAACATGCATTAAACTAAGGTTTAAGCATAAAGTAAAAAGTGATGTCAGAACATTAAATGCACTGCAGAAGCTCTAACGGCTAGTTCCAACTGATCTCTAACGGCTATTATTTACAACGGACATATTCTCAACGTTCTAATGATCTTCATCTATAAGTAGAGTGATGAGCTACTTTTGTCGCTAAAGTAATCAATTAAACCAGGACCAACTAATAATGCAATATAGTGGCAACCTAGATCATTCTCCCAAGGAGCAAGCTGTGGGTTTTTCTTTAGGTTGAATTTAGGTGATAAAAATGTAATGGAATGAACCTAACTAAAATGCAAGACACTATTACCTATATGCAAATAACTAACTAAATGCAAGATGAAAATTGACTCTAAGACCTATATGAAAAGGAGACTAATCTATATAAATTTGAATGCAATTTTAGGGGGGGTTTTGTTATGAGAGAATAATTAAAATCCTAAGAAAAAGATTGATTAAAAGAAAATCAAACAACAGAGATATAGTTCAGTTATGATGATGAATGAGAAAACTTAGGATTCACATGGAGTAACTTTCTTAGTCCAAATTAATTAATTAGACCAAAGGGAGATTAATGAAAATTGGAATTAATGAAATTAATTACCTAATTGAAACATGAGAAACCCTTAAGTTTTTTTTTTTTTTTTGCCCAAAAAGAAACCCTTAAGTTCAATAACACTTATTCCACTAGCAAACTCATAGTGAAATAAGTGGTGGCTAATTAAACTCATTAAGAACCAATCACAGTTAATTTCTAAATAATTGGAAAGATTAATTGCCGTATCTCCCAAAACAACCAAGTTCGTAATTAATTTGCAGAATTAGGGAACCTGGGTCGTTTCCCAACGAATTTGCAGCGGGCTTGTTTAATAACAATAGTGAAACAGAATGATAAAATGGGGGGTTTGGTTTAACAGAATAGAACAAAACGAAATAACATAACCAAAATGCAATAAACAGAGTCAAACAGAATCAAATAAACAGAGACAGATTAAAGATGATCAACCCAACGAATTGATTCCGAAACCTCCATCATTGAACGAAAATACAACTAACCCACGTTTGGTTCCGGATGAATCGAAATCTCTGCATTCATCCGGAGATTCCCTCGCCTAGACGATCGCCTAGAATCTGTCCGGACAGTGGCGTCTCACTGTGCAATCGCACAGCAACACTGTAACCTAGTCCGAACTAAGTCCTTGGGATGAACCAAACCGAATATTAAATCTAATATTCGAACTATTTCCAGAAATCGAATCCGATAAGATGAAAACAGAATCGAGTAGTTACCGATTAGGCACGAGTTCTCTGGATGAATCATGGAATCCTCATCGTTGGGTTAATCACAAGAGTTTAGCCGATCATGGCTGGGAAAATCGAAGAACGAACGAAGAACACGAAGAACGCGCGAAGAACATGAAGAACAGATGAGAGAAAATGAAAACTTGTATTTTGATCCACTCTAATGTTAAAAACGTGAATGAATATGTTTGTGGCAGCTGCCATACTTAAAAATAACCTAAAACGAAATGGGCTCTCATAGTTTTAGCCCAAAACAGAAATAAAATAAAACTGGACTTAAATTACAAAATTCGGGTCCAAAATAAATCCAGAATTGTACATCCGACTTTGGCTCCAAAATTGACCGCCTTCTTGACCGAATTTGCTCTTGATGTCTTCATAACAATTGTAGCTCTCTGAATCATCTGAAATATGAGACAAAAATGAGGCAAATCCGATGTCTGGTTCAAGAGTTATGGTAGAAATAGTGAAGCAACACAAAACTGGAATTTTATTATTAAAAATGGCTAAAATGCAATAAAAGGCCCAAGGCCCAAATAAACATAAGAGCCATTATTTATTAGCTAAAGGGTCCTAAATTATTATTCAAGAGACAAAAATAAGTGTATAAAATATTCAATTATCAAATTCCCCACACTTATCTTTTTGCACTCTGAGCAAAATTCAAAGAGAAAGACCTAAAGGAAAAACTCTTCTTTACTAATAATTGCTAACAATGCAAAAATTGAATCAAGGGACACAAAGCTTCAAAAGACCAATCATTCAAGACCAAAACCCCTTCATCTCAAATTACAATTCATGGTAGTGTCAATCAATGATGCTAATCACAAAAGATGATCTCTCAAATGATGCGCTCAATCAATCAGTCTCTCAAGTGTTTAAGGTAAATAAGTGTATCGCTCAAATTCTACTCAAGAAATTTGTTCTACCATAAGCTTGCTCAACTTCTACGTCTCCACTACTCATAACACATACATGCACAAATCAAGAGAGCTTGTAATTAAAGGTTGTAACGGGGCTAGGGTGAAGGTAGGTAATAGTATGGAATAAGAGGCTAAGCACCAAAGAAATCAAAAGGAAGAGCACCGATTAACACAATCATTCTCTATGTATGAAACTTTTATTCTACTCATATATACATTCCTTTCTATGTATTTTCTTTTCTTTTCTCTTCTTTTTTTTTTTTTTGTTTTTTTTTTTTTTTTTTACTTTTCTTTCTTTCCTTTCATTGTATACGTAATTACAATGTCAAAATCAAATATCCCCCACACTTAAACTGTTGCACTCTGAGCAACCCCACACTTAAACACAAAACAAGTTGAAACCAATGCTCAATAAATCTTCAAGGTGCGGAATAAAATGGTTTTACGCTTAGGCTTGTAATGTGGCTTAGAAAAGAATGGGTCAAAAGGCACAAAGGGGCTAGCAAGGGAATCATAATGCAAGGGAAAGCTATTTGGCCAAAGTGAGGAGAATAAAAGAAAGAAAACAAGCTTCCATCATACTTATGCACGTAAGTGAAAAATGTAGTTTCAAAAGAAAAGGAGCAAGTTCTAGAGAACACAAATCATGAGAGATGCACACATGAAAGAAAGAATGGCAAAAGATGAATTCCATTCATGCAGGCCCAAAACCTCACAAGGTCAATACCAACTTAGGTAATCAACAACATCAAATCAACTACCAAGACTTGTAATCGAAGAGTCAAGAGTTCCAGACTAAACAGAATGATCCATTAAAACCAAAATGTCCTAGTTCATAATATGTAGCAATCATTAGAAAGAAAGAATGTATTTATTTTCAAAAAGCAAAGTAGAAAAGGAAAACAAATAAAAGAGAGGGAGGGAGAAGAAAGAAGAATACTCCCCAAGGGTTTATGGAGGATAAGTGGCATCAATGAGGAGAATCTCTGCTTCCTCAGCTGCTGCTGGGATCCCTCATGAAATGGCTTGAGGCGATGCCCATTGACCTTAAAAGTCCGTCTGTGGGTGGATCACATAGCTCAACAACACCAAATGGAAATATGTTAGTGATCACAAAGGGCCATCCCATCTAGATCGAAGCTTACCGGGCATAAACTTCAGACGGGAATTAAATAGAAGAACTTTCTGGCCCACAGAAAATTATTTCCTCAGAATATGCTTATCATGGAATGCCTTAGTCTTTTCCTTATACAACCGTGAGCTTTCATAGGCATCCAATCTAAGCTCATCTAACTCTTGCAGCTGCAGCTTCCTCTCCATCCCGGACTTAGCCAAATCCATGTTGCATTGCTTAATAGCCCAATAGGCTTGATGCTCCAACTCAACCGGAAGATGACATGCCTTACCAAAGACAATCCGATAGGGAGACATCCCAATCGGAGTCTTGTAGGCGGTGCGATATGCCCACAAAGCATCATCTAGTCGCTTACTCCAATCTTTCCGGGTAGAGTTGACAGTCTTTGAAGGATTTGCTTAATCTCTCTATTTGAGACTTCAGCTTGACCATTGGTCGAGGATGGTATCTTTGTGGAAACCTTGTGAAGCACTCCATACTTGCGTAGCAAGGCACCCATGCTTCGATTGCAAAAATGGGAACCCTGATCACTGATAATAGCTCTAGGAATGCCAAACCTGCAGAAAATGTTAGACCTAACAAAGTCCACCACCACAGAAGAATCATTAGTCCGGGTGGCTTTCGCCTCAACCCATTTCGAAACATAATCAACAGCCAGCAAAATGTAAGTGTAACCATATGAAGCAGGAAATGGACCCATGAAATCAATACCCCAAACATCAAAGATCTCACAAAACAATATAGGGTTTTGGGGCATCTCATGCCTACGGGAAATACTCCCTGCCCTCTGACAGTTATCACATGATTTGCAAAACAAATGGGCATCATGAAACAGGGAAGGCCAAAATAATCCACATTCTAACACTTTCCTAGCAGTTCTTTGGGGTCCAAAGTGACCACCACAGGCAGAAGCATGAGCAAAATGCAATATAGAGTGAAACTCATGATCAGGCACACATCTCCTAACTACTTGGTCACTACAAAATTTCCACAGATAAGGGTCATCCCAAACATAGTATTTAGACTCACTTTTCAATTTTAAGGTTTGGGCCCTAGTGGAGTCTACAGGAAAAACACCAGCTACCAAGTAGTTAACTAGATCAGCATACCATGGGATCTTAACTTGCAGCTGTAGAAGCTGCTCATCAGGGAAATCATCCCGAATAGAAGAGGTGTGAGAGGGAGAATGAGTGATACGACTCAGAGGTGGGACAAGGGTTGAGCAGTCTTGCTGAAATCTCGAATGAAACGTCGATAGAAACCTGCATGACCAAGAAAAGAGCGAACTTCCCGCACAGAAGCGGGGTAAGGCAAAGCAGTAATAACATCGATCTTAGCAGGGTCTACCTCAATCCCTTTCCTAGACACTATGTGTCCCAAGACTATGCCTGACTCAACCATAAAGTGACACTTTTCATAATTCAGCACAAGATTAGATTCAATACACCTATGCAAGACTCTAGACAAATTAGCTAAGCATGCATCAAAATCAGACCCATATACGGTGAAATCATCCATGAAAACCTCCATGCAGTCCTCTAGGAACTCGGAGAAAATACTCACCATACAACGCCGAAAGGTGCCGGGTGCATTGCAGAGGCCAAAAGGCATCCTTCGGTAAGCATATGTCCCAAAGGGGCATGTAAAGGTCGTCTTCTCCTGATCCTCAGGAGCAATATGGATCTGGAAGTATCCCGAGTAGCCATCCAGGAAGCAGTAATGAGATTTACCAGCCAATCGCTCTAACATCTGATCAATGAAGGGTAGAGGGTAATGATCCTTGCGAGTGGCTTGGTTGAGTCTCCTATAGTCAATGCAAACTCTCCAACTATTCGAACTCGAGTAGGAATGAGCTCATTCTTCGATTGGCTACTACGGTAACTCCGGACTTCTTGGGAACCACTGGGTGGGCTAACCCACGGCTATCGAAATAGGATAGATGATGCCGGCTTGCGAAGCTTAGTGACCTCCTTCTTCACCACATCAAGGATAAGAGGATTAAGGCGTCTCTGGGGTTGCCTCACCGGCTTAGAGTCCTCTTCCAACAGAATCCGGTGCATGCACATAGAAGGGCTAATGCCAACTATGTCAGCCAATGTCCACCCAATAGCTTTCTTGTTCACCCTCAATAAGCTTAGCAGCTTCTCTTCTTGATCAGTCGTGAGATTATTTGCCACAATGACTGGCAACTGCTCATTCTCCTCCTGAAATGCATACTTCGGATGGTGCGGAAGGGATTTCAACTCTAGTTTGGGCGGTTGCTCGGTGGAGGAGAAGCTTGGGTGGTTGTTGCAACAACTCGATGTCATCACACTGGGAATACACGAAACCATATTCAAAGAAGCACAAGCGGAAGGACTGTGTCTATACGGCTCAAGGTTAACATCAGAATCCAGTTCATCAAAATCAGAATGAAGCTCATCAAAATCAGAATCGGGATGCACGTTAGGATCAGGATGAAGCTCAAACTCAGAATCAATATCAGAGTCTACAAGTAATGTAGAATCATCAAGCAAATCAGAATCACCAAACAATGCAGTTTTAACCAAATTAGTGCAAACAGAGCACCATTCATTATCATCGCATGCACAAATGGGGGCATCACTCTCGGATGAAAAATAAGGATAATCAGCACACCAACCATTAAGAACATCATCCACAGCATCATCAATCACATCAATACAGAAAACAGAATGCTCTTCCCTAGGATATTTCATGGCATCAAAGATATTGAAATTCACAGATATATCACCAAACTCCATGGAAAGAGTACCAGAATGCACATCTATCTTAGTCCTAGCTGTTTTCATGAAAGGTCTCCCTAGAATGATTGGTGACCTACTACTAGGAGACTCACCCTCCATATCCAAGATGTAAAAATCAGCTGGGAATATCAATTCATTAACTTTGACTAATACATCTTCAACTAAACCGAAGGATGGGCATTACTCCTATTAGCTAAGCGAACAATGACACCAGTTGGACGCAAGGGACCAAGACCAAGAGATCTATAAACAGATGCAGGCATGACATTAATAGAAGCACCTAAATCTAGCATGCAATCATCAAATCTATAGTTACCAATAAGGCAAGGGATAGAAAATGTCCATGGATCTTTGCATTTACGAGGCATGGTAGGCTGGATGAGTCTTGAGACATTCTGGTTCAAGCTCACTCGTTCATTTCCCTTGATCGCCTCTTGTTGGTGCACAACTCCTTCGAAACTTGGCATATTTAGGAATTTGTTTGACTGCATGAGGGAAGGGAAGAGGAATAGGAATGTCTTCCTCTTCACCTTGCTGCACTGCCTTTTTCTTTTCGAGTCAATCTTCACATTTCTGACTCGTTTTCGATGTGGAAGTCACATCTGCAGCTTGCTTAGGTTCCTCCAATTGCTTGCCAGACCGTAGTGATATAGCACTCACATTTCCCTTAGGATTGGGAATTGTTTGTGAGGAAGGGAATTGGATCCCCGAGGTTGAAGCTGGTTCAATGATGTTGCCAATTGCCCAATCTGTGTTTGCAAACTCGAATGGAAGTATCGGTTCTTTGTTGGAACTGCATATTGGCTGTGACAAATTGCTTCATCATTTCTTCAAGTGAGGAACCACCACCACTACTACTAGCCTGCTGTTGTGCCGGCTGTGGAGGTGGACATATGGCTGGTCGAGGAGGTGGTGCTTGCAAAGGTAAAGGGGGTGTAGACTGTTGCTGGAAATTCTGGGGTCTGTACTGCCTCTGCTGGTAGTTCCCAGAATTCTGCGATCTGGTTACTCGATTCGATTTTGGTATTGGTTGCTCTGGTTCGATTTTGGTTCCAGCGAAAGTTGGGGTGATTTCTCCAACCAGGATTATAAGTGTTGGAGAAGGCATTATTCTGTTGGTATTGTGGCCTTCTGGAAAAACACCCACTGCAGCTCTTGACTGATCTTGGTAAGTAGGATCATGCAAGGTAGGGCAAGAGTCGGTAGAATGATAAGGGTCGAACAAAACCCACAAGAGTACCCATCTTTGAGAAGGGGAAGAGCTGTGCTTGTCGTGTCCTTGCCATTTGCCTCACAAGGGAGGTCGGATCATCAAGTCTAGTCTCTAATCTCGAGAATCATCTGGGGTGGAGCTTGAATATGGTAAACAGGAGTACTATTGGCCACGGTGCCAAACTGCTGAGAGTTATCGCCATAATGGATATCAAGTCTCGGGCTTCTTCGGGTGTCTTGTTACTCATAGCCCCACCGCTAGAAGCATCCACCAACCCTTTGTCTACGGTGATAGACCATCATAGAAAGAGTTGATCAAGTCTTTTCGGATATCGATGGTGTGGACAGCTTGCACATAACCTTTTGAACCTCTCCCAATACTCATACATAGTCTCCCAGTGACTTGTTTAATGTTGCCAATTTCCTTCTTGATTGCGGTTGCTCTTGAGGAAGGAAATATTTCTCCGAAATAACCTCGAATATCAGTCCAGCTCCCAATAGATGAGGGTGAAGGTACAACAACCAATCCTTGGCTCCACCCTCCAATGAGAAAGGAAAAGCTCTCGGCTTGATATGATCTTCATCAATGGCATGAGGTTTCATAGTCTGCATACTACATGGAATTCCTTCAAATGCTTAATGGGGCACTCACTGCAAGACCATGAAACTTAGGCAACAAGTGTATTAGACCAGATTTCAGCTCAAAGTTAGCCGCAAGGTTAGGATATTGGATGCACAAGGGTTGATAATTAACATCAGGTGCACCCAATTCCTTCAAAGTATGATGATTATCCTGCTCTCCTGCCATAATGTCCGAGCGAGCAAAGTTGCTACTAGAATCAGTGAACACAACAAGACTATCAGAAATACTATCAGAAGCACAATCAGAAATATCAACAGAATGGACACAATCAGAATGGCCAGAATCAGACTCTAATTGAGTATCCAGTTCGGTATTAATCTTATGACTTAGCCTAACAACTCTTCTAGCAGTAAGAATTGTTCTTTCTATTTCAGGATCAAATGGCAACAAATCTTATGGATTAGTAGTATTCCTGGTACTCATGCAACATATACAAAAAGCAGAATTGGCAAATACTCGGAATGACAAAGATGCCACCAGAAAATCAGAATTACGAAAATGCCACAAGAGGTGGTGAAAAGTGGAAAAACACTAAAAGACACAGAGACAAAACACACAAAAGCAAAAACCTATGCTAGAAATTGACCAAAACAAGTCCAGAAACAGTATCAAATGATTTTTAAAATTTTTGGGACTTGGACAGGGCAACTCCTAGACTATTGGGGGACTCAAAAATGGAATAAAAAAACTTCAAAAATTGAAAAAGTGGCCTAAACGATGGAATTTGGCGAAACGGAGGATAGCCCTTGGAAAATGGAACATTTTCGAAGGGGGTCTAACGATTCGCCATTTTCTATCACTGTACCAAATTTCAACTCAATCAGAGATACTCAAAAAAAATGGTCCTGTTGGAAATCAAAAAAGCAGAACCTAAAACAGTGAAAAAAATGGTCTAAACGTTGGAATTTGGGGAAAATGAGTGAGACCTCACTTCCTCCTAGGAAGTGACTTTTGCTTAAAACACCCAATTCCTTGTGAATAAGACCTGGTTTGAGTGATCGGAGTCAGAAAAATTTCTGTCCGGCCACCCGAACCACCTAAACTACCTAAACTAAGCTATTTACAATACTGTTACTAATCAAACCGATGCAAATTCCCCGGCAGCGGCGCCATTTTGGAAAGATTAATTGCCGTATCTCCCAAAACAACCAAGTTCGTAATTAATTTGCAGAATTAGGGAACTGGGTCGTTTCCCAACGAATTTGCGGCGGGCTTGTTTAATAACAATAGTGAAACAGAATGATAAAATGGGGGGTTTGGTTTAACAGAATAGAACGAAACGAAATAACATAACCAAAATGCAATAAACAGAATCAAATAAACAGAGACAGATTAAAGATGATCAACCCAACGAATTGATTCCAGAAACCTCCATCATTGAACGAAAATACAACTAACCCACGTTCGGATGAATCGAAATCTCTGCATTCATCCGGAGATTCCCTCGCCTAGACGATCGCCTAGAATCTGTCCGGACAGTGGCGTCTCACTGTGCAATCGCACAGCAACACTGTAACCTAGTCCGAACTAAGTCCTTGGGATGAACCAAACCGAATATTAAATCTAATATTCGAACTATTTCCAGAAATCGAATCCGATAAGATGAAAACAGAATCGAGTAGTTACCGATTAGGCACGAGTTCTCTGGATGAATCATGGAATCCTCATCGTTGGGTTAATCACAAGAGTTTAGCCGATCATGGCTGGGAAAATCGAAGAACGAACGAAGAACACGAAGAACGCGAAGAACATGAAGAACAGATGAGAGAAAATGAAAACTTGTATTTTGATCCACTCTAATGTTAAAAACGTGAATGAATATGTTTGTGGCAGCTGCCATACTTAAAAATAACCTAAAACGAAATGGGCTCTCATAGTTTTAGCCCAAAACAGAAATAAAATAAAACTGGACTTAAATTACAAAATTCGGGTCCAAAATAAATCCAGAATTGTACATCCGACTTTGGCTCCAAAATTGACCGCCTTCTTGACCGAATTTGCTCTTGATGTCTTCATAACAATTGTAGCTCTCTGAATCATCTGAAATATGAGACAAAAATGAGGCAAATCCGATGTCTGGTTCAAGAGTTATGGTAGAAATAGTGAAGCAACACAAAACTGGAATTTTATTATTAAAAATGGCTAAAATGCAATAAAAGGCCCAAGGCCCAAATAAACATAAGAGCCATTATTTATTAGCTAAAGGGTCCTAAATTATTATTCAAGAGACAAAAATAAGTGTATAAAATATTCAATTATCGCAAGAATTTAATAAAATCGTGATCTATCATATATTTAAAAATATTATTCAATCACAAGATATCAATCAGAATATTAATAATTTAAGCCCAATAATCTCATAACTAATTCTAATTTATATTATTTCCTAAAATTGGCTAACAATACAAATATTATCTAATAATTCCAAATTAGCCTAAAATAGTCCCAAAATAAATGAATAAGGAGGGATAAAATATATGAAAATTGGGATTTATCATAGAGACACATTCAAGATGAGAAAAACGAGACAAGATATTGCACTGTCAAAATGCCAACATTCTGAATCAAAAGTTTATCTCATACACACTCTATTCTCAATACCTACATAGTTCATCATAGAGAGTGAGATTATTTGTAATGAAATCTAGTGTTTATCTTATTCACTTTTGAAAGAGAAGATTCATTGTAATTATTTTATCTGTGAGTTACTCAAGGTTGGGTGATCTTGAGTGAGAAACAGATTGTAACCTTACGGTGTGTAAGGGGGAGTATCTCAGTGAGAGATTTGGCTTCACAAAGGTCTCCAAATTTCTTATGGGTTTGTAAAGGCTTTCAGGCTCTTAGATTAAACAAGAGGATAAGTGGATTGAAAATCTCAAGTGAGTTTTGGGACCGTAACGTAGGTCAAGGATTGGGCCGAACCAACATAATTCTCAAGTAATTTGCATATTCTCTTCCTTATTTCTATATTTCCAGCCGTATATGTTTGAATGACTCGATATAGCTTTATAACTTTTTACCTGTCATACAAACTAGTTTTACCGAGTTCCAAAAAGATTTTTAAAGTTTCTAAATTTTTATACTTCACCCAATTCACCCCTCACTAAGTGCAAAAAGGGCTTTAAGATCGTCTCATTTAGACCCTGGATTATAGAGAATCGTGTCTTAAAAAGTATGCACTGATAAGGGGTGCCTGTGAATATAAAGAAATTTTTGGACCGGATTATAAAAGATCCTAAGCTTTAAAATATGACCGTGGCACTTTCAGAATATATAGAACACCCTTTAAGACCGACTATAAAAGACCTCCGTCCTAAAAGTATATTCAGTGCAATTTTGTAAATATATAGAACACTTTTAAGACTCACTATAAAATATACTATTCTTTAAAAGTAATGACCGTAAGTATTTCGTAAATATTGTGAGAAGACGCTGATCAAGTCCGAGAATGCGATGATTTATTCCTTCGCTTAATTGGAATTATATATACGATGCTTATAAGTAAATAAACCTAAAGTAGGCTCCTATAATCTTAAAAGTGTAAAAAAAAAATTAGGGTTAGGGTGCAAAAATAGACATGTACTTTTTTCAAAAGAGCGCCCAGTAGCAAATACTTTTTTTAGGTGCAAAAGTAACTATGTGGTTACTTAAATAAGGTAAAAAGTCACAAAGAACTATTGGGAGGGAAGGACGCGACCGTTAAGTTAGAACGCTTTGACTAAAATTGATGCATGTATAAAAAGGACTAGATCAGATCGTAGACAAGTGGAACTTAAATGGTTGAGTAATTGATGACTAGGAAAAATGTAATTTATTTATCTGAAAAAATAAAATTTATTTATCTGCCCAAAATATAATTTATTTTTATATTGGTGCATTGTATTTTTTTAAAAAATCAAAATAACAGTAGATAGGTTTTTTTTTTTTTTAAATGTAATTAGATTAATCTTCCCCAAAATGCAAGCATCGACTTCTCATCTTCTTTCTCCATCGACTTTCATCTTCTTTCTCCAACCCCAGCTGCTAAGCTTACCGTGAGGAGATCTGAATTTGAGGGTTTCAAGGATCTCGAAAATGGGTCTCGCGTCCTCCGTAATCGAGCTTGGATTTGAGGCCCACTTTCGCTCCCAAGACGATCGCTGATTTTCTCCACGCAGGTTTTCGCGTATCGGAAACGCCGCCTGGCTGTTGTCGAGGTTCGATGAGTTTCTCAAGAGACTCGAAGAGGAAATTATGAAGATCGACGTTTTTAAGCGTGAGCTTCCTCTCCAGCCCTGCTCCTCTTGAATGATGGTTGGTCTTGATTTTTTTCTCTTTCACTCATTCTCTCCCGAATTGATCTCTAGTCCGTTTGATATTGCTCTCGCTTGGTTCTCTTTGTTATGATCAATGGCTTATGTATCGCTTCTTGTGTATGCTGCCGCAAAGAAAGGAAAATCCTCGTATCTACACTTGTGGACGGAAATCAGCTTCATCCGATGAGAAATTTTTGAACCAAAGCCCTTTGTTTTCTAATGGTGTGTCGAAGCTCGGATCGATGGGAAAAAGATCCTTTCTTTACTTGGGGTCGAAGAAGTTCGTGGATCTCGCAGACATGTGTACCATCATTATCGTTACCCTTTCGGTCATTTGGGTCGGATTCCTAGGGTTCACATGCCATCAATCCCAAATTGAAATCTCAAAGGCTTCTTCCTCCATAGAAGTCTCCCAACATGGACGATGACTCCAGCTTAATCAAAGCCTTCTTTTCTCTCTCCATAGAAGTCTCGTGTTTTTTTTTCGGATACCAGTTTCTACTCACCTTCTTGTTTTCGGGTTGCTCTAGCTTGTTCATGTGTGGTATGTAATTTTGTTCAAGGGCGGTGGATTGAACTCAATATGTTATGTAATTTTGGTCATTGTTGCTCAAGAAATCTATGGCTTGCATTGAGATGAACGTTATGGCAAAATGTTAAGGGCAAAAATTTTGGGGATTAAATTTTTTAGATAAATAAAGATAAAGAAATTATATTTCTCCATATAAATAACTCATTTTTTCCAAGTCATCAATTGTCCAACCATCTACACACTCCTAGTCAAAGATACACGCCATCAATTTTAGTCAAACGCTCCAACTTAATGGTCAACGCCCTTCCCAATCTCAAGTATCGTGACTTTTGCCCCTATTTCGTAACCACATAGTTACTTTTGCACCTAAAAAAAGTATTTGCTACTGGGCGCTCTTTTGAAAAAAGTACATGTCTATTTTTGAACCTTAACCCAAAAAATTATATAGAACACTTTTAAGACCGGCTGTTTCAAACAGGCGGTCTTAAAAGTATACTTTTAATGTAACACTTTTAAGACCGGCTGTTTAAATGTGACGGTATTTAGTATATTTTTTTAAGACCCATGTTGAAAAAGACGGTCTTAAAAGTGTAAAAATATATATATATATATAGAACACTTTTAAGATTCTAAGTTTCAAAATGTATCATTCTTAAAAGTGTTCTATATATTTACGAAATTGCCACTCTGGCCAAATTTTTTTTTTTTACACTTTTAAGACCTGTTGTTTAAAACAACTGGTCTTAAAATATACTTTTAAGACCGGTTGTTTCAAAAACCGGTCTTAAAAGTGTTAAAAACTAAATTCGCTAAACCTCGTTAAGTCCGTGAGTTTGCTTTGTCTTCTTGGTGATATAACATTTGCTTAGTTATAGATTCAACGAGTGTCCCAAGAGCCTCACGGCAAATCCGCAAGAAGAATGTCATCCTCTTCCTCTAACTCTACTCTCAATCTTCGTAAGTCATCCTAAGAGTCGCATACAATCAAATCCTTGGCAACGTTGGCAAAGTGAGATGCTTCAAAGGGTTTTGGACATGGCGCGACTCCAATCCTCAAGAACAAATAAAAGCGCATCTACTTCTTTGAGGATTTCTCGACCGACGACTGCTCCTTCCTCTTCGATCTATGGGTCCTTCCACGCCGCCTTCGCATAGATCCTGGCTTTTGAAATCAAACCCAGATATCTTCTTTGCTTAAGTCTCTAATTTATTTCCTACATTGACCGCTCCGCTCGTATCTCGGACTTCGATTTTGGTTGCTTGAAGCTTTGCTAGCACCGACAAGAGGATCCCGCTCGATTTGGTTGCTTTAAGCTTCGATTTTGTAGATCTGACTTCAAATTCGATTTTCATGGTGAATGATTGCTTTGTTATTTTTGTTTATTTCGACTTTGTAATCATCTTTTTTGTTTTTCTTGTTATGTTGCTTCCAATCTCTCTTCTTGGTTCTCCGTCGTTGATGACAGAGGGACATTCAAAATGTTGCCGATCTCGTGATTTGGGACCGATTGTTTCCATTTGAGTTTTTTCTTTTATTATTATTATTTTGAAACACTTTTAAGACCGGATGTTTAAAATGTCCGGTCTTAAAGAAATTCTTTAAGACCGGTTACAAGTCCGGTCTTAATAGGGAGACTTTTAATACTGCCCGGAACAAGACCTGTCACAGGTCCGGTCCTAATATACTTGTTTTGTCCGGTCTTAAAAGCCTTTTTTCCACCCGTGCCTCTTGGGTTTAGCCGGTTCTTACAAATTTGATGTTCTATGGCTGATATAAC